>JAJEKV010000011.1:8419131-8960054 GCA_021234155.1 Isoetes taiwanensis | reverse complement strand
TTCGGTGGCCGCTGGACGGTTACGTATTGCTCGAGGACTTCGGCCCCAAGCGTAAAGCCCTTCTAGAGCACGGCAGCCCACGGGGTTTCACGTTTGAGGAGGCCTCTCCTTGTCGGTCGGCGGGACCTTGCCCGTGTCTTGGGAGTAGGTTAGGTGTTGGCGCCGGGCGGACCCTAAAATCCCCTCGGGAGGCTGCCCCAATTTCCCTCTCCCAAGGCCACAGGGATGAATGGGCGACCTCCCTCTCGGAATGTGATCGACTCTGCCAATGGACTCGAGCGTCATTGCCACAGGACCAAGTTAGTGGCAGACCACAGAACTCCAAGAAGCGTAAAGTAGCTCCACTTCCATCACACTCGTGATCAATTGGCCTAGGATGTGCATCTGGGATCTTGCCGTGGAGGCGTGGAGTGTTTCCTTCTTCGCCAAAACCGGCCAGGTATAACTTGCTCCCTAGGGTAATTGCATACATTCAGACCCGATTTGGCAGGGTCGATTGCCATTCAGGAGCATCCCAATGCAGAAACGACAAAACAATCACCCGGTTTCTACAAAGGCTAGACGGGGCGCCAGCGGTTTGACAAGTTCTCGGACCGATCTGGAATCTTTTGGACCTTCCAGAGGACCCTGAGCGGAGGATCCAACTGATTGGATAGGGAGCGAGACTCGGGAGGAGTGGTCGTAAGCGTCGCGACGAGGGGCCGGTACCCGAGAAGGAGCTGCCTCGGGAACTTTTGGATCAGCCTCTGGGGTGGGACTCTCCCCTCTTGTGAGGGGATCCTGCAAGGTCCTGGCCTCGTTTGACTTGGGAAGGGTGCGGCTTCGGTTTATACATAGCGGGCTGCCAGAACCGTTCTATCTGTGCTGACCTAAGACCTTCTCGAAAATTCGAGAATTGGAGGTGATAACGCGGTTGAATTAGGGATCAGGCGGCAAAAAAGCCAGGAATTTATTTTAATTGCAATGCATTAATTCTGCGAATTCTGAATGTCTTGCCAGCTTGCAAAAGCCCCCGACTTCTACTTGCCACATCGGAGGAGAACATGCCCAAACTCCGCTCGTCGGGTTTCCCTTGCTCCGTATTCTACCGGCGCTGCTTTCGGCCAAGTCCCAAGTGCAACGGACCGAGGGACTCGGCCCCAAAGCGTAAACCCTTCTAGGCGGCAACCCACGGGGTTCGTTTGGAGAACCCCTCTCCTTGTCCGGTCGGCGGGACCTTGCGCCCGTCTCTTGAAGATGGAGTTGGGTGTTGGCCTTGAGGCCTTGGACCCTAAAATCCCTCGGAGGCCCCTTGCCCCAAATTTCCCTCTCCCAAGGCCACAGGGATGGGCCCAGGCGACCTCCCTCTCAGGAATCCTTGTCGACTCGCCAATGGACTCGGAGCGTCGACATTGCCACGGGGACCAAGTTCCGTGGCGAAGACCACCGAACTCTAAGAAGCGCCAAAGTAGCTCACTTCCATCACACTTTCGTAGTCAATTGGCCTAGGATGTGCATCGCGGGATCTTGTCGTGGGGCGTGAGTGTTTCCTTCTTTACCAAAACCGGCCAGTGTAACTTGCTCCCTAGGGTAATTTTGCCATTCAGGACGATTTGGCGGGTCTATTTGCCATTCGGAGCATCCCCAATGCGAGCGACAAAAGCGATCGCGGTTTCTACAAAGCCAAGGTAGGGCGCCCTTGATTTTGACAAGTTCTCGGGACCGATCTGGAATCTTTTGGACCTTCGAAGAAGGGCCCCTGAGCGGAGGATCAGCGGTCGGATAGAGAACCAGGGCTCCGGGAGGTGGTCGATAGCGTGCAACCCGGGGGCTTTTGCCGGGAAGAGGCTGCCTCGGGAACTTTTGGATCCCGCCTCACGGGGTCGGACTCTCCCCTCTTGTGAGGATCCACGCAAGGTCTGGCCTCGTTTGACTTGGGAAGGGTGCGGCTTCGGTTGCCACAGCGGGCTGCCCGACCGTTCTATGCTAACCCTTTGACCTAGACCTTCTCGAAAATTCCGAAAATTGGGCCGTGTCTTTGGAGATGAATTAGGGATCGGTGGCAAAAGCCGGAATTTATTTTAGGTGCAATGCATTAATTCGCGAATTTCACGAATGTCTTGCCCTTTGCAAAGCCCCGACTTCTACTTGCCACATCGGGGAGGAGGAAGGTCCAAACTCCGCTCCGTCAATTCCCTTGCTCCGTATTCTCCATTTGGCACGCTTCGGCCAGTCCCAAGTGCAGCGGACCCGGGGACTGGGCCCCAAAGCGTAAACCCTTCTAGAGCACGGCAGCCCACGGGGTTTCGTTTGAGGCCCTCTCCTTGTCCGGTCGGCGGGGACCTTGCGCCCGTGTCTTGAAGTGGAGTTGGGGTGTTGGCCTTGAGGCCTGAGACCCTAAAATCCCTCCGGAGGCTGCTTGCCCCAAATTTCCTCTCCCCGAGGCCACGGGGATGGGCGGGCGACCTCCCCTCTCGGAATCGCGATCTGACTCGCCAATGGACTCGAGAGCGTCGACATTGCCACAGGGACCAAGTTCCGTGGCGAAGACCACCCGAACTCCAAAGAAGCCAAAGTAGCTCACTTCCATCACACTCGTAGTCAATTGGCCTAGGATGTGCATGCGGGGATATCTTGTCGTGGAGGCGTGGAGTGTTTCCTTCTTTTCGCAAAACCGGCCAGTGTAACTTGCTCCCTAGGGTAATTTACGCCATTCCGGACGATTTGGCGGTCTATTTGCCATTCGGAGCATCCCGGTGCCCGAAACGACAAAACAATCGCGGTTTCTACAAAGGCGGACATCCCGGGGCGCCCAGCCAGTTTGACAAGTTCTCGGACCGATCTGGAATCTTTTGGACCTTCGAAGAGGGGCCCGAGCGGAGGATCAACGGTGGGATAGGGGAACCGGACTCCGGGGGGTGGTCGTGGCGTCGTCAGGGGGGAGGCTTTGCCGGGAAGGGCTGCCTCGGGAACTTTGGATCCCGCCTCACGGGGTCCGGACTCTCCCCTCTTGTGAGGATCCTGCAAGGTCCTGGCCTCGTTTGACTTGGGGAAGGTGCGGCTCGGTTGCCACAGCGGGCTGCCCGACCCAGTTCTATCTTAACCCTTTGACCTAGACCTTCTCAGAAAATTCGAAAAGTGGGCCGTGTCTTGGAGATGAATTAGGGATCCAGTGGCAAAAACGGAATTTATTTTAGTGCAATGCATTAATTGCGAATTCTGAATGTCTTGCCAGCAAAAGCCGACTTCTACTTGCCACATCGGGAGGAGAACATGCCCAAACTCCGCTCAGATCGGTTTCCCTTGCTCCGTATTCTCGGTCTGCTGCTTCGGCCAGTCCAAATTGCAGCAGACCGGGGACTTCGGCCCCAAAGCGTAAACCCTTCTAGAGCACGGCAACCCACGGGGTTTCGTTTGAGGCCCTCTCCTTGTCGGTTCGGCGGGACCTTGCGCCGTGTCTTGAAGTGGAGTTGGGGTGTTGGCCCGGTAGCGGACCCTAAAATCCCTCGGGAGGCTGCTTGCCCCAAATTTCCTCTCCCCAAGGCCACAGGGGCCCGGGGCCGGGCGACCTCCCTCTCGGGAATCGCGATCGACTCGCCAATGGACTCGAGCGTCGACATTGCCACAGGGACCAAGTTCCGTGGCGGAAGACCACCCGAACTCAAAAGCGCCAAAGTAGCTCACTTCCATCACACTTTCGTAGTCAATTGGCCTAGGATGTGCATGCGGGATCTTGTCGTGGAGGCGTGAGTGTTTCCTTCTTTCGCAAAAACCGGCCGTGTAACTTGCTCCCTAGGGTAATTTTGCCATTCCGGACGATTTGGCGGGGTCTATTTGCCATTCCGGAGCATCCCGGTGCGAGCGACAAAACATTACTGCGGTTTCTACAAAGTGACATCCGGGGCGGCCCAGCGGTTTGACAAGTTCTCGGGCCCGATCTGGAATCTTTTGGACCTTCCCCAAGAGGGGCCCTGAATGGAGGATCAACGGTCGGATAGGGGAACCGGGCTCCGGGGAGGTGGTCGTTAGCGTCGGCAGACCGGGGGCCCTGCGGGAAGGGCTGCCTCGGGAACTTTTGGATCCAGCCTCACGGGGTCGGGACTCTCCCCTCTTGTGAGGGATCCCCGCAAAGGTCCTGGCCTCGTTTGACTTGGGGAAGGGTGCGGCTCGGTTTACACAGCGGGCTGCCCGACCCGTTCTAATGCTAACCCTTTGACCTAGACCTTCTCCGAAAATTCGAAGAATTGGGCCGTGTCTTTGGAGATGAATTAGGGATCCAGCTGGCAAAAAAGAATTTATTTTTAGTGCAATGCATTAATTGCGAATTCACGAATGTCTTGCCAGCTTTGCAAAAGCCCCCGACTTCTACTTGCCACATCGGGAGGAGGAAGGCCCAAACTCCGCTCCGTCAGATTCCCCTTGCTCCGTATTCTCCGGTGCTCTTTGCTTCGGCCGGTCCCAAGTGCAGCGGACCGGGACTTCGGCCCCCAAAGCGTAAACCCTTCTAGAGCACGGCAGCCCACGGGGTTTTACGTTTGAGGCCCTCTCCTTTGTCGGTCAGTAGGGACCTTGCGCGTGTCTTGAAGTGGAGTTGGGGTGTTGGCCTTGAGCCCGGACCCTAAAATCCCTCCGGGAGCTTTGCCCCAAATTTCCTCTCCCAAGGCCACAGGGATGGGCCGGGCGACCTCCCCTCTCGGAATCGCGATCGACTCTGCCAATGGACTCGAGCGTCGACATTGCCACAGGGACCAAGTTAAAGTGGCGGAAGACCACCGAACTCAAGAAGCGCCAAAGTAGCTCACTTCCATCACACTTTCGTGAGTCAATTGGCCTAGGATGTGCATCGCGGGATCTTGTCGTGGAGGGCGTGAGTGTTTCCTTCTTCATAAAACCGGCCGTGTAACTTGCTCCCTAGGGTAATTTACAGCCATTCGGACGATTTGGCGGGGTCGATTTGCCATTCGGAGCATCCCCAATGCCCGACGACAAAACAATCACGGTTTCTACAAGGCCGACATCGGGGCCCCAGCGGTTTGACAAGTTCTCCCGACCCGATCTGGAATCTTTTGGACCTTCCCGAAGAGGGACCCTGAGCGGAGGATCCAACGGTTTGGATAGGGGAACAGAGGGCTCCGGGAGGGTGGTCATTAGCGTCAGCCCCAGGGAGCGGCCGCCGAGGAAGGGCTGCCTCGGGAACTTTTGGATCCCGCCTCACGGGGTCCCGGACTCTCCCCTCTTGTGAGGGATCCCTGCAAGGTCCCGGCCTCGTTTGACTTGGGGAAGGGTGCCAGCTCGGTTGCCCGCAGCGGGCTGCCCGACCGTTCTAATCTTAACCCTTTGACCTAGACCTTCTCCAAAAATTCCGAAAATTGGGCGTGTGTGCTGCGGTTGAATTAGGGATCCACCGGCAAAAACCGAATTTATTTTAGGTGCAATGCATTAATTGCGAATTCACGAATGTCTTGCCATCGCAAAAGCGCCCCCGACTTCTACTTGCCACATCGGGAGGAGAACATGCCCAAACTCCGCTCGTCCGGTTTTCCCTTGCTCCGTATTCTCTGCTTTGCTTCGGCCAAGTCCCAAGTGCAGCAGGACCCGGGACTCGGCCCCAAAACGTAAACCCTTCTAGAGCACGGCAACCCACGGGGTTTACGTTTGAGAGGCCCTCTCCTTGTCGGTCGGGCGGGACCTTGCGGCGGATCTCTTGAAGTGGAGTTGGGGTGTTGGCGCCCGGTAGCGGACCCTAAAATCCCTCGGAGGCTGCTTGCCCCAAATTTCCTCTCCCAAGGCCACAGGGGATGGGCCGGGCGACCTCCCCTCTCGGGAATCGCGATCCCGACTACGCCAATGGACTCGAGCGTCGACATTGCCACAGGGACCAAGTTAAAGTGGCGGAAGACCACCCGAACTCTAAGAAGCGCCAAAGTAGCTCACTTCCATCACACTTTCGTAGTCAATTGGCCTAGGATGTGCATCACGGGATCTTGTCGTGGAGGCGTGAGTGTTTCCTTCTTTCGCAAAACCGGCCAGGTGTAACTTGCTCCCTAGGGTAATTTTGCCATTCGGACGATTTGGCGGAGATTCGATTTGCCATTCCGGAGCATCCGGTGCGAGCGACAAAACATTCTGCGGTTTCTACAAGGTTTAACATCGGGGCGCCCAGCGGTTTGACAAAGTTCTCCGGACCCGATCTGGAATCTTTTGGACCTTCGAAGAGGGGCCTGAGCGGAGGATCAACGGTGGGATAGAGGCCGGGCTCGGGGAGGGTGGTCGATAAGCGTCGCAACCCGGGGCGCGGCGGGGAAGGGCTGCCTCGGGGAACTTTTTGATCCCGCCTCACGGGGTCCCGGACTCTCCCCTCTTGTGAGGGATCCACGCAAGGTCCCCGCCTCGTTTGACTTGGGGAAGGGTGCCAGCTCGGTTGCCACAGCGGGCTGCCCGGCCGTTCTATCTAACCCTTTGACCTAGACCTTCTCAGAAAATTCGAAAATTGGGCGTGTCTTTGGGAGATGAATTAGGGATCCAGTGGCAAAAACCGAATTTATTTTAGTGCAATGCATTAATTGCGAATTCTACGAATGTCTTGCCACCTGCAAAAAGCCCCCCGACTTCTACTTGCCACATCGGAGGAGGAAAGGCCCAAACTCCGCTCAAGTCGGTTCCCCTTGCTCCGTATTCTCGGCTGCGCTTCCGGCCAGGTTCCAAGTGCAACGGACCCCGGGACTCGGCCCCAAAGCGTAAACCCTTCTAGAGCACGGCAGCCCACGGGGTTTCGTTTGAGCCCTCTCCTTATCCCGGTCGGCGGGACCTTAGCGTGTCTTGAAGTGGAGTTAGGGTGTTGGCCTTGAGCCTTGGACCCTAAAATCCCTCCGGTGCTTGCCCCAAATTTCCTCTCCCCAAGGCCACAGGGGCCGGACGGGCAACCTCCCTCTCGGTCGCGATCGACTCGCCAATGGACTCGAGCGTCGACATTGCCACAGGGACTAAGTTCGTGGCGGAAGACCACCCGAACTCCAAGAAGCGCCAAAGTAGCTCACTTCCATCACACTTTCGTAGTCAATTGGCCTAGGATGTGCATCTGCGGGATACCTTGTCGTGGAGGGCGAGTGTTTCCTTCTTTATAAAACCGGCCGTGTAACTTGCTCCCTAGGGTAATTTCGCCATTCCGGACGATTTGGCGGGTCTATTTGCCATTCCCCGTTACGGACAAAAACATCCCGGTTTCTACAAAATAATCGTTGGTTTGACAACTCTCGGGATTCGGAATCTTTTTGGACCTTCGACAAGGCCGACATCCGGAGGATCGCCCCGCGGAGCCGGGCTCGGGAGGGGGTCATTAAGTTCTCCCGGACCGAAGAGCTCCTCGGAATCTTTTGGACCTTCCTCAGAGGGGCCCCCCTCTTGGAGGATCCAACGGCCTCGTTTGATTGGGGAAGGGGTGCTCCGGTTGAGGGGCTGGTCATTAACCCTTTGACCTAGGGAGCAAGAAAATTCGAAGGGTCTTTGGAGATGAATTAGGGATCCGGGAAAAACTTTTTTTTGTGCAATGCATTAATTAGATCCTTGCCTCTGGGGTCCCCGACTTCTCCCCTCTTGTGAGGGATCCCCCAAACTCCGCTCCTCGGTTCCCTTTGGGGAAGGTTCCAGCTTGCTTCGGCCGGTCCCAAGTGCAACCGGGCTGCCCCAAAGCGTAAACCCTTCTAACCCTTTGACCCGCGGGGTTTCGTTTGGAGGCCCTCTCCTTCCCGTCCGGCGGGACCTTGGGCCGGTTGGGGTGTTGTTGGCGCTGGAGACCCTGAATTAGGGATCCCAAATTTCCTCTCCCAAGGCCACAGAATCGCGATCTCCTCCTCTCCAATGGACTCTGCAATGGACTCGAGCGTCGACATTGCCACAGGGGACCAAGTTCGATGGCGAAGACCACCCGAACTCTAAGAAGCGCCAAAGTAGCTCACTTCCATCACACTTTCGTAGTCAATTGGCCTAGGATGTGCATGCGGGATCTTGTCGTGGAGGGCGTGAGTGTTTCCTTCTTTTCGCCAAAACCGGCCGTGGTGTAACTTGCTCCCCTAGAATTTTGCCATTCCGGGACGATTTGGCGGGGTCGATTTGCCATTCCGGAGCATCCCCAATGCCCGAACGACAAAACAATGCGGTTTCTACAAGGCCGACATCGGGGCGCCCGCGGTTTGACAAGTTCTCCTACCCGTCTGGAATCTTTTGGACCTTCCCCGAGGGGCCCCAGCGGAGGATCCAACGGTTGGGATAGGGGCAGGGCTCGGGAGGGTGGTCATTAAGCGTGCAGCCCCGGGAGCTTGTACCGGGAAGGGCTGCCTCGGGAACTTTTGGATCCCGCCTCACGGGGTCGGGACTCTCCCCTCTTGTGAGGGATCCCCGCAAGGTCCCGGCCTCGTTTGACTTGGGGAAGGGTGCGGCTCGGTTGCCACAGCGGGCTGCCCCGACCGTTCTAATGCTAACCCTTTGACCTAGACCTTCTCCGAAAATTCCGAAAATTGGGCCGTGTCTTTGGAGATGAATTAGGGATCCGGTGGCAAAACCGAATTTATTTTTTAGGTGCAATGCATTAATTGCGAATTTCTGAATGTCTTGCCAGCACCCCCCGACTTCTACTTGCCACATCGGGAGGAGGAAATGCCCAAACTCCGCTCGTCGGTTCCCCTTGCTCCGTAGTATTCTCCGGTGGCTTCTACCGGCCAAGTTCCAAGTGCAACAGACCGGGACTCGGCCCCCAAAGCGTAAACCCTTCTAGAGCACGGCAGCCCGCAGGGTTTTACGTTTGGGAGGCCCTCTCCTTGTCGGTCGGCCGGGACCTTGCGCCGTGTCTTGAAGTGGAGTTGGGGTGTTGGCCTTGAGTATGACCCCCTAAAATCCCTCGGGCTGCTTGCCCCAAATTTCCTCTCCCAAGGCCACGGGGATGGACGGGCAACCTCCCCTCTCGGAATCGCGATCTGACTCTGCCAATGGACTCGGAGCGTCGACATTGCCACAGGGACTAAGTTAAAGTGGCGGAAGACCACCCGAACTCAAGAAGCGCCAAAGTAGCTCACTTCCATCACACTCGTGAGTCAATTGGCCTAGGATGTGCATGCGGGATCTTGTCGTGGAGGGTGGAGTGTTTCCTTCTTTAAAAACCGGCCGTGTAACTTGCTCCCTAGGGTAATTTAAGCCATTCCGGACGATTTGGCGGGGTCTATTTGCCATTCGGAGCATCCCCAGGTGCCCGAACGACAAAATATCATGGTTTCTACAAGGTCGACATCCGGGGCGCCCGCTGGTTTGACAAGTTCTCGGACCGATCTGGAATCTTTTGGACCTTCCGAAGAGGGGCCCCTGAGCGGAGGATCAACGGTCGGATAGAGAACCGGCTCGGGAGGGTGGTCATTAGCGTCGCGCCCGGGAGGCTTGGCGCCAGAAGGGTCTGCCTCGGGAACTTTTGGATCCCGCCTCACGGGGTCCCTGGACTCTCCCCTCTTGTGAGGGATCCCCGCAAGGTCCCCGGCCTCGTTTGACTTGGGAAAGGGTGCCAGCTCGGTTGCCACAGCGGGCTGCCCGACCGTTCTAATGCTAACCCTTTGACCTAGACCTTCTCAGAAAATTCCGAAAATTGGGCGTGTCTTTGCGGAGATGAATTAGGGATCCAGCTGGCAAAAAACCGAATTTATTTTTGTGCAATGCATTAATTGCGAATTCTGAATGTCTTGCCAGCTGCAAAGCCCCCCCGACTTCTACTTGCCACATCGGGAGGAGGAAAGGCCCAAACTCCGCTCGTCGGTTCCCTTGCTCCGTATTCTCGGCTCTTTGCTTCTCGGCCAGTCCCAAGTGCAACAGGACCGGGACTCGGCCCCAAAACGTAAACCCTTCTAGAGCACAGCAACCCACGGGGGTTTCGTTTGGAGGCCCTCTCCCTTGTCGGTCGGCCGGGACCTTGCGCCGGTGTCTTGAAGTGGAGTTGGGGTGTTGGCCTTGAGCCGGACCCTAAAATCCCTCAGGAGGCTGCTTGCCCCAAATTTCCTCTCCCCAAGGCCCGGGGATGGACCAGGCGACCTCCCTCTCGGGAATCGCGATCGACTTCTGCCAATGGACTCAAGCGTCGACATTGCCACTGGGGACCAAGTTCCGTGGCGGAAGACCACCCGAACTCCAAGAAGCCAAAGTAGCTCACTTCCATCACACTCGTAGTCAATTGGCCTAGGATGTGCATGCGGGATCTTGTCGTGGAGGGGCGTGAGTGTTTCCTTCTTTTAGCAAAACCGGCCAGGTGTAACTTGCTCCCTAGGGTAATTTTACCATTCCGGACGATTTGGCGGGGGTCGATTTGCCATTCAGGAGCATCCCCAATGCGACGACAAAACAATCACGGTTTCTACAAAGTGACATCGGGGCCCAGCGGTTTGACAAGTTCTCCCGGACCGATCTGGAATCTTTTGGACCTTCGAAGAGGGACCCCGAGCGGAGGATCCAGCGGTCGGATAGGGAACCGGGCTCGGGAGGTGGTCATTAAGCGTCGCGGCCAGGGGCTGCCGAAGGGCTGCCTCGGGAACTTTTGGATCCCGCCTCACGGGGTCGGGACTCTCCCCTCTTGTGAGGATCCACCGCAAGGTCGGCCTCGTTTGACTTGGGAAGGGTGCGGCTCGGTTGCCACCAGCGGGCTGCCGGCCGTTCTAATGCTAACCCTTTGACCTAGACCTTCTCGAAAATTCGAAAATTGGGCGTGTGCTGCGGTTGAATTAGGGATCCGGTGGCAAAAACGGAATTTATTTTAGTGCAATGCATTAATTGCGAATTCTACGAATGTCTTGCCAGCTTTGCAAAAGCCCCCCGACTTCTACTTGCCACATCGGGGAGGAGAACATGCCCAAACTCCGCTCGTCCGGTTTCCCTTGCTCCGTATTCTCGGCTGCTGCTTCTCGGCCAAGTCCCAAGTGCAACAGACCGGGACTCGGCCCCAAAACGTAAACCCTTCTAGAGCACGGCAACCCGCGGGGTTTCGTTTGGAGAACCCTCTCCCTTGTCGGTCGGCGGGACCTTGCGCGTGTCTCTTGAAGTGGAGTTGGGGTGTTGGCCTTGACCTTGGACCCTAAAATCCCTCAAAGAACTTGCCCCAAATTTCCTCTCCCAAGGCCAAAGGGATGGGCCGAGGCGACCTCCCCTCTCAGGAGGGTCCTTGATCCGACTCACGCCAATGGACTCGAGCGTCGACATTGCCACAGGGACCAAGTTCATCTGGCGAAGACCACCCGAACTCTAAGAAGCGCCAAAGTAGCTCACTTCCATCACACTCGTGGTCAATTGGCCCCAGGATGTGCATGCGGGGGATCTTGTCGTGGAGGCGTGAGTGTTTCCTTCTTTCCAAAAAACCGGCCAGGTGTAACTTGCTCCCTAGGGTAATTTTGCCATTCAGGAGCGATTTGGCCGACCGTCGATTTGCCATTCAGAGCATCCCCCTCTGCGACGACAAAAGATTCCAGTTTCTACAAGGCGACATTGTCAGGGCGCCCAGCGGTTTGACAAGTTCTCGGACCCGATCTGGAATCTTTTGGACCTTCGAAGGGGCCTGAGCGGAGGATCCAGTTACGGTGGATAGAAGGCAAACACTCAGGGAGGTGGTCGTGGCCAATTGACTCTGCCCGGGGGCGGGAGCTTACCGGGAAGGGGCTGCCTCGGGAACTTTTGGATCCGCCTCACGGGGTGGGACTCTCCCCTCTTGTGAGGATCCTGCAAGGTCGGCCTCGTTTGACTTGGGGAAGGGTGCGGCTTCGGTTGCCAACACCCGCCGCGGGCTGCCCCGCGCCGTTCTAATGCTAACCCTTTGACCTAGACCTTCTCCGAAAATTCCGAAATTGGGCGTGTCTTTGCCCGGATGAATTAGGGATCCAGTGGCAAAAACCGAATTTATTTTCGTGCAATGCATTAATTGCGAATTCACGAATGTCTTGCCATACCAAAAGCGCCCCGACTTCTAGTTGCCACATCGGGAGGAGGAAAGGTCCAAACTCCGCTCCGTCAATTCCCCTTGCTCCGTATTCTCGGCTGCGCTTCTCGGCCCGAGTCCCAAGTGCAACAGACCCGAGGACTTCGGCCCCCAAAGCGTAAACCCTTCTAGAGCACGGCAACCCACGGGGTTTCGTTTGAGGCCCTCTCCTTGTCGGTCGGCCGGGACCTTGCGGCGGTGTCTTGAAGTGGAGTTGGGGTGTTGGCCGCCCGGCCTTGGACCCTAAAATCCCTCTCGGGCTGCTTGCCCCAAATTTCCTCTCCCCAAGGCCACGGGGGCCGGACGGGCGACCTCCCTCTCCTAATGCGATCGACTCTGCCAATGGACTCGAGCGTCGGCCCGAAGTGGGCTGGCAAGCTTGATTTAGTATGAAAGTATGCAAGTGAAGCTCAATGGTGCACAAGTCTGGTTTATTAAAGTGGATAGATAAACAAGGATGGAGAGAAATCTAAGTGGATACATAAACAAGAATAGATAAAATACATAAGTAATGAAACAAATCTAAGTTGCTAATAATATTAACTTAAAAAAAAGGACACGTCGATATAAACCAAAAAGTCGTCAAATGAAAGCATAGGGCGGGCTCTAGAATAGGTATAGCTTAACTATCCAAATCCGGTACTGACAACAAATTAATTGCCGTGGCGGTCACATTCATATGGACTCATTATGGAGTGTACGAAATTGAATATCTCGAACTCGAAATTCAAGGTGAGACGTCGTTGCACAAGGCCTCCAAAAATGAACTGCCATATAAAAATGATATCAAATCATCCGAAAACCATAATAGATGTGGTCTTTTATACGACAATTTATTTGATAGAAGAAAACCACGTGCTATAGCGGTTTGTTAAAACTGATAGTGTCTTACAACATGGTTATTAATATTAGTTACTAATGATATAGTGGTTTGTTAAAACTGGTTATAGTTTATGATATGGTTTCAATAGATACCCTGTATACCATAGTGGTTTATTAAAACTAGTATCAGTTTATTAGAACTAGGAATGTTTCAACCCCTGAATGAATAATGTCATAATTTGAAGGTTAATTCAATTTGTTCAAGAACCATACATTTTTTTCTATGTAATGGTTCATGTATAGGCATTGAGCATTAGTTTATGCCATGGTGGTATAGATGAGACTATAGTCATTGCCACATTGTCAAACCGTTGCACCTTATACAGTGAGCCAACATCCGGACCAAAATTCTTTTATGGGCATTTGAACAACCTTCTATGCTTTGCTCCTTCTATGCACTCATTAGGATCATATATTTAGGAGGCAATGGATCTGAGGACTCACATATGCCCCCGGACAACCACTTAATGGGCAGGAAACGACTCATCATGTATGTATGTATATCTGTATAGTTTGTCAGCAGTCTTATTGCTGTCACAGTTTTCCCTCGAAAACCCTTCGGGTGGGGTTTTTTTTAATCCGGGCAATAATCACGCCTGCTGCGCTCTTGTATTGGGTCCCATAGGTCGATTGGCCTCCGTGGACGATAAAAAAATCCTTCCTTCCTTCCTTTCTCTCGAATGCCCCATAATGGGTATGTACACCTCTATATATGCAAAATCCATTCTGCAACAACGGGTGTTAAAAAGGATGGAAATGAGCAGGAGCACCGTTCTCCAGTTATCACAGTCCAAATGCCGTAGTAGTTGAATACGCCATGGCCAGACAAATTTTCTCTTTTTTTATTGCTACGTGTCAAAAAAAACTTTATAGAAGTGTTGCGCACGAAAATAGCTGACGTGTCGTGATTATAGAGAGGAGTCTTTGAATAATATGCCAAAAGCATCATTCTACAATATTTATATAGGTTAAGATGGTTCTTACAAATATATAACAACTGTGACAACGTGAATTTGATATTGGATACAAATATTGACACTTAGATACAACTAGTAGGGGGGTACAATATAAGAATATGAGGAATATCATATTGATGGAAGAAAGGATCATGTGAACAAGGTTGTTTCTCATAGGGTGTAAACAAATATAGGTAATTGTATAATCAAGCAAGATATGAATAGTTATTTAAAGTAAGAGGTAGCTAAGAATTGAGTGTGTACTACTAAGTTCTAGACTGACCTTGTGTTAGATGGCAATATACAGTTTGTGCTTATTAAATTATAGATATGTACGTCATGTGCACAAAAAATTAGGGAAGGGCAAAGGTAACTAAAGGGTTGGTTTTGAAAAAATATTTATGTGAAGCTCAATGATGTGAGCACGTCTTACCGGGTCCCTGTATCAGTCTTTTAATGGTGATACTGGATCCTCTTAACACCCAAACCCATATTTGTACAATATTTAAACCCTTATACAACATCATTTTACATGCATGTCTATATAAAACCCAGAATCACCATTTTGAGGGTTGCTCCGTGCTCCTTCAGGCGTCCAAGCTCCCTATTTCAACTTTTGATAAGGAAGCCAAGCACATATTCAAGGTATGAATAGTGTTTGTCTACTGGTGATTTACTACTAAGTGTACGTATATGGGGCACTCGATGATTCTATGGTTAGTAAATTTAGTCTTATTCTTGATATGTATGCTCGTTCGTTGTGCATGCATGTAAGGAGTGGAACTCTAAGCTAGTTAAACCCCTGGCCATTAGCTATGCTGCTTACGATGGATTGGAGGGGCTTAAGACATTAATATTTGCCTCATGTATGGAGATGCCAATAATAAGATTTACTAAAGAGCATTGTCTCCCTAGCTCCACATAGTTATACAATTTTCAAGGACTAAGCACAATCATCCACAAACAAATGTCAAGTGGCATCATTGTTTCAAGAAAATCTTCTAGTTCATTGAAGCATCTTCTATGAGATTGAAGATCTACCACAGAGGTCATGTCATACATATCAGATTCTAAACATGGACTACTAAACCTGCACAACTGAATGCTGTAAGGATACTATTAGATGTTATGTTATTTGCGTCTATGTCGTTATGATGCATACTCTCGAGATGACCCAACCTCCCCAAGTTGGACATATTCTATGATTATTGTACTCCACGATACCATTTATGGAGCTGGTAGATTTTGAAAGATTATTTTTGCTGCTTCCATTCCCTATATTTAGCATATCACCTAAAACATTGTCAAGCTGAAGTATATTATCAACTATTTGTTGATGAGTATGTTGCCATTCCATAAGGCACCTAAGCTTCCACAAGCTTTCAACATGCTCACAACTATTACTTTGTTAGCCCTACACTTTGAAGATGCTTATTTTATTTTTATTTTATTCATGAAGGACGAAAGGCAAATATCATTACCAATTAGAGAAACACGTACAATAAGTTGAGAGACAGGTTTAAAACTCAAAGGGAGAAAATGTCCCTCTGTGCAAGGCCACGACTTTCTTTAATTCACCCATCACTGCTGAAGATCGCCTCTTCCTAGCTGCCTTCTTGAGCGTAACAATTCTCTAACATGTTATAAACACTCTAAGGCAAGACAACCTTCATCACACTAAGCATATCCTATGATCATTGTTCCCCATGATATAATGTCCTTGTTTGGTAGATGGTCGAAAGCTCTAGAAAAGCGTGCCATTCACATGGTTAAAGATTCCACTAGCAAGGTCCAAGTAGTCAACATTTCAAGAATCTACACCTTTTCCCGGCTCAAGTTGAATATCAAACTCAAAATAATTGAAATCAAACTCAAGGAAATACAGTCAATAAGTCACGGACAAGTCAAATAAGCACCCTCTTGGTAATAAAAATTGCTCTAAGTTCTTGAAGTTTCTTTTGCCAAATTCCCTATACCAAAAATACTTGCTTTATCCATTTATTGCAAAAATTCCTAGTCATCATCATGTGTCCACATCATCCAGATCTTGCCATGTCACCAAAAATTTGCCACATCACCGATGAATAACCAAAGTTGCACATTTTTTTATTTTTGGCCTAGTCAAAAGTTGGCCTTGCTTACTTGGCATGACATGCCACCACTGACATGCCACATCATCTTGTGCATATCTACTTTTGCAAATTTCAATTTTCCCCATTCATTTCATGGAGATTGCAAAATATACCCTTTGCCACATCATCATGCCACTTTTGCCATGTCATTAACCATGTTTTGCCATCTCATTGTTACACCTCACATTGTTACCCAATATTTCTTATATTGGTTCCTTTTTTGCCTTCAAAAAGTAAAAAACGCTAGAAATGCCAATGTGGGTTGTGGTTGAAATTTGCTTCAGTGGTGCAGAGTGGCTATGCAGAGTGAAATAGTGGCACACAAGGTACATGGCAATGATATGGCACTAGAAATGATGAGGTGGCATGAAGAAAAGCAAGGAATTGTTTCTTTTGCTTTTTTGAGAAAGTGACTATATGCAAAAATTAAAAGAGATGACATGGATGGGTATGGTGAGGTGGCAAAGATGACGGATGAGGTGGCAAAATATGAAGGAGTGGAAAAATGAAAATGTGCATAGACAATTTGGCAACTTTTTAAGAAGGCATATTTCTCCATAGTGACATGGCATTTCTTTGGATGGTGTGCCATGTCACATGATGACTAAGCATTTTATGCACTTTAAATAGAAAATGACTAGACACTATGCCTCAAACATGCCACTAGGCTCTTTCAAATGATTTTTTTTCTCTTAAGGATGAAATACGGTTTCGTGAGTTGTGGATAACATGGCGAACACTAGCCTTCCAGCACAAACGTCCTATCATTCTATCCCATACTAGTCATTACTCCTATCTTCTATCAATAATGTGCAGCAAGATCTTACTTGCAACACGAGAATCTGATTAATTCATTACAAGAATCCTTTATCAGCCGATTTTTTTAAAGTTCCAATACCTAACGCTGCATTTATGTAGCTTTAGGATTTGTTTGTGTTCGCCCTTAGGGTATCAATATACAACTTGAATTTTATTAAAAGTTCCAATACCTCACGTTGCATTTATGTAGCTTTAGGAATTGTTTTTGTTTGCGCTTAGGGTATCAATATACAACTTGAAGGTTTAGTGCTCGTACATATATTTCATCATGAAACATTCAAATTTTTCCCCAATATATTAAGAGTATTTTGCCTTCGTATCATGTCATATTTTTGTCTCCGAAGAAGAATTGGTGCATTCCCTTGACTAAAATCTTGAGATCCATTGTTAAATATGATTTTGAAGCAGGTTAAGATAATGCTAGGATAAACGGCCAAGATTTCGATCTTGGCCTTATCATCCTATTGGCCAAAGACCAACGGCCGAGATTGGGATCCTAGTCTTACCGTCCTATTGGCCGAGCCCTGGATTTATTTAGGTCTGCGCCTTCCCGCCTGCGCAGGTTTTGCGTGCCTCCATTCCGTCTTCCCGCCTGGGCCGCCCTGCTGACATTCTGCTCGCCAGATATCCTGCTGGGTTGATTTGGAGCGACCTTTCCTGGACCTGCTGGGTTAATGAGAAATCCATTTCCCCTACCCTGATCAACCAGGAAAAGATTGGGCTTATGTTTTCTGCTCCGAAAGCTGGATTGGTGCCGGATTTGGGTCGTATTCTGCTTGGGTCTAGGTTTGGCCGAATAGGCCAAATTTACAGATTTGTATATTAGGTAAAGGTTTACAGATCCAGATGTTCACAGTTTCGGGTTTTAAGTTGACAAAGGAGCTAGGCGGCCGGATGATATTGCTAAGCGGCTTAGTCTGCACCTCAGCAGTTGGACTTGGCCCTATATAACAAGAGGAAGCAGATTGATACACAACAGTTGGAATCATGAACTGCTTTGTAAAGCAAGCTTGGGCTATCGAATGTATCTATATGTGTAATACCCTATGGACGGTAATCTCCAATGGTATTTTCTTCAACTTGTTATTGCTGTCTCATTGAAATACTAAAGTCGTAGAGTTGTGGTAGCACATTGTCTAGATAGTCTTGATAAGAAGATATATCTTCATTTTTCGTACAACCATTGTGGATTTTTGGATCAGTAGGGATCTAATCCTCAAGACCTATAGTTTGGAGGGCACTTCCAGCAATTAGCAAGCGTCCAACATTAACAAGAGGGTAAGTTTATTCATGCTCAAGTTTCAATAACCATCCTTGGGCAGATTGTTTGACACCATTATGCTTTTCACGCTTTTGGAAGTTCGCATCTATAGCTTTTAACAAACTCAAGGTAATCAAGGTAATCTGAGAAATTTGACTGGCTATTGGGATACCAGAAGTGAGCTGGTTAATAATCCCAGCTGTTGCAGCAAGCATCTTTGGATCTACGGCAGCAGCACCTTGCAACAGAACTATACTTTTAGTATAAGACTTCATCCTGTACTATCATCAGTTTTCATAGTTAGAACAGGCTACAAGCTTCTAGATCTACAAAGCTGTTTGCAATATATTTCCTTTGTTTTTTTATTATTAACTCGCTTTGTCAATAGATCTACAAAGCTGTTTGCAATATATTTCCTCTGTTTTTTCATTATTAACTCGCTTTGTCAAATGTAATGACTGAGATCCTATTCTGTTTCTCTAATTTATGTTTGTAAAAGGAGAAGATGGATTGAAAATAGAGCATTCCCCTCTTCTTTTGCTGATTGTATTGTTGTTTGGAGCCCTCATCACGGGCAGATATATTTTAAGAAACAAAATATGCTTCTTAAAGTGATGATTGCCTTGGTTATTTACTTCGGGGATAACAGCCTTTGATAAGAAAAAAAAGGCAGCCTTTGATTTTTAAAAAAAGGAAAAAACACGCCCCTTTTAAGTTTCTAAATTTTCCAACATATTGTTGTCTAATTTTGCTAGATAAAGATCACACCTAGATGTAGTTTTTAGATAAAGACCACCCCCCTAGAAACCATGCGTGGTGTTTATCTTTGAGGGAAAATCATGCATAAAATTTATGCGTTGTTATGTATAAAAACTACAGTAAACGTGCTATGTTGGTTTCAAAACCATGCCTGAAAAGTACGCATTTTTTTTTTCTGAAAAACCACAGAGAAGTTATGCGGTGTTTCTAGCATTTTCAGAATAATGCTATGTGTGGTTTTAGAGCGAAAACTACACATATAAGTATGTGTTGTTTTCATCTCGAAACCATGGTGAAAATACACCTAAAAACTACACATTGTTTTCGTTTGAAAACCACGCATAAAAACTACGCGTCATTTGTGTGTGAAAAACCACACTAAAAAACTACGCGTTATTTCTAGCATTTACGGAACAAAATTACGGGTAGTTTTTATGTGTTGGCTTTTGCCAAAAAAAGACACCAAGAAACTACACGTCAAGCAGATTTTAGGGTTATAGTGTTCCCCAACACGTCTATTATATACCTCAAAACATTATTGATTTGCTTTCCAATACAGGGTGTTTTAAAGTTGGGAAGCTGATATCTACTTTCATGAAGAACCTGTTTATGTTTTTGGTAATAAACTTAAACACTTTATTTTCAAAGCCATTATCTATTTTTAACACTAGAGTTGTTACTGGAACTATTCTGGGTTCATCCACCATAATTGGTCCAGCATACCCTCTACCACTTAAACCCAGGTATCTAACAAGAGAAATTTCCATTTCACAAGATACCACCACTTTTGGAATCTTCACTCGATTCTTTATGGCCGTGGAGAATTTCATGACCAATAGATTTACTGATATGTTGTGGTGATTGCCCAAACCTCATTGAATTCAGCAGTTTTTATGCCAGGCCAGAACTGCATTCTTCAAACTTTCTAGCATAAAGGGGTCCAACGTTTCTAAAATTGAAAATAATTTACGTTTTATGATAAAACATGTTGATTTACATGTTTTCATGTTTCGTTGCTATTAGATGGCATTATATGAAGTCGTCAAACCATTTTTAGCTCAAAAAAGCTGTTTGAGGTTGTGAATTGTTTCTCCTTTACTATAACAAGTTTTGATGTAAGACTTGCGGCCATAAGTTGTCAACTCTAAGAGCTATAGTCCAATAATTTTTTGAAATGTCTATAAGTCATGTTGATCTCAATTTTCACTAAAAAAGATTCGATACAGAATCCAGGACAAAAATAGAACTAATGTGGTTTAACTAAACTTATATATAAGCTTTCTAAAGGCAATAAATGATGCACTCCATTCATTCCACTTATACATTCATAATAAAGAATTTTATGAACTTAAATATGGTGAATAACCATGTATTCTTTACATTTAGAAGTGGTTGCCACTACACAAAATTAGAGTTTAGCTAAGGTAATAATACAAAAAACTCATCTTTTATGGTAGGCAATATTTTTTATGAATGTCACCCTTCCTTGGCAACATAGATCTTGAATTTCATGTTAAAGTAACATATTATGTACAAGATTTGATTTAAAATAGACATGGACCATTTCTGGTTTGTACTTAGTCTTGCCATATTTTAAAGCAAGATAGCATTCTTTTTCAACTCATGATTGACGAAACATGTGATAGAAGTTTAAAATATAGTTTGTATCGTCTTAGTGCAAAACACACGATGAAATCTTCTTATTTTTTACTATCATAAACTTAGTACACGTGTTTGCTGCTTAAGAGTTCCTACTTTAGGTATAATAATAGTAACTTTAGCTTGTCTTTCATGATAGACTATAATTTTTATGGGTTCAATAGATCTCCAATTTGATGTTAAAAATAACATACTACTATATGTAAAATTTGAATATAAATGGGCATGGACCATTATGGTCCACAATTAACGAATTGGGTATAGAATTAAATCTCTCTAATTATGATTACCAATTTTATTTATTGTTCATTTATCACTTATACAATGATATGGCAATTTTCTACTTTCTCTAACATAATTTTTGGAAGGGTGAGTGGAGATTCATATAGGTTCAGTTTGCTTGTGCTTCAACTTTACCATTAAATAATGCAATTCTAGCAACCAACTAATTAAGATGAGGATGTTCTGGCTTCTTGAATGATCATAAGCCATGTGGACCAGCAATGGAAGGAAGGAAGGAAGGAAGAAAATTTTAACGTCCACGGAACCCAATCGGGTTATGGGAAACAGACATAGCAGTCTATCTTTATTTTTCATAATTCTAGCTTTTTATATTTGTTTTTCATTCTTTTGCATTGCTTCCACAACTTGAGAAGATAAAAAATACAAGTTTTGAGTTCACCATTCAATACATAGGTTTATGAAATCCATGAAACGCGTACTCTAACAGATAACTTGGAATGAACACTAGAAAGTTTATGCTAAACCTCAAGATCAGGAGCATTGATTATTTCTTATGAATAGATTAGCTCATGAGGTGCTTATATCCCGCAATTGAAACTGAAACTAATTAACATGAGGGAGTTCTTAATTTTAAAAAGAAGGTGGACCGGTAATGGTTTGTTGTATCTGAACCTTTCTTGATTTCTTGAAAACAATCGCTATGGCTTTTTTACGTGTTTGTTTTTGGGGTGATTCCATATCGTGGTAACCTTTCATAATGTGATTTTTTTGCGGATGACTTTGAATCATTTTACTCCTATATAGACATAAGTTATCATTCACTTGTAATTGAAAAAATAAAAGAAAATCAAAACCTCATCATGAAGGCTAATGGACATTTTTCTTAGATAAAGCAAGTTGTCTAATACTTATATTCAAAATTTTGGGTCAAAATTCATTTTCCTACAAAAGTTAGAGATTTGATTTGGGAACGACTTTCCGAAACCAATGATTAGTTCACGAGAAGACAAGCGGCGCTTTGACCCTATCATGTTCAAACAACCCTATCTCCCTTCTCAGACCTCAGATTGAGGTGCAGTTTTTTGTGTCTTACTCTCTAACTCGTGTAGAAAAATACAAAAATAATGAAAAAAATCATAAAAATCATCTTACCGAGACAGTTTTACTTTATCTAAACATGTAGCGAAACAGACTTGACCCCCTTGGGTTTACCTAAGTGTAACTCTCATGAATGGGGACCAATAGATTTTTAGGTATTTTTCCCATGCAATGTGACTGCTATATATTAACATATAAGAAGGGTTTGACTGATTATTGAACCTTTGATTTTATATGAATTTTAAAGCAAACAGTGCAAATGCACCTTTTCTGGTTCATCATGTGACGACTCTAGTGTTAAGCAGAACCAGTTTAGTTCTTTTATGTAATAAATTTGAATCCTTTATTTTAAAAGCAACAACGGTTCATATGACACTACAACAATGATTTCATAGGGTAACCACCATGAGTTGCAAAAATTCTTAAAGCTAAAACTATTGTTGGTTTACAAATGGATAATATCTTAGTTTTCTGACTAAATTAATATCAACTTTTAATTCGAAACATGATTGGCTTACATCCAACACAAAGTACTTCGAAGATGCAAAACCACTACTATTTTGGAAGATACATTGTTAATTCTATTAATGAGAAACTTGAAGTCTCTATTCTATGTAACATAAATGGCTCATGCAATAAGATCTCCATGAGTTGATTGGAACACCACTATGAGTTGCCTAATTCTTCAAGGCTAAAGACACTAGTGGTTTACAACCTATACTACTAATCCGACACCATGTCACGTAGCAATAAACCAAGGAAATTCACCACCACAAGGAACCATAGTGGTAAACTATACCAGCAAACCATAACGAGAAAATATAGGTGCTTACTATGTCGATATAACACATTGGAAAACCATAAATATGAACCTCACTATTTAACTGCATCTAGTTATTCAACATATTAACCCACAAAGTAATATTAGTTTATTTTATTAGTATTTGATAAAAAATAACATGAAAAACTAATAAGATTTTTTTTTTGGGGGTCGATTTGCCATTCCGGAGCATCCCGGTGCCTCGACAAAGCAATCACCCGGTTTCTACAAGGCCGGGGGCGCCCCGTGGTTTGACAAGTTCTCGGGACCCGATCTGGAATCTTTTTGGACCTTCCCCCCGAGGGGCCCCCCGCGGAGGATCCAACGGTGGGATAGGGAACCGGGCTCGAGGGTGGTCATTAAGCGTCGCGACCGGGGCGCTGCCGCCAGAAGGGCTGCCTCGGGAACTTTTTTTGGATCCGCCTCACGGTCCAGGACTCTCCCCTCTTGTGAGGATCCCCAAAGGTCAGCCTCGTTTGACTTGGGAAAGGGTGCGGCTCGGTTGCCACACAGCGGGCTGCCCCTAACCGCTCTAATGCTAACCCCTTGACCTAGACCTTCTCGAAAATTCCGAAAATTGGGCGTGTCTTGCTGCCGGATGAATTAGGGATCCAGCCGCAAAACCGAATTTATTTTCGTGCAATGCATTAATTGGCGAATTTCACTTAATGTCTTGCCCTGAATCGCAAAAGCCCCCGACTTCTACTTGCCATCGGAGGGAGGAAGGCCCAAACTCCCGCTCCGTCGGTTCCCCTTGCTCCGTATTCTGGGCTGCTTTGCTTCTCGGCCAGGTCCAAGGTAGACCAGGACTGCGGCCCCAAAACGTAAACCCTTCTAGAGCTTGGCAACCCACGGGGTTTACGTTTACGAGGAGGCCCCTCTCCTTGTCGGTGTTCTACGGGACCTTGGCGCCGTGTCTTGAAGTGGAGTTGGGGTGTTGACGCCGCCGGTATGGACCCTAAAATCCCTCCGGGCTGCTTTGCCCCAAATTTCCTCTCCCCAAGGCCCTGGGGACGGACGGGCGACCTCCCCTCTCCGGAATCGCGATCCGACGCCAATGGACTTCGAGCGCCGACCAAGTGGTGGTGGCAAGCTTGATTTAGTATGAAAGTATGCAAGTGAAGCTCAATGGTGCACAAGTCTGGTTTATTAAAGTGGATAGATAAACAAGGATGGAGAGAAATCTAAGTGGATACATAAACAAGAATAGATAAAATACATAAGTAATGAAACAAATCTAAGTTGCTAATAATATTAACTTAAAAAAAACACGTCGATATAAACCAAAAAAGTCGTCAAATGAAAGCATAGGGCGGGCTCTAGAATAGGTATAGCTTAACTGTCCAAATCCGGTACTGACAACAAATTAATTGCCGTGGCGGTCACATTCATATGGACTCATTATGGAGTGTACGAAATTGAATATCTCGAACTCGAAATTCAAGGTGAGGCGTCGTTGAACCCCAAGTCGTAATCCAAAACCCTTAGCAAAAGTAATCTATGAAGAGGTGCAACCATATATGAAGTTGTATGTGATCATGCACGAGAGAATATGGCAAATCAAAGAAGCTCTTCTTGCAGACTTTGCATGGATGTAGTGGGCATGCCTTGTGTAGATTGTATCACGAGAAAGAGCAACCGGTGAGCCATATGTTTGCAATCCCTACGATCATGACCATGAAGTGATTGGCAAGCTTGATTTAATGAAAGTATGCAAGTGAAGCTCAATGGTGCACAAGTCCGTTTATTAAAGTGGATAGATAAACAAGGATGGAGAGAAAATCTAAGTGGATAGATAAAGAAGGATAGATAAAATACATAAGTAATGAAACAAATCTAAGTTGCTAATAATATTAACTTAAAAAAAGGACCGTTAGTTTGGAACCCGAAAACATCGTTATAAACGTCGTTCAACGAAAATTCTGACGTCATTATAAAAAAGATTGCTAATAATAATAACTTAATTAAAAAGACACGCCGTTATAAACCAAAACGTCGTCAAATGAAAGCATAGGGGGCTCTAGAATAGGTATAGCTTAGCGTCCAAATCCGCTCTGACAACAAATTAATTGCGTGGCGGTCACATTCATTATGGACTCATTATGGAGTGTATGCGAAATTGAATATCTCGAACTTCGAAATTCAAGGTGAGTAGGATATGTTATATTAAGGTGAAGGGTCTATCTTGTGCCACCACAATATAGATAAAAATATAAGTAATAAAACAAATAGATCTAAGTTGGTAACTTAATAAAAAAAAAAGACACGTCGGTATACACATTGGCGCCATTCCCGCAAATACGGCCCACCTCTTTTCTGCTTTCGTTTTATGCGGTCGAATATTGCAGCTCAGATCCATCGGTGAAAAGCTGTTTTTAATCATCTAAGTTAAATTGAAAGATAAAAATTTGAGTTTGATTTCTACATTTTCTATCACAAAAATGTCCGGAGGTGGAGGCAAACCGGACTTTCAACATCTGTTCAAGAGCGGCTTCACGAAAGATTCTTGCATAAATGACTGACCCTCCACCGGGTAACAATCCTTCTTTGTATAATAATTATAATTATAATAATAACTTATAATTATAACTTAATAAAAAAAACACGTCGTTTAACACAAAGGCGTCGTTATAGGCGTCGGTCCAACGACTATAACGGGCGTCGTTCAACGGCGTCCACGGCGTCGTTCAACGGCGTCTGTAACTTTCGTAGTAAAGCGAGCCGGCTTTTCCGCGCCTAGTTTTTTGGTTCTAAGCGGGCCGGAGGGCGTTTTTAGTTTGGCGATTTTTTGCTGGCGGATCATCCTTTCGCGGTCCTTTCCAAGCTTCAAGCAAGCATCCAAAAAAAGGTATTTCAATGGATCAATCAACTCTATTTTTGAATTAGGCTTGTTGTTTGATAGATTTAGGGCTTCTTGTTTTTTCTTGTTTGTTTTCAATCCATCCCATTTCTATCCTCCTCTTCTTTCCATCCTTGTTTTTCTTCAATCCATTTCGCCTCTTATTAGTATGAATCGAATCCTCCTCCTTCTTCTTCCAATCATCTTCCAATCATTGGTTTCTTCCTTCTAATCTTCCGTTCTTCCAATCTTCTATTCATTTTCTTCTTCTTCTTCTTCACCACTTTCTCATTCTATTCAATCTTTCTCTTCTTCTTCTTCTTCTTCTTCTTCTTCTTCTTCTTCTTCTTCTTCTTCTTCTTCTTCTTCTTCTTCTTCTTCTTCTTCTTCTTCTTCTTCTTCTTCTTCTTCTTCTTCTTCTTCTTCTTCTTCTTCTTCTTCTTCTTCTTCTTCTTCTTCTTCTTCTTCTTCTTCTTCTTCTTCTTCTTCTTCTTCTTCTTCTTCTTCTTCGATGATGTTCTCACAAAGACTATGTACAATTAAAGTTTAAGAACAATTAAAAGACTTCGTTCAAAGTGAGCACATATTTCCCAATACCTACCCTGGGTTTTGAAGCCAGGCCACATCAGGTACTCCTACTCCCATTTTAACCTTTAACGTTTTGGAAAAAATAAATAGGAATATAATACAGGTAATAGATTTCATCTTTAGATATCACAGTATTAAATATATCATGTAACTTTATTATTTATTCACAATTGTTTCATTCAAGTTTTAAACTGTAGACATAGGCTTGGTAAATCTTGTTTTTTTGGAAAATACAACCCAAAATATCATAAACATGTACGTATCTGGATCCGTAAAGAAGTAATTCAGTAATATTCAAGTTTTTACATAAGCTATCATCATTCACATATTTCAAAGCGGAGCTGGATCGATATAGATCTAACCAATTTTCAGTATTTAGAATTTTCCAATTCACAAACCCAACCATTTGTGAGCAAAATACAATATTATGTAGTCTGTACCAATTTAAATAGAACCAGACCAGTCATATACTTGTCTAACTTGTCACCACTTGATTGCACTTCCAATTAAAGAGGAAAGATCTCACCAAGTATTGGTACAAGCTTTGCATCAGACCATGTTCTTCTTATGGTCCATTGATTGTAACACCAAGCATCCGAAAATAACTCCAGGAGAGAGAGTTCTGGTTACCTGCACCCAAGCAATGACAAAGTTAGCATAAATTGGTAACTAGCCAAGGGGCGTCAGGTAAGCTATAGAACACTCTGGCTTATCGCCCTTCACCTATTATTTTCAGCCTTGTTAAATTATATTAACCCAATAGAGTCTCATGATTTCAGTAGGTTAATACAAGCTGACAAAATTCATTAACTAGTTGGTGGCCAATACCAATAGGGTATTCTACTTAAAGCCTACTAGTGATCAGAGTTAAGGAAAACCAACATATATCAGCCCTTGCAAAGTCCCATTACATAACGAGCCTCTTGCCTTTGGCTGGCTGTCCAACTTAACCTGTGTATTTGAGATGACATTCATAAATGTTGTGCCTTATTCCTTTTCAACAAGGTGGCACCGGATCATCATACAACCATCAAATAGTCCTTATAGTGCTGACTTACTTTGCAGCCCTCTATATAAGCAAAAACTTGATCAGCGAGCAACACTCTTAGACTAAGAAGGACATCTGGTACAATGCAAGCCTCTGCACAGCAATCTAATCTAATCTACAGCATTTAACAGCCATAGCAAACTTGAGCATTTCTAAGCAATCCACAACGCAGACCTAGTTGCAGACATGCAAAAACATGAGTATGAAGAGCCCCTATAATCCCAAGCCTAAAGCAAATCGATGTGTAACTCAATGAACCCAACATCATATGCAAAAGGCAAACACCAAGTAAGAAAACGACTGTCACAATCATGTAGCTACACAAAAAGGTATGCTGCACAAAACAACTCAACCCTAGCTATAAGGCCTGTGTGTGAATTTAATATGCATGCTATTTTCCAACATGCACGCCATACAGTACCGCTATATAGCATTGTTTAACATAGCACTACAATATTGAAATAAGGCAGCACTGTAGTTCGCTTTTGCTTTTGAACAGATAATCACATGTAATAGTTACAAGAACCTGAATGTGTTCGCTCCCCTTTTCCAGCAGTATCGCCAAGCTCCATTATAAATCTGTGTATCACGTCTGCTAAACCAGAGCCAGAAATGGCTATCTGTTTTGAGCCTACCACAGATAGATTATCATGAATATTGTTAGTTCTAAATCAATATTTAGAGGAAAGGAACTAAGCGCCAATGCTTTTGTTCAAGCCAAACCTTGTATCAGATCAAATCGGCTTGTTTCTTCCATTTACGGCAATAGTTTATCTAGATGTGGATCACCATATCAACCAGCATAGATCCAAAATGGCTTGTAGCAGATACTTATGGCAACCTCGCAGCCAAATCGGCAGCTTACTCTCCATTTTCATAACAGAGAACAACCTTAAAAAACCATGCAACGAAAGCTATCTGATACTATAGCTCTGCAATCAGGCATTTCCGATCTGTTCATATCATTAGGTTAAATATAAAATGGCACCCTTGCTTCATAAACCAAGCAGAAGATACAAGGCCATAGATCCGTAACATGAATCTCTCAATCGTATATCATGCTTAAAACCTAGCTCAACCTTGCTCTTGGTATATCTAGTCAACTATTGGCATGAAATGGAATCCATCATCGGCCTAATCCGGCAGACGGCCATTTTGGCGCAAAGGAACAATGTAAAATGTCCTTTGTATTATGCCACATAAATTTTAAGCCTAGCATTTGACTAGGGAGCATATAACTTTGAACCTTTATCACAACCCTTACGTAATTTGTCACCATATTTTGGCATATTCAAACCTTAGCCAAAGCACACCTAAGATCATAAATTTGGGTGGCTATCGCTATGCCCAATGCCACCGACCTCCATAAATCATGGCTAAAAACACACCTTTAATACTTTAAAAAGTACACATGCCAAATTGAGAGACCGGAAATAATAAAGCACCATTTATTATGGTCCTGCACATGCTCATAATACCATATAACCCGAAGGATTATTATTGCATTTTCCAAATATCAACTATATATGTATGTTGGTCCCAAGGTGCCAACCATGTTTAAATGCCCAAGTCCCAAAACTTGTAGATGCCTATCACAAGCCATATCTTCCATAAAATTTCCTTTTTTCAGATGTTAATACTCATTAACCATATTCCATACCATTGCTATAACCTTATTTCAATGTTTCATAATGTTTTTCACAACTTCTACTTTTCCATGTTATTCAAACTTTCCAAATTTTTCTTCTTCTTCTTCTTCTTCTTCTTCTTCTTCTTCTTCTTCTTCTTCTTCTTCTTCTTCTTCTTCTTCTTCTTCTTCTTCTTCTTCTTCTTCTTCTTCTTCTTCTTCTTCTTCTTCTTCTTCTTCTTCTTCTTCTTCTTGATACATCTTCACCAAGACTACTAGCAGTTATAGTAAAAACATTTTACTAAACCGTGATTCGTTCAAGGCAAAGATTACCCAACACATATCCATCCTGGCGTTACCCAAAGGCCTTACAACCGGAAGGCACATTACCTCAAACACGATATTAGTTATGAAGGTAGAACAATAAAGTAGCAAAGCATTATTTTAGAAGATCTATGCATTAATCATAGATTATAACAATGTATGATCAAAGTAGAGATATAAAATGTAGGCGTAAAATATTCTGTAGATTATTCCAATGTATGATCCAAATAAAAACATAAAGTATTCTTGTAAAATTATTCCCATCTATGTGTCAAGTAAAAAAATAAAGGTACAAAGTAAGTGTGTAGCTTTTGTTACTGTATGATCAAAATAAAAGACATAAAGTATTACTTGTAAATTATTCCCATCTATGTGTCAAGTTAAAAAAGATACAAAGTAAGTGTAGCTTTAGTTACGCTTCAGGTAATTCCATCTCCACGTTAACGCCAACTCTAACAAAGAAATAAGAGACAATTGGAGGAGAGAACCCGTGTACTTTACCAATCAATACACAATTAGCATGATAATGGTAAATGTGCAAGGCCAAAAAGGTACATTGGGTCTCTCAACTCATCGGAGATCACCAATTGTATCCTTTTGCCCCACCGTAGAACATTAACTAGAAAGAAAACTGGAATAACAAATATTTTTAGCATTATAAACATCTCAATTAATCTCTAGTTTTGTATCATAAAGTATAAGATTATAAGCATTTAAAAGTATCATAAAGTTTTGTATCATAAAGTATAAGATTATAAGCATTTGGAATAATGGCGTGCTCAACATTTTAAACTTCTCAAATTGAACTCAAGGTTGTACCATCGAGGAGAGAACCAATTTCTTGGCCCCAAATCTAACCCAGTTACCATGATTTTCAATTCTATTGGCATAAGGCTCAAGATATCATAATCAATTTAGAGCATAAATCCATCAATAGAATGACCATTTTAGCTTGTAGAAAAAGTAGATGTGCTTTTATGTGAGTAGAACAAATAATCCTTTTCAAATCCTAGAGAACTAGGTAAGTGGTGATCTGCCATTTGTGCATGTAGGATTTTCTTTAAGCATTAGCCCAATGTCACACACTATTTGTAGCATATATTCCAAAGATATGGAACAACCAAACAGATTTTGTATGAAGCGAGAATCACCTTTCAATACACGGATCAACTTACGCCTAATAAGTATACTATTTCTCCATGAAGAAGGTGTATTTTAATTCTATCTCTTATGCCTTTAAAAAATCAAATATGCTATCAAGCACAAAATAATACCTCTATAAGAAAGGACATATATGTAGCACACTCAACAGAGCATAGAACTAATTGGATTAAACGTGATATTTTAGCCTGGACACGAATAGAAGCCTTGGTACCATAATAACTTGTCTTGCATCCTCGATGGAAACCTCCAAACATTAGGGATGCATTTTCGATCTTTGCCTACTCATCAATCTTGAGAACCAAAGCATTTGCTTTTGTCTTTGCTTTAGAAAGATATTGAGTCAATTTCTTGTTAGAAGCCGGGCTTAGAGGCCTCAAGTATATGCCACATTCATCAAATCTAATTTTTAACAACTAAGAAAATATCACTAAGATCACATCAACGTTTTAAGGCATCAATCACCATACCTAGTCGTTGTTCTTAAAAGGGCATGGGAACCAACATGTCTTGCAATCAAATCAATTTTCGTGTATGCTCCACATATTGGTCATAGCTCTTCTAGATAATAATGACATCAAATAAGCGAGCAAAGCTTTTGAGACCTAGTCATTTGGAGCACAAAGCTTGCAAATAAAATTTTGATGGAATGCTCTTCCCTCATATGTATCGGATCTACGTTATACCCGGCCGGAGGCTATATTAGGATCCCTGACCATCAACGAATCATTTATAGGGAAGCACCATTGCAAAAAACATGATATAATCCCTTCAAGCATCATCCGGGATGAATCATTACGTGCATAAATCTGTTTATATACAACAAATCGGAACTATTTATGTATGTTTGGATCACGAGAATTAGCTTCTGGCGGATATCTTTTGCCGCCAAGGTTTTAATCGCTTTTGAAGCCATGAAACTTATCTTTGTGCAAAGAACAAATGGAATCGGCATCGATCTGCAGTTCGATCCCAAGACTAAAAGAAGCAAGTCATATATGACCATTAGGCGCCAAGCCTCCACTGAAAGCGCAATGAACAACAATTAGCGAGTCACAAAAATTACAATACATTATTTTAGTCTAAAATACTTTTATTCGCTTACCACTATTAAGGTTTTAAACACCAAGTAAAGATGCCATCGGCTCCTTTATTGTTGCTATGTCCTTGTATCACAAGCTTTTTTTGCCATATACGCTAACGGCCCCACAAACGATGTTAAGTGCAAAGTGCCAATTTTGAAAGGGCTTCTTTGCTTATCTCAAAGTAGTCCCGAATACTTTAAAAGAGCTTTTGCCTTTTCATAAAAGTTAAACCATGTAACAACAATATAATTCTCCTTTGCTTTCACGTGTATCCATATACAACCATAGTATCTTTGTCCTTTTCGTATGCCTAAGCTTTGTATATAGGAAAATCCTATTAAACCATATCTTGGTCTTTTTCTTATGCATAATCTTTTTATAGTAAAATCCTATTAAACCATGTGTTATAAAATATTACATGCAAGCATGCCCACATTACGTTTTGGGACATGTCGAGATCTGGTCTCTTTCAATGATTTGCAAAATCAAAAAGAGAGAGTATTCTCTTCTTCATTATGAGGAAATTTGGCCCCTAAAGGTAACCATAAATCCCCCCTACCATAAATTATCCATTAATAAACCATGATGCCCCCATGAATGTTTCCATGGCAATAGTCTTAGAAAAACAGCATTATGATGGTTCCAAGGTACCAAGCTTCTTTGTTTTCCAAAGTCCCAAGCTATATTCCATCGAAACCTTTATACCATTCTATCATCTCAAAGAAGAGAAGACCAGAAGAGAATATCCTCTTCTTCTTCTTCTTCTTCTTCTTCTTCTTCTTCTTCTCCCACAATCCCTCCCTCAGGATGTAGGATACCTCTTTTTATAAGGAGAGTAGGACCCCCCCCATAAAAAGAGGGGTCCTACTTCCTTACTCGAATAAAATAGATTCATAGAATCTTTAAATCATTAACAAGTTATTTTATCATCTGTATTTAAGTAGTATAAGGTGCAGTTGCCCAAATACCATATCCGCTGTAGCAGATAAGTCGAGAACTAGCACAGTGGACTAGTTCAAGACCTGACAAATTATCAGGATTTTTTGAAGGTGAGGCACACTGGGCATAGTGGGCCCTTAAGTGCCATAAATAGCCCGTTACAGTATTAACCATAACAATTGCTATCAGAACCTAAAGTCTTATAAAAGAGCATTAATAAACAAACTGACCTGGTTTGTATAAAGAGATTCGTTTTGCGGATCACTCCATTAGGGTAACAAAAAGATTCATATGCTAGATAACTCCATAAAGATATCAAGAGATAACCCAAAACATATCAAAAAAAGTAGCTATCTAAAACTTACATAGGTAGCGTAAACCAATTGTGCATGCGGATATCTCCGACAAATGGAAATCCCGATTTCTTCTTGATCATCTTCACCAAGACTACTAGATTATAGTAAAAACATTTTTACTAAAACCGTATTCGTTCAAGGCAAAGATTACCCAACACATATCCATCAAAGCGTTACCCACCACAAGCTGGAAGGCACATTACCTCAAACATTATATTAGTTATGAAGGTAGAACAATAAAGTAGCAAAGCATTATTTTAGAAGATCTATGCATTAATCGTAGATTATAACAATGTATGATCAAAGTAGAGATATAAAATGTAGGCGTAAAATATTACGTAGATTATTCCAATGTATGATCCAAATAAAAACATAAAGTATTGCGTAAATTATTCCCCATCTATGTGTCAAGTAAAAAATAAAGGTACAAAGTAAGTGTAGCTTTTGTTGTTACATGATCAATCAAAATAAAGACATAAAGTATTACTTGTAAATTATTCCCATCTATGTGTCAAGTTAAAAAAGATACAAAGTAAGTGTGTGGCTTTAGTTAAGCTTCGATAATTCCATCTCCACGTTAACAACTCTAACGACAAAATAAGAGACAATTGGAGGAGAGAACCGCACTGCGACCCAATCAATACACAATTAGCATGATAATGGTAAATGTGCAAGGGCCAAAAGGTACATTGGGTCTCTCGGCTCATCATTGATCACCAATTGTATCCTTTTGCCCCAGGTAGACATTAACTAGAAAGAAAAGCGGAATAACAAATATTTTTAGCATTATAAACATCTCAATTAATCTCTAGTTTTGTATCATAAAGTATAAGATTATAAGCATTTAAAGTATCATAAAGTTTTGTATCATAAAAGTATAAGATTATAAGCATTTGGAATAATGGCGTGCTCAACATTTTTAAACTTCTCAAATTGAACTCAAGGTTGTACCATCGAGAGAGAACCAATTTCTTGGCCCCAAATCTATCAAGCGGTTACCATGATTTTCAATTCTATTGGCATAAGGCTCAAGATATCATAATCAATTTAGAGCATAAATCCATCAATAGAATGACCATTTTAGCTTGTAGAAAAAAGTAGATGTGCTTTTATCGGGAGTAGAACAAATAATCCTTTTTCAAATCCTAGAGAACTAGGTAAGTGGTGATCTATTTATTTGTGCATGTAGGATTTTCTTTAAGCATTAGCCCAATGTCACACACTATTTGTAGCATATATTCCGGCATATGGAACAACCAAAACATTTTGTATGAGCGGAATCACCTTTCAATACGGATCAACTTACGCCTAATAAGTATACTATTTCTCCATGAAGAAGGTGTATTTTAATTCTATCTCTTATGCCTTTAAAAATCAAATATGCTATCAAGCACAAAATAATACCTCTATAAGAAAGACATATATGTAGCACACTCAGCGAGCATAGAACTAATTGGATTAACCCTATTTTAGCCCGGACACGAATAGAAGCCTTGGTACCATAATAACTTGTCTTGCATCCTCCATTGGAAACCTCAAACATTAGGGATGCATTTTTTTAGATCTTTGCCTACTCATCAATCTTGAGAACCAAAGCATTTGCTTTTGTCTTTTAGAAAGATATTGAGTCAATTTCTTGTTAGAAGCCAGGGCTTAGAGGCACGTTATATGCCACATTCATCAAATCTAATTTTTAACAACTAAGAAAATATCACTAAGATCACATCAACTGTTTTAAGGCATCAATCGACCATACCTAGTGGTTGTTCTTACGGCATGGGAACCAACATGTCTTGTCGGCAATTTACGTGTATGCTCCACATATTAGGTCATAGCTCTTCTAGATAATACGACATCAAATAACTGAGCAAAGCTTTTGAGACCTAGTCGCTGGAGCACAAAGCTTGCAAATAAAATTTTGATGGAATGCTCTTCCCTCATATGTATCAGATCTCTGTTATACCCAGCCAGAGGCTATATTAGGGATCCTACAGCCATCAACGAATCATTTATAGGGAAGCACCATTGCAAAAAACATGATATAATCCGCCGGCATCATCCAGGATGAATCACTGTGCATAAATCTGTTTATATACAACAAATCCGGAACTATTTATGTATGTTTGGATCACCAGAATTAGCTACGAGCAGATATCTTTTGCCGCCAAGGTTTTAATCTGCTTTTTTGAAGCCATGAAACTTATCTTTGTGCAAAGAACAAATGGAATCTGGCATCGATCTGCAGTTCTGATCCCAACTAAAAAGAAAAGTCATATAGGCCATTAGAAGCCAAGCCTCCGTAAGCATGAATCCAGCAACAATTAACGAGTCACAAAAATTACAATACATTATTTTAGTCTAAAATACTTTTTTATTAAGCTTACCACTATTAAGGTTTTAAACACCAAGTAAAGATGCCATCGGCTCCTTTATTGTTGCTATGTCCTTGTATCACAAGCTTTTGCCATATACGCTAACGGCCCCACAAACGATGTTAAGTGCAAAGTGCCAATTTTGAAAGGGCTTCTTTGCTTATCTCAAAAGTAGTCCCGAATACTTTAAAAAGAGCTTTTGCCTTTTCATAAAAGTTAAACCATGTAACAACAATATAATTCTCCTTTGCTTTCACGTGTATCCATATACAACCATAGTATCTTTGTCCTTTTCGTATGCCTAAGCTTTGTATATAGGAAAATCCTATTAAACCATATCTTGGTCTTTTTCTTATGCATAATCTTTTTATAGTAAAATCCTATTAAACCATGTGTTATAAAATATTACATGCAAGCATGCCCACATTACGTTTTGGGACATGTCGAGATCTGGTCTCTTTCCAATGATTTGCAAAATCAAAAGAGAGTATTCTCTTCTTCATTATGAGGAAATTTGGCCCCTAAGGTAACCATAAAAATCCCCTACCATAAATTATCCATTAATAAACCATGATGCCCCATGAATGTTTCCATGGCAATAGTCTTAGAAAAAACATTATGATGGTTCCAAGGTACCAAGCTTCTTTGTTTTCCAAAGTCCCAAGCTATATTCCATCAGCTTGCCTTTATACCATTCTATCATCTCAAAGAAGAGAAGACCAGAAGAGAATATCCTCTTCTTCTTCTTCTTCTTCTTCTTCTTCTTCTTCTTCTTCTTCTTCTTCTTCTTCTTCTTCTTCTTCTTCTTCTTCTTCTTCTTCTTCTTCTTCTTCTACGTTACATTTACGTCCAGATATACGTCACATGATGTAGAATATACAACAGTGTGATTTCATTCAAGACGTAAACAGCGCCCCAAATATCCATCCTGGAGTTTACCCAGGCCATAGCAGCACTCTTCTAGTATTGATTGTATGCCATTTCTTTTGTTTTTTGTTCTAACATCAATCTTTAACTTTAAACATAGAATAGCATAAACATAAATCATATTTCATGGTAAAAAATTCCTAATCCTTTTTACATCATATATTGTGATCACTCAAATAGTTTCAGCCTTAATGTTATTCTTTCAATCATTTTTAATAATAAAGTTTTTATCATAACCGTACTGTAATAATAGAAAAGATACATATACGTTCTCAAATCCATGATTGTAGATATATGTTACCACCATTAAAATGTTTCATCCCGAAATTCTTCTTACAGTCCTCTTCGAAAATGAAGTTCTCACCATATTGTTGCTATGATAACAGAAAATATAACTTGTTTTCTCATATCCATGAACGTAACCACGTACAACCAATGAACTTTGACAAAATCCAAAGGAGAGAATGTCTTGGTTACCTGCACCCAAACAGTCCAATATTAGCAAAAATATGGTAATAAGGAAAGGGGCGTCAGGTAAGCTGTAAGACATTCTGGCTCTTCGCCCTTCACCTAAGAGATATGGCAAAGATAATATACAGCCAGTAATTTCATGCTTTTTCCAGATTCTTCTTCTTTAAGGTTGCTTACCACAACCATGATAGGGATTTAAGCAGTTAATGCTTAAATCTCTATGTATCCAGCCAACAAGAACAGCCACATTAACACTTCACCATTAGCTTTTTTCAAATTAAAACATTCATTATGCTGTGCAGATCGAGTTTAATCTGCTCTACAATCACCCTAAACCTTTATTATTTTTTTAAAAAATAATCTCCTATGTTCCTAAATAAACCTGCAACTTACAGTCAACCTATTCATCATGAACATCTATTGTAGCCAAGCATATATTTTTGTTGCTTTTTGACTATATAATCGGCCCCATTTTTCCATAACAGGTCTGCTATTGAGTAGAAATATCAAGTAGGCACTGTCAAAGCTTTATTCTACCTCTATTACCAAAACCAAAATGTAGAGTATCACTATCGTTCATCTAATACTTATTATGCTCTATCTTATTTGTTACTCATGCTAAGATGCAGAGGAACATTCAACATCATGCTACTATAAGATATCTTTTTACCCTATCAATGCTCTTTTTAACTGGTACGCTTACTACATGCCCTTAATCTATCATGAAGCCATTAAAGTAACAAAGTTATTGATTCGAAACCATGCACTGAGATAATTTTGCCAGTAACTTTTCATAATCTGTCCTTACACTGTTTTATTCATCACAACCCTTCAGCTTATTATCTTTATCCAGTCTGCTACTGTCTAGTTACAGCTATAAGTCATAAACTTTGAGCAAGCCTCTTCATAAAATCGAAAGTTTACCTTAAAATATATGCATCACCATAACCGAAAATGACAAACACCATAGATCATTTCGTATGAAAGCTCAAATCACATCTAACCTTAAAATTTTCGCTCCTTCCACTATTTGCCGGACCTCCATTTGCAGGTTGTCGCCCACCTGAGAAAGATTTGTTGTACTTTTTGGGTGGAAAATTCCCAGCTTGCTGGGCCTTGCTCCGCTTGCCTCCATGGCGCTCATAAACACCTTTTGGCATAGTCGCTCCAGCAAAGATAACACAGAATGCAACAGAAAATGCCTTCCCCTATTTCGTATGCTGTCATGGTTTATATCATTAGAACAATAAATGCACAGCTCAAGGGGTATATCCGGCTTCTTAAACATGGGCGGCTATCAGTCAAGGTGCAGATTTTCGCGCCATGCCCATCCTACTCGAGAAATGTAAAAGTGGTCTTAGGGTGAGCCGCATCTCATTAAGCCTTATGACCTAGGTACAATCATTTCCTCCGTCCACTATACAAATTAGCAAAATATAAAAGAAATACCGTTTATGCAGGTAGCCATAGAGTGTACCAACAACCCAACAACATTTTCTGCCATGTAAGCCCCATAAGTTCCTGAAACCATTAACATGTCTATTGTTCAATCCCACAAATATTGTAAAAAATATGTTCTTTCTCAGAATCATGGTCCTTAGATAAAAAGGAGATAGATATCAACATACCAGAACGGCATTTTCTTCCAACCATGTTTGGATAATAATAAACCTTTTGCAACCCTTAATATTTGTCATCCAAAACTATAGCATAGGTCAAGGTTCAGTCATAGCACACCATAGCATATTCTATCTTACCCAGCAATTACTCAAATTAATCCGTCTTATCATTTTCTTCTTCTTCTTCTTCTTCTTCTTCTTCCTCTTCTATTTTTTTCCATGGAAGAAGAGGGGACGTCGTTGAAAGACGAGGCCCATTCTTCCTCTATTTTTTATTACAAGAAGGGGACGTCGTTGAAAGACGAGGCCCCTTCTTTTTATGTTCTTCCTTTTTTTTTATTTTTTATTTTTACATGTCAATATATAGTTCTTTTTAATTAACAATGTAAATAGTTTTAATGTCAATGATCTTTTCAACGTGAATGGTCTTTTTGTTTTTTTTTTTTTTTTATTTCTTTATTTATGTAAGTTTTCTAATTATTGAATGCCTTTATTTTTTTGCATGTACACTAATAACAAAATCATTAAGCTCTTGGAAATCGATTTTAAGAAATTTCGAAGACATTCTAGGTAAGAATTTGAGTTTGAGTAGGAGAATAAAATTTTAATGTTTTATTTAGGTTAAAAAAAAACTTGGGGAGACTTGGACAAGGGCATGGTCGACTCCGCCTTGAGTGGAGAAGACTAGGTGTTCCGGTCCAAGCTCACCGCTTACTCTTTGTAATTTTATTGATTAATGTATTTAGTTTAGAAAAAATTGGGGAGACTTGGACAAGGGCATGGTCGGCGGCTCATGAGTGGAGAAGACTAGGTGTTCTGGGTCCAAGCTCACCGCTTTACTCTTGTAATTTTATTGATTAATGTATTTAGTTTAGAAAAATTTGGGGAGACTTGGACAAGGGGCATGGTCGGCTCCGCCTGAGTGGAGAAGACTAGGTGTTCCGGGTCCAAGCTCACCCTCTACTCTTTGTTTATTTTTTTTATTAATATATCAATAAATAGAAATCTTTACTGATTGGACAAGGGGGGGGTTTTTGAAAAAATTGCATTATTGATTTTCGGGTTTCTAGTTACTAATGTTGTTTTTAAAGATGTTAGGGATGTCAAAGAAACACCGATGTGGAGTGGTTAAGAGCAAGAAAAAATTTAAATAGTTGGTTTTAAAAAAAATAAAAAGGAAACTAACTCTTAAGAAAGTAGGTAAAGATTCATAATGAAGGTTTGAAAAAAGTCACAAAGCAAGATTAATGAATCTAAATTGGTTTGTAGGTATGGCCCCCGACTGTGAAGACACTAATGATTAGTGAGATTAGGCGATGGTCATAAATGAGATATGTGCTAACGAAAGTCCCGAGGGAGATGCAAACCGGTCAACGTGGTCGACCATTTTGTCGGACATGTGAAAAGGAAGTGCCAATTTGAGTTAGCACAAAATGGCCAGTCAAGAAGAAATGTTGACTTCTCTCCTTGACACACATGTAAAGCCAATGATTGGAAACCCCATGGATGAACTGAAGACATGTTTGAAGCATTGGTCGGCAGCTTAAAAGTCCCAATGCCGAGGCTCGTGTCAAGGAATGGGTAGCTTCATGGAATTCCTCAAAGAAGCGGCGTCGCGGATCACAAGAACATCATTGCGGATCTCAATGCACGCCGGTTGGAGGTAATTAAAATGCTTTGCATCGGGGGGAAGCTCTAGTGGAGCAGGGGCCTAGCAAGGCCCACTTTTTTTTTGAGAATCACATGAACACATCAATCTTTGTTGATCCCATGCCCGTAGAGGCCGTGGATGTGATAATCGCCTTATTGAGGAGAAACCAACACATCGCGACGTATCAAATCAAGATCAACGGAACACAACACTTCCAAGATGATGAGCTATACAAAGGGATGGGTTTTCAAGGGCAAAGATAGGGCGTAGACGTATGAGATGGCTCAAAGATACATACGCTTCAAGAGCCCGCATCCCCGCTTTGGCTACATCCATTGGACTTGCATATGAAGTTGCTAGCTCTAGTGGGGATACCATAGGGCCAATGGTGATTCTACCTTTCATGAATGGAGAGACACTTGCACACTTGTTTGACTATTTACCTAATAACTTGTCACGTTTTAGAAGATGGTCAAATGCAATTGCTAGAGCCCAAGAAGAACCGACAAACACATAGGCGCCAACTTAGGAGCAAAATGCGAGTTGTATATCAAGATGTTCCGAGAGATAGCTCTTGCCCCAGCGTGAAGGTGTCGTTGAGATCCACAAAGGCCACTTCACTCACACAAAGCTTAATTGCAAGAGAGTCAAATTACATTTTGATGATGAGTACCAAAATGTGTGGGTGGCCATTGGTGATTGGGACAATGCAATTCATTTTCGCCAAAGAGCGTCGCCCCTTGTTGAAGTGTCGGTACTTACTTTGGATGGACAAGCAAAATATCCATGGTTAGAGGAAACCGTGTTTGAGAAATCAAAGGATGATGATCGTGTATGGGGACACGAAATTCATGATGTCTATGCATTGGGATATATTTATGAGATGCTTCCGATTTCGTGCAAGCTATGCGAATTTAATGGAGTGGTTTAATAATAACAACAATGCCCAATGGATTAATCCAACCCATATGTACCAACGGCGCCTTGACAAGTTGGAGGAGGAAAAAACAAGAATGATGTGCCTACGTGAAGACGTATTCTCATCACGCACCCAAAGCTTCCGGGTTGTTGAAGCCTTACAAAGTGTTGGAATATCTTCCACCATGGTTGTGAGACAAAGACGACACATGAAGTGCATGGATGCCTTGAGATGTCAAAATTGTTGTTGTCACAACTCAAATAATGAATACAATATTGTATATCTTGCCATGTTTAAGAGTATTAAATTTTTTTAATTGTCTAATAACCAAATATATAAAGACACTTTTAATTATTCAAATCCTTTGTTGCTTTCCTACTATGTTATTCATCGCACTCCATATAAATAACTTGCAAGTTTTTGCACATGTCCAAAGAACCATGGGATGCGGCGCGATGGCATATCTATTGTTCACAACTTTACTTCTCGGCGTGGCTTGGTAGCCTTATTGACGACCCTAAACACCCAAAAGGCCTTTAAGAGGCGAAGTTGGTCGCTCGGGTTTAGCTTCGCCACCACCCACCTCCACCATTGTGTGGATTTGGTATGGATTTTTTCTAGGATAAAATGTAAGTTAACCATTTATTTTAACGTTCTAATGTTTTTAAATGTAGCGTGTAAATGCGGTTAGTCCTTCTTTTCCTATGCATAATGTTCGCCGTCGTGGTTATGGGCGGATCTTCTTCTCACCACCACCAAGAAGAGGCGGAAAAGGACCTGTGATCCAAAGGGAAGACGAAGAAGCGGGGGAACTCCGAGATATCAACGAGGCGCATTAGGGATTTTTTGAGATCATAAAAGGGCCTTCTAAGAACTGCTGACTAAGCTACATGAACTACCAATCAAAAAATAGAATCGGTAATCCAGCCAAGCGATTATAACTAACTCACTGGATCACATTTTCTAGCATAAGTGTTGATAGAAAAGTCCAAATGAGCTCTTGCTTGGTGCAATAGATAGATCTCATTGAGATCTTTCCAACCTTAGGTGGTTTGCATATCTTTTATCCCCGTAGGATAGTAAAAAATGGTAAAAACCATATTTTTTGGAGTTTTAACAATCATAAGTGGTTAAAATATGTGCAAAGCACCTAAGATTGGAAAGATCTCAACGAGATCTATCTATTGCACTAAACGAGAGCTCATTTGGACTTTTCTATCAATAGTTATACTAGAAAATGTGGTCCAGTGAGTTAGTTATAACAGCTTTTGGCCGACCGACCCGCCAATCGCTTCGATTTCTACAGTAGTTCATTTATCTTCATTTGGCTTAGTTGGCATGTTTTGAAGGCCCTTTTTTAATCTCAAAAAAACCCTAATGATAACCCTGAAGATAGGTGGAATGCCTTGCAATTCGGGATGTCGCCCGCAGAAATGGACATTGCGCGCCGGGCTGTTGAACAAAGTAGGCGGAGGTCTGGCGCCCATGACCCTCCACGTCATAGCTCATACACTCCTTCAGAATTCAATCTTGGGCCCCTTCCCGAGCACGAGGAGAATGAACCCCCACGAAGGAGCGCCGACCGTCGTTTACGTCGGAGTGGACGCAATTCCTCTTCAAGCTCTGTTAAAGATCGTGCACCATCTGCACCACCTCCACGAAGGCATCTCTTTCAATATGAGTGAGTTCATCTTGAATTATGCCCGTTTTTGTTCACTAACACATATTCATATGTTAGTCGTATGTTGAGTGTAGTAGCAAGAGTTGCCGGCCCACAAAGACTGCAGATGGCGACAATTTTTGGAAGATGGCTAATAGTGTCACAAATAGGCGTTTGCCATAATGTCCACAAGGGTGAATGGAACTCGAGGAGCCTATGATGAGGAAAAAGAGAGGATCAAGGAGCTTTTAGAAGCGTAATATCCCCGAGCTCAAGTCGAGAGATCTCTCATGGAGGGAGGTTTGTTCAAAGCGGGGGTAAACATGTTAAAGCCACCGTGTGTATTAGGCTCTTTCGTTCTTCATTATAACCTCATTGTACTCATATTTTATTTATATTTTTTTGCAGGGTAATCGAAGAAGCACTGAAAGCTCTTGCCAAAGCTACACGGAGTCTCGATAGAGGAAAGTGGCCACGACTATCCGGGTTGACTAATGAGGCATTTCAAGTACATCATCTCTCCCATGAGTCGTATAATTAGATGATGCCATGTGGACTAAGTCCTTGTATTGCATTGTAGTGTTTGAAGGCCAACATATTATCAAAGAAAGGGGAAGCTAGAACAAAGGCAGCGCTGGCCGCGAGGTACGACGAAGCAAGTGGCGACCATAGTGCCAATAAGACTGGTCCGGCGGTTATGGCTTTCTCGGATAAGCTATTTGTAAGTATAAATTTGGTTTATAATGTAGGTTCTCGAGTTGAACACTAACATTAGTTTTGGTGCTCATTCTCACATAGGCGCCATTTGCCGGTCGCCCGGCTGCTAAAGATGAACGCGAAAGGGCCTTCAAACAAGGCAGTCATGCGGCCATCGCGTGCCATCATCAAGGCGTGAAAGGGGATGAAGTGTGTATCATTCATTAGATAATTATTTGTGACTACAATGAACTAATTGTTGCGATACAATATAATGCAGGTAAATGAAGACGAAGCCAATGAAGAAGAAGAATTAGAGAGCAACAACTAAAGACTTAATATATTTTGTAATGTGCAAATTACATTGTGAAATATATTAATTGAATTCAATTTAAATTTTTTATGCTTTGTTCTTATTATTTGTGATTTTTTTGTTATGTTAATTTTATGCTCGATTCTATTTTTTTATTCTTAGATTTATTAAACATTTAATTACATATTAAACAATAATGCTTATCTACCATGATACTGAATACTAATATAATTTAATCAATATTTGTTTCTATTTTTCGAATTTTTAAATTTTTAAATATTTATTCTCGATTTATTTTGTTCATATTTAATATTTATTAATACTATTAATATTTATTACTAAATATTTATTTATATTAAATATTTGTTAATTTTGAATATGAATATTAACTGTCCGTTAAATAATATTGAATAATATTAAATAAATATTTTTTTTTTTATCAAAATTCCTTAATCGTCGTTGAACGACGTTGTCTGCGTGGCCGCCACGTCAGCAACGTCGTTGAACGACGTTGTCTGCGTGGCGCCAGGCCAGCAGACAGGCGACAGCCACGCAGCAAACAGATGACAGCCACGTCAGCAACGTCGTTGAACGACGTTTCACACGTGGCAGCCACGTCAGCGCTACGCGCTGGCAACGCCACGCTGGACGGACATGATGACGTGTACTTTTCGTCGTTGAACGACGTTGCCAGCTCATCTGCAACGCCAGCCGGCCGCGCTGGCGCAGTCACGCTGGCAGCAGTGCCGCGTGGCTGACCCACGTGTGCGCAACGACGTTGAACGACGTCAAGTCGTCGCTTAAAGACGCCGCCGTTTCGACGCGTATAGCGACGCATAAAGGTCGATAATCGACGCTCCGACGTCGAAATAGACGTCGTTTATCGACGTTTTGACGTCGATCATCGACGTGCAAACGACGTCTGGACGTCGTAATAGACGTCGTAACAGGGCTTTGGTTTCGTAGTGTACACACCTGATCCATCTTACAGCTTTTCAAAGCAAGTTGCTCCTTCCTTCAAATAAGCTTGAAACCAACAAATTGGACAGAACGTTGTCATCCGTGGACCTAAAAATAGGAGCATTATGTTACACCGTGTCATGCTCAAAATTAAAGATTCCAATCATATCATGAAAAGAGCTAGCCTCACCATGATAGACCAAGCTGTTAAAAACATCAACCGACAAATCCAAATCATCATATGTGTCATATATTCATCTTATATATTTTTAACAGCCCACGAACATGCAGCTTTATTATATCTTCTTCACCATCTCTAGATTAAGAAAAGATAAAGTATCAGAGAAGGGGAAGTGAAATAAAAATAATAAACATTCAAGAAAGCAGTTGAAGATAAACTCTAGAAGTAAAACTTTCTAGAAAGCATCTGTAAATCGAAAGAAAGTGATGCTCAAGCCTTGTCATGCTGCGTAATAGGACATTGTGCAAGGAAATATAATGTAAAGCACACCTTATTAGCACCACGAAGAACCAGGCTGAAAAGCCAATATATCAGAAGCTTCGGTTATGCAAGCAAGCAAGGAGATGGTACAGAAAAAGAAAATGAGAATCTACTTGGATAAACCTATTATATTACTATGATAAGCCCATTTTTGCCCCTTATCGAAATGCAAAAGTTAAAGAGACAGTTTGGAGCCAGAAATCAAGACCCAATTGCTACACCCATTCATCCAGCTGTGTTAAAAAAAAAATCACACAAAAAGTGAATCGAATCTGCATAAAATAGACACCAAATTCAACATGGATTTTGTACAGGCAAAGAAGCAAAGAAGTTATGCTGCCGCATAAACCAGTGAAAAACCGACTAAAAACCATTTGGTAAACTGGAAAATCTCCTAAAAAATCGAAATGAAGAAAGGAGTTAGGGTTCTACCTGCTCTGGCGATTCAGTCTCAAAGGACTCAAAGATCGTATGCAAGTTCGTCAGCCATACCAAGCTGTGTTAAAAAAAATCCAGCTGTGTTAAAAAAAAAAATCACACAAAAGTGAGTCGAATCTGCATAAAATCGACACCAAATCCAACATAAAATAAGCACATCTTGGATTTTGTACAGCAAAGAAGTTATGCTGCCGCATAAACCAGTGAAAACTCGACTAAAAACCGTCTGGTAAACTGGAAAATCTTTTGAAAAATCGAAATGAAGAAAGGTGTTAGGGTTTTGCTCTCGCGATTGAGTCTCGAAGTTAAATACGTAAGAGGAGAAATCAAACACAAACGCAAATGCAGAAGGGAAAATAAGTCCCGCAAGGAAAGGGAACGCCGCATGCGGCGTTACTTGCGGCATTCCCGGCACAGAAACCAACGCAATCCCATTTTAAAAGATAAGATGTGCATTTGCCAAGGTCTGGTTTCAATATGACTTGAAATTGAGCATGCCTTTCAACAAGGTTACCATACCTACTATCATCTATGCTACATCTGGACCTACCATACCATTGGTGGGTTCATGCCTGCTCCTACTTCAGTGCTGCTCAATTGGACCGCTTCACAAAGCCCAAAAATCCTGTAGTTGTCTAATTGCTTGTTAAAACGTGAGGGTATATGCAATTCTGTATACATGCATGTGAAGATATGATATTTGGCTCAAAGGAAGAATTCAAAGCAGAACATTTTAAGCCTCTTTGCCTCTTCTTGGCCTCCTATGGTGGCTCCATCGGTCTTAAATGCCATGCTAGTCTCCACGCCCATGGCCAGGCTCCATGCCTCTGCTTTTCTCGAAGGCCGCCAAAACACCATGGTATGGCCTTCGACAACAAAAGAATTTTTGAAGTGTGAACGTTCAAGTTGCTCATGGGGTGGTTGATGTCATGGATGCCAATCGTCCAATTAGGAAAGAACGATGAATAACTTTAAAGGCATTCTAGAGAACGTTTTTATATATTAGTAGTAGGTTATATTTGGTGTATTCACTTCTTTATATTTTCTTCTCAAACTAATTGAAATGTCACATATCATCCATCCTCTAAGATCTAGTTTTTTTATGGATACTAAAAGAGACTCAATTTGAACTTGTGGATTACTTGGTCTTCATGGATGATAAAAATCATCTCACTACATTAGGTTTGCATATGTATACAGTACTTATTCATTTTGACCTTTATGCAAACCTAATAATTAAGCAGAGGTTCTGTTTATATTTTTTTTAAAGATTTGGTAGTGCTCCAATGCTCTTTGCTCTATCAAACGGGTAAATACTGCTCTCTGAGTTGACTTGGTCCACAAATTCCATATAGCTTCCAATGTCCCTCTTTCAAATTATTAACATGTCGTTATTGTTAAATACAATCAAAATCTCTGTTACATGACGATGGAGTTCTGCAATCTCATAACGGAGTGATGCAGCAAACATGCTCAATAAGTTTTGGCAATTGGTATGTAACTGCAAAACCCCAATGATAACCAACAGCAGTAGGAACATCTCTTATTTTTTCACCTTCTTGTCTTAACCGTACTGTAGCAAACAAATACAGCTTAGTTCTAAAGTTGTTAGCCACATTATTATCAAGTTAGCAACCAAGTCCTCGTGAAACATCTATAGTTGTACTAGCAAAGCACAGAAGCTAGCAAAATAGGCCATCTTTAACCAGCAGGGATGAACAGATTATGTCACATTACTGATCATCCTACAACATGTCACAGTTATGATCATGATTTAGAACATAATCATATTTTTGACATTATTCTTGTGTAGCATCACACATAATTTATCCAGTCCTGTAAAGATAGCATCCACACCTTCTTCAAAAATATATGGCAAAGTTCTCAAAATTTAATTCCTTCAGAAAATTTTGCCACCTACCACTTAGTTCAAGATTTTCCCAACCATATTCAGTGAATTCAGTATCGAATGGGCCTTCTCCTTTCAGAGACTTAGCAGTTGAGACTGGGGAAGGTATATTCTGGTCAGGTGCAACATCTTCATCAGCATCATCCCCAAACATGTCATTGCGCACACTGACACCACTGTTAGTAAAAAGGCCATCCCTAGCTCTTATAAGTGCTTCATATCCCCATGCCAAGAGACACAATATTGTTAATTGTTCCGTAAGTAGCCAGCAATCAAATATCAGCTAACTTTGGTTGAAAATTTTCTAATCTCATTCTATGCAATGAAATGTCAAAATACCATTTTCATACAGCTTTAATCCATTTAAGACAGCTCCACATAGTGAAGGTAACTGAAAGCATAGATTGATAAGACTCAATAAATATAATCGGGTTCTATGATCAACTAAACCCATTATGAAGCATCGAAAGAAAACGGACTAGAAGGATGGCTTAAATTTTTTAAAAGATCGTAGTCTCCGACAGGTCATCAAGAGCCTACATAAAAAACCTCTTGCTTGTAAATGCATTACATTTCTTGGCAGGTGGTGCCTTCTAGAGTTCCTTACCAGACCTCAAGGAACAAGCTGCTTGTAAATTTCCTATTATATTAATTGAATAAATACCATGTTAGAAGATCAACAAGTAATTTCCATTTGAAGCGTAAATTACTATTCTAAGTGTACCTGCTTCCCAGTCAAATGTCTTTTTAGTTTCGTTATAGAAATCTGCAGATAAAATTTTAGGACATTATTATAAAACTATTTCAAGGCTCAAACAGACTGCACAGTCAACTTACCATATTCCCCATTGTCAAGTAGCACATGGCATCCTCGGTAAGGCTTTCAAATTTACCTTTAGCATCACCAGAGACCTTTCTCCCTTTGGAAAACCCTTGAGCCTTCTCAAAGCATGTAAAACCTAGAAAAAAACATGCATTGGCTATAAGGGTATATGCTAGCAGAACAAGCCAACATTATGCATTTTTATCCAAGTTAAAGAGAATAAGAACAACCAAAACCCAAATAAAGTCAGTGCCTATAAAATGATGTGCAAAAAAAATGTGCACCGTTTCTCCTGGTTGAAGTGCATCTGCTATACGACGTTTGATGGGGTTGCTATTTCTTTTGAAATGAAATCCTCAATAATTTCATCCTCAGTTGTAATATATCTTTCAGCAAAACATGTATCAACTTGCACACTATCTAACCATGCATCCTGCAAGTCAGAAAAAGTCATGATAAGAAATTCAAGCATGCTAAACAAATATTTCTTATATTTTTCTCATTCCTTACATTCACTCCTACCTTGTACTCTCTATCAGATTTGTATTCAACATAGTTCCCATTTGCATCGATGTATCCTTCTTTTCTTTCCTTTTTCAGGTTAAAAGGTTCAAGTTGCACTCCATTTTCATCTTCCTGGTTGCTTGCCTGAAGACACATATAGACAGGCATATTAATGCATTTGCCATAAAATGGAATATGTAGCATAATAACAGGGGGTTACTTTTTGTTTTTTATACGCTTTTTCACATGGTTTTTCTATGATTTCGTTGTTGTATTCATTGAGGTGTACTAAATAGTATTTCTAGAGTGCACCCTTTATGGGCCGTTAATTTTCGTTGGCTGAAACAATCCGAGGGTTGTTGTCTTTCTCTGCATGTTTGTGCATTAACACTGCGCATGTGTATGCATGTGCACGTGCATGTGCACGTGTGTGCATGTGCATGTGCATGTGCATGTGCATGTGCACGTGCACGTGTGTGCATGTGCATGTGCATGTGCATGTGCATGTGTATTCTGCTTGTGCATGTGCATGTGCATGTGCATGCGCATGTGCATGTGTACTTGCCCTCTTGGATTCTTGTTGCCGGAGTGGATGTTTGCTGATGGAAGGTTATCACGAGATGGATTTTTTGCTCACATTTACAAAGGTATTTGTTTTTTTAATGTTTCTTCAGTTAATATAATGGTATTTTTTACAAGATATTGGTTTTCTGATTCTACAATGCAATGCTGCAAAACCCGCCTTTGTTTCCTTCACTTTGTCTGTTCTAAGATTTGTTGCAGATTCTAAAAGAGTTTAGAGTTTTAGGCCCTCTGCTTGCTTCCAACTTCTTGGATATTCCCGGCCCGCTTTGGATTATTCATAGTAACCAGCCTTTTAGCTTCAATCAACAAATGGATTCTTGTGCACACAAACAAAGTGGATTATTCCATGCCGCTTTTCGAAATGCGATCATCCAAACAAAGGGCTGGCCATATGGAGCATCCAAAATCATATGGATTGATAAACAATGGTTTCATTGTGAAAGAGAAATAGTCAGTAATGGGTAACACGTGGAATGCTAACGAGCAAGCTTGCTTCAAAACCTCTATCCTTGATCTCGCTTCACCGACCGCTTACAGAAACCTACTCCACATCACCAAACCGGTCGATTCTCTTCACTTGTTAAACCAAAGCCAGGCAACCCGTGAGAAAGTGTCACTAAGTTCTTTATGAACTTCACCAATTGTTACTGCAGAGTAACGTTGATGTTGTTGTCTTTCATGCAATGGTTTGTGAATAAAACATTATTGAGTGTCAAAAGCTTTTATTGATTCAATTTTATTTCACTAGTAAAATTCTATTTTCTAAATTAATATCAATCTAACCAATTTCTTTCCTTTACGTTCATGCAGACTATAGAATCTCTCAATCCATCAATTCCACATGACATTTCTTCGATGCCTGAAGTCAACATGATGTTGAAACAACATTACTGTACTAGAGAATCCAATAAATGAAGATCAAGTTCAATTAGTCCTGCCACCATCAAGAACCACCACTGCAAGATGGCTAAGACCCTATTGATGTGTTGTTATTATGGTTGGTTGGTTGGGTTTACGTCGGCGCTAAGTAAATAGGCTAACTGCCCTCTGCAGACTGTTTCATAGGCAAATCAACGAAGATGTATATCGTATCTTAAGCCGCTATCTATTTTGAGTGCTTCAAAATTGCTATAATACTCTTGCTGTCTTCAATGGCTTAATAAATTTTTAAATAATATGCTTTTAAAGCCGTATGTAATTAAGTTACATTATGCTATAATATTATAGTTACTCGTGCTTCATATTAGTTTTTTTTTTTTTTTTTTTTTTTTTTGTTATAATGCTAGATATTAGATATTCATGTTTTGCATGTTTACATGTTTTTACATATGTTTGGTTTTTTAGGGCCCTAAGGGCCCAAAATTTTTTTAATATAACAACCAACACACAACTACCATTAACATTAATTATCACAACCATTGGATCCAACACATTTAAATTAAAATCCCCTTAAACCCCTTTTAGTTTGGGTGCATATTCACACAAGGGTGACGTGAGGGCGGCGAGAGCCCTTATAATTATATTTTGCACGTACAAAATCAACACCATATAGTATTTTGCTTCAAATCTTATAGTATTTTGCAAATCTTGTTATACAGTATAACAAATTTTGTACTTGCATACCCCACAAACGAGGAATTTTACGTACGGTGTAGATTAAGGAATAAGGGGTGAATATGCCTATCCAACAGCTCTCGTTGCCTGGAGTCACCCCCCGTGTGAATATGCACCCAAACCAAAGGGGGTTTAAGGGGGATTTTAATGTAAATGTGTTGGATCCAATGGTTGTGATAATTAATGTTAATGGTAGTTGTGTGTTGGTTTTCTTTGTGTTTTTGTACGCTTTTCACTAAGATTTTCCTATGATTTCGTGATGTATTCAAATGGATGTACTAATGCGTACATCTAGAGTGCACCATTTCTGAGCCATTGATTCTAGCCTTTGTTTTTTCAATGGTCAACAACCAATGGCTTACAACAAAAGCCCCTTTTTTGTGCGTGTGGTGCATAATGGGCACATGAAGGGCCATTGATTTTAGCCTTTTTTTCCAATGGTCAACAATCAATGGCTCACAACAAAAGCCCTCTTTTTGTGTGTGTGGTGCATAATGGACACATGAAGGGCTTGAAGGGCGCATGTAGTACAGTTTCCCCACCGGCAACACATTTCTAATATAACTTTTGATCCAGAGCTCTGTTTGAGATGATTTTTATTGCGTTGGAAAGCTCTCTCTGAGATCTTTTTGGTAATGTATGATATGGATATGTTTGGTTAAGTTATCTATGCTAAAACAGCAATTTTTTGGCCGGGTTTGGTAGGCTTTCACATCTTACCAGCTGATTAATACAGGATTGCGCTTTGGATATTGTTTTATGGCTCATTCCAAATGAAGCTTGCAAAAAATTACCATGCATTTTCAGATTTTGAGGCAGTTATTAAGCAAATTCCAAGGCTTCTAGATCCTTGTGCTAACAAGCAGAAAAGTTTCCCACTTTGGTTTCTCACTATAAGAATCCATGGAGGCCAAAGGCTGCTGTTAAATTCCAGTTGAAAAATGTTTGTTATGGATGTTGCAAACTTTATGACTTTCAGAATAATGGGATCAATCTGCTCTATCTTTATGGTAACTTTTATTTATGTTCTATTTGGTTTATTGTGATCAAATTCAAAAGCTACAGGTGATGAAAGCCTCAAATGAATTCTAGTTTTTTTCTGGTTTGAATTCTAAAATTTTTGTCACACCGAGGGGAGGGGGGTGACGTCCCTAAGGCCCCGAAGGGGCCAAAAAAATTTTTTTGCAACACAAACCATTAATATCCAACATATAAAAATTAAATCCCCCAACACATAACAACCATTGACATTAACAACCAACACATAACTACCATTGACATTAATTAACACAACCATTGGGTCCAACACATTTAAATTAAAATCCCCCTTAAACCCCCTTTGGTTTGGGTGCATATTCATACGGGGGGTGACTCCGGGCAACGAGAGCTGTTGGATAGACATATTCACCCCTTATTCCTTAATCTACACCGTACGTAAAGTTCCTCGTTTGTGGGGTATGCAAGTACAAAATTTGCTATACTGTATAACAAGATTCGCAAAATACTATAAGATTTCAAGCGAAATACTATATAGTGTTAATTTCGTACGTGCAAAATACAATTATGAGGGCTCTCGCTGCCCTACGTCACCCCCCGTGTGAATATGCACCCAAACCAAAGGGGGTTTAAGGGGGATTTTAATTTAAATGTGTTGGACTCAATGGTTGTGTTAATTAATGTCAATGGTAGTTTTGTGTTGGTTGTTAATGTCAATGGTTATGATGTGTTGGTTGTTATGTGTTGGGGGATAATACAACGATCTAAATAATCAAATTGACCTATTCTTCTTCAGCTGCCACCACATCATTTAGCACAGAAGTATCCTCCGAGCTATGCAGTTGTTCATCCATAATTGTCCGCCGAATTGCCCTTTCTATTGCAGCAACACGAGGGCCCCTTTGGAGCATTGGGCCACATTGTTCTTCAGCTGGGACCGTATCCAACTTCTTAACACCTTTTTTTCCTTTGGAAAAACGAAGCTTCTTTTCCCTAAAACACAATCACCGTGTCACAAGGCTTCGAGATGCTAGAAGAAATCACATAGAAATTTAACCCTACCAGAATAAGAAAAACTTAAATAATTTAGAACCTAAGCATACCTGGTTGTATCTTCGTGCTCTTCCTCGAGGTCGTCATAGTTAAACACACAACATTTACCACAGAAGTATCCTCCGAGCTATGCAGTCATTCATCCATAATTGTCTGCCGAACTGCCCTTTCTTTTGCAGCAACACGAGGGTCCTTTTGGAGCATTGGGCCACATTGGTCTTCACCTGGGATCGTATCCAACTTCTTAGCACCTTTTTTTCCTCTGGAAAAACGAAGCTTCTTTTCCCTAAAACACAATCACCGTCTCACAAGGCTTCGAGGTGCTAGAAGAAATCACATAAAATTTAACCCTACCAGAATAAGAAAATCTTAAACAATTTAGAGCGGATGTTATCCTTCCGCCTGGCCACCATAATGCATGGCACTACTCTTCTGCTCGGCCATGGCATTTCTAGGGCCCAGCATCAAATTGGAGGTTGGTCTGCCCTGCCAGTTACCCGGTTGGAACGTTCGCCATCTAGAACACACAAAACCGCCAATTTACAGCCAAGAATGGGTTTGGAGCAATCACCAGCATATCCTAAGTATATTCTTGTATATACCTAGGATATGCCACAAACTACATAAACAAGGATTTGCCCCCCTAGGGGCAACCCAAAAATTAGTTGACTAAAACGATGACTCCCCTTTAAAAATTTCCCTTTTATTCTTTATCAAAATGCCACAAAATACAAAACAACAGCTAATTGGTCGAAGTCAAATACATGCTTATTATCAAATGGTTTGTTAATATTGAATTAATACTAGGTAATTGCCATGAGGAGGGGCATTCCACTATGAAAGGGCTCTAATGGCGAAAGACTTCCCATGCATGAACACTATTGTTGTAATAAACTTCCCATGCATGAACACTATTCTTGTAATAACTGTAAAAACTGTTTTTGATGTGCTTGCAATAGTTGATTTTCCATATGTTGCATAATCTGTAATTCATGCTTTAATATATAGGCTATTTTATAATGAAAATATGATAGACAATTTCACAATATTTTTAAAATTTGTAGCAGTACGTAGAGTAGTTAATGCATTCCGAATCCGTCAATGAATGGAAAGACAGATTGAAATAGGACATCGATTAAATATCACTGCACATTCCAGCGTTGCTGGATATACATTAAAGTTTAGCTAACAGGCTTATATCTTCGGAAAAGATAGAAAGCAGAAATTGCTGCGGAATTTGCAAAAACCAGCACTGCAATGAAGGAAACGATCACTGCACCAGAGTATCGATCGCAAAAACGTTTGAAAACCGAACATCCTTCTGTCCAGTGAACCTTTTCTTCGCCCTTTTTGGCTATGTAACCCACTTCTGCTGCAGCGGCGGCAGCCCCTAGCAAGACATAGGTGAAGATCTGTTGAAAAAAATAGTTTTGTTGTCAGATGACGAAATGGGAAATCCGAGTTGGGTTTATGATATGCATACCTGATCTGTTAGGAATATAAACCAAGCAAAGATGGTGTTTTGGAAAATGCTTCGTTTTGTGCAGATTGAAAAGATGGAAAGGAGTGCAAGGATTAGAGCGTATGTGGCACAGACCGAATCTACAGCAACGAGGACTCTGCAAAAGAAAGGATTAAGTAAAGCTTGGAATCAAAGAAGAAGAAAAAATGCCTTAGAGATTGTTTAGATGGATTAAGCAAGAGAAACAAACATAACACCTTCATAAGCCTGCTAAACAGAAACCCAACAAAATGTGAAAGATCAAAACAGAAATAAACTACTACAGACCAAACACAAAATGTGAAATATTAAGTTAAGTTATAGAAAGAAAGCACAGTTCATAAGCCTGCTACACAGAAACCCAACAAAATGTGAAAGATCAAAACAGAAATAAACTGCTACACTGAAACCCATAAGAGACCAAACACAAAATGTGAAAGAAAGCACAGAACTTACACGGGAGCTTTAGTGTTGTCATATTTAGCTTCCAGAGAAATACCGCCGGGAAGATTTATAGTTTGATGGGTAGAAACAAGCAAGGCAACGAGCAAAACACAGACCAGCAATGCAAGGACTCGAAGAAGAGCAGAAAGAAGATCTAAGGCGGTTGCTCGTTTTTTAGGGGGAGATTTTGCAGCCTGCTCAGCGTCTGTGTAGCCGCCCATCTCAGCAGCGCCCAAATGCAGCGTTTTGGCGAGCGATCTCTCCCCTCTATTCCACGAAACGCAGAGCTCCTGCACCTCTTTTTCCGTCTTAAATCGCTCTCAACAACCCACCTCCGTTTTGAATTCGTCATTAATTCTCTACCTTCTCTTTCCTTACTGGAATATTAATTACGCCTCGTGGCATCCTCCTGGCCGTTGATCTTGCTATTGTGTCCCATGTTTCCAAATAACATACCGCACTGTCTCTTGTATCATATCATATCGGACAATTTTTGTTTCTTTTAGGATACGTGTGCATGGCGTGCCTAGCTTTTATGCTCTTTCTAAAATATGTTAGTTGAGCCATCAATCATAGGCAAAATGTGTGTATACACGCACCTTTAAATTCAATTTTTGAGGGTATGGATATGGAGGTTGGTATGTGAAATTGAAGGAATAGATGACAAAATGGGGGAAGACCTACCAACAACCCATTGGCACAATAGGATATGTACCTCAATAGCATATGTATCTCCTGTTCTAAAATTATTTATACTCACCAAGAATATCTAAATGTCGTCGCCTTATATCCCAAGTACAAACAAAGTTCTCGTAAGCTTGAAATAGAAGTAAGGATGAATGGAGTTGCACGAGAATAAAGATGTCTGCATTCCTGTTTGCCCACATGTGAACACATGAGGCATGCTTTCTAGAATGTCATATGTTCTCATGTGGCGTGACGTAAAATTTCCTCCTCCTCCTCCTCCTCCTTCCTTCCTTTGAGAGAAGCATCATATGCATTCTACTTCACATCGCTACCTACGTACACATTTGCCCATGAAAAAAGTGCGGACTGAGAGCTTCAATTCACAAATTGCCTCAAAATTGAGACATGCAAATGGATTCGGGGGGCATGTGAGGACAGACTTTGTCAACATTGCCAACTGAACGAATTGCATCTGTGACACTCCCCACCAAATATACGACGCTCCGGCGTACATCTCGCGAGAAATTCCCCTCCATCTATCCCACACCTGAGATGGCCATGGTGTGGGAAGGGGACACGAAGGTGTCTTGCACGGCCTTCCCCTATGGGCTCCTATAACAACAGAAGCATAAACATAAACATCAGCACTAGCAATAACAACACGACCAACTAGCTCGAAGGGTACTACTACCTATCCATCCATAGATCCATCATAGATATCAATACATCATCATCACATGAGCTCCTACCCAGGCTCGGACTCGTGGGGAAAGTAGACTAATGGCTGGGGTCTCAAGATAGAGCAGACCGGATTATAACAATGACTTGGGCTTGGAATAGACAATGGCTAGGGTTGACCACTCCATCTGCCCCTCCTGTGCATACCTTGCAGATAGAGTAAATCAGACTATGTCGTGACTATGTCGTAGATGTAATTCCATGGTATCACCCGATAGGACTACTTCGGGTTGCATCTCCGCGGTCCGACCAATGGGGTAGGAGGGGTTGCATCTCCCCCTCTCGAAGTGCAGTGGCTCCATGGGCAACTAGAGGATCGTGGCGACACATGTCTATAGCTGACTGAACTACCCAAAACAAGAATCAGGGCGACACCTTTGACCCAAGAAGTGCCGGACTCATACCCAGCCCACACGAAATGACCAACTATAAGCATAGCCCGCTATGAGTCCCAAGTAGCTGCGCTCAGCAAGGACCTCCCTCCACTTTGCCACTGACCCTGTTATATGGTGCACAGTCACACAATAGCCTCAGTAGCCAGGTGGGCTCTATGGACATGCCGCATATAATAAGAACTAAAGGGTATAAACTAGAAGCATCATCTAAACAAGGCTCTACCCTCATTCACAGTACAAGAGGTGCAAGCATGATCGATCAAATAACATGATAAATAATGAGAATACATCTAATCCTAATCACATACATCTAACTTACAGTTAGGGTCCATTGATTACGGTTCGAGATCCAAATTGAGGGTTCTAGAATGGCTCTACTAGAGATACGAAATGCTAACACATCTGGAATCCTAACTAGATGATCTACCAAGGAATCTACTCCAAATATATGCTCCGGAGGAACTTCCACCCGCTCCTAGCCTCTCCATCGCTCTGCAAGTGGTTGAAAGTAGCTCCCACTTCTTCTGAAGCATACACACTCCTGGGACTGCTGAGCTATGCTGTGCTGCAGCGGATGATTCTCGAGATGGAGTTTCTCTTTTGATGTTCATGTGGGTGGAACATGGGGGCTTTGAATATTTTCCATGTCTCTTTCGAGACGTTAATGGGCCTGCATTTTATTCCTTTGCATATCTTCTTGTGTAAGTTGTTCCTATTTTTAATTGCGAATTAGAATAGATATATATCATGATAAGTAAAAAAAAAAGGGGGGAATTGGACAAAGTTGGAGAAAGAAGCATACTTCCAACGATTCCATCTCTTCGCCATAATTCCAAGGATGTATTTCACAAAAATACCCTTTCTATAAGTCCTATGCACTGCTTCCACGGCTTCGTATTTTCGACTTTGCTTAACTTATGGCCATATTTTGTTGATCTAAGTACCACAATAAGATTTGTCATGCGTGACAAATATAATTATTTATCACGCGTGACAAACTAACATTTGTTACGCGTGACAAATATATTTATTTATCACGCGTGACAAGTGGTTTCATGTTTGTCACGAGTGAGAAAAGTTATTTGTCACGATACTAATAATATAATAATATAGTGTATTTTGCGTGACAAAAACCGTGATAAACAAGGGTTATCTCTACTAGTGAAAATTGAGCATACCTCTCCTTTTGGAAGCTTTGTAAACACGATCTCCATTGTCGTTTCTTCCGCATGGCCCCTCGAGTATGCATATTCATCTAAGTGAGTGGATGTTGTTCAATGCTTAATGAGTCTGGCTCTGACCCATCCAATGAGTAGAAGAAGAGCCGCTAGCTCTTCGCTTTGAGGACTTGGAAATTGATGGGGTAGACCGTAATCTACTGATGATTTGTTCTTGCATCGCCTTTAGATTTTCAACATCCATATTGTTAAGTACTCGAGCCATGTCGTCGGAGCTAGGGGTAGCGATGGATACCAAAGACCCTTTGCCCTTCTTGCTTTTGCTTCTTGTTGCTAGAAAAAATAATAAAATATTAGAATCTAAAAAATAATGTAATTGAGTTAATGTCAATAGAATAGAATAGAATAGAATAGAATAGAATAGAATAGAATAGAATAGAAGCAACTAAACTAATAAATGCGAGAAACAACTCAAACAATAAATCACTATCAATATGAAGGGAAAAATTTCTACTCATTACTGTTACTCTGCTATTAAATCCAAATTAACACATTCTGTAATAACTTTTTCCTAGAAAGTACATCAAGAAGTCCCAACAAATAGCAAATAGACATCAATAAGTTGCAGAGATAAAGTTTGCAATTAACACCGCTACGTTTGTATCTCATACAAGGAAAGTTGTTACAATAAAGGTTGCAATAGGTACAAGCGTTGAGAGATACGTATTCCTAATGTCTATACTTGCACCCTTTTCACATACAAACCTATACAAAGGAAGGAAGGAAGGAAGGAAGTTTATTTTAACGTCCACGACATTATAATTATAGTCCTATCTATGGGTATAAAAAAATCAGGATAAAACCTCTAGGCATATTAATGGCCAGCCACACCATCCAGATAAGAACGTGATCCCAGCCTCCAAAGATCACCACATCTCCACAAGAATATAAGCCATCATTGCAATGATGAACCCAACTGCTCTCACGAAGAGCTATCTCACGTCTTCCATTATAGCAATCATTGCACATTCTAAAGCTTTTGGCCTTGTGGAGTGTGAAGCAGCCCAAAAGCAATGGCTAGTTTCTTAGCATGGCCATGCAATGCAGTCTCTTTCTCATTATCAGATAGAGGTTTCAGTACCAGGTCGACATTTGGTACATATCCTTCTTTTTTCATATGTGAATTTAGAGTTTCTAACATTGCCATGACTTTTGTATTTTTATTGTCACCAGCAATAAACTCGTGCACCTTCTTATTGATCTCTATTAATGCCCTTGCAGGTTTTTTCATTGCTTCTTCAGGTTTTCTCAATTCTTCTATTTTATTTGCATCATCCCGCCTGCCGTCAGTTGCATAAATACTGGCCATAAGTATATAAGAAGCCAAATGTTCTGTATTTATTTGGACGAGCCTCAGAAAGCAACGTAAAGTCTACTTCTGTACATGTATTGCAGGCAGTTAGCAAGTTCTATATACGTTTCTCTAGATAACAATGGTTCTGCATTTTCAAGTAACCTTTATTGCCTCATGTAAATGTTCGGATCGTCCAAGAAGGTCAATCATACAATTGTAGTGGTTTATTGTTGGTGAGATAAGAATTTTCTCATCATATTGAAATACTGCTGGCCTGGTACCATCTGGCTGGCATGGCTACATGCTGTAAGCAGAGATAAAAAAGTAACAGCATCTAGCTTTATATCTTGGCTTTCCATGTTCTCCAAACACTGCACGGCCAAGTTACCATCATGATTCATTCGATACTCTCCTATAATTGCAGAATAAGAGATGACATCTTGAATAGGGAGCTTGTCAAATGCATCCCTTGCTTCTGCAGCAAAGCCATATTTAGCATACATAAGCTGTTGTTAACAAAGAAATGTTCTTCTAACCCTTTTTGTGTAACTTCAAAGTGCATTTTCCTATCCCTTTCTATAGCTCCTAGGTTACTGCATGCTTTCAGACGGCAAACATATGTGATAGCATTGCAAGAGAGGCCCTCCAATGGCATCTTACATCCAAATGCCTTCTGATCAAGCCCAACTTCTGAAGGCGATCCACAACACTAAGTCTCTACTTATTGGGCAACTCGTCAATGACTTGAAGTGAGCCACACTTATATACATCATGGCCAAACATTATCAAGAAAAGGATATCCCTCAAAACCCTTCTGAGACATCTCAGTGTGAATATCTTGACCCGTATCTAAAGTGCCCAAGCCGGCACAGGCTTTCAAGGTGCACACAAATGTAACTACATTTAGGGATACACCCTGCGACCTCATTCGCATAAGCAGCAATAATTTATGAAGTCCATGATATAACATCTCAGACTGCCATCTTAACAAACACATTTCATGCATCTGTAACTAATCCACACTTGGTAAACATGTCAATCAAACCATTGCTAATAGAAATATCCTTTTCAAGTCCTCTTCGAGCAATTCTCTTATGTAACTCACGCCCTTTATCCAGTGCTCCTATGCTGCCACATGCTTTCAAGATGTAGCAAAATGTCACTACATCTGGACAAAATGTCACTATATCTGGACACAGGCCTTTTGCTTGCATATGTTCATGGGACATGATTTCATGGGATGCAATCATTGCAAGATTTGCCTTGCATGCACATGACTCTAGATTACTTTCAAGTATGCAATGACATGATTAAAAGCTAGATGAAGTAATGTTTACAAATATTCTTATTGCTTGTAGTCGTGCTGGTTTACTAGACCATGGCAGTTGGTTCTTTGTATCTAATCTAAATATTAAGGCATTTTGCCAACTGTTTCCCATTGTAATTGCATTTTAGCTCATGCAGGATGGCTCGGTGAAGCAAAAGATTTGTTATAATCTAATATCTAGTCCAATATTATTGGATGGACAACTTTGCTTGTTGCTTGTGAAATTCATGGCAACTTGAGACTCGCAAGATACTGTTTTTGTCAAGGGAGAAGAAATTATGAGTGAGGAGAAGAAGTTATGTCTACCCTTGCAGAGACTTGCTCTACACATGGACATGTGAACAACAAAACAATCAGACACAAAAGGAGTTGCTAATCCGCAAGAATGCTTGCAGTAGACCATGCCATAATCAATTTATTAGCAAATAACCATGACCAAAATTAGTTCCATTTACAACAATGACTAGTTTGGTCCCCTTGTAGAGATTTCTATACAATCAACTCCGGTTCTATGGAAACAAGGATTTCAACATTTTAATGCAGTTTTTGCTGCATGAAAAATAAAATGGCAACGATTGGAATATAATTGTATGCGTGCATGTCCAAACGATTGTTTCCTATTTTGCAATGAATATAAGAATATGCAAGAATGTCCAAAATGCAAAGAACCAAGATACGTTGGCGATATATAAATAGAAGTACCTAAGAAGGTGTTAAGGCATATGCCAAACATCCCTCGTCTACAACACATATTTAATCACTTGCAATATTTATGGATTCCATGCAACACATAGGAGCAAAGATGACATCATAAGAATTCATGTTGATGGCGAAGCCTTGAAGCACATTGAAGACAAATGGCCCATTTTCAAGGAGGAACCAAGAAATATACGCCTTGCACTTGGGATGGATGGTATTTGTCCATTTGGTACGATGTCATCCTCACATAGTGTTTGGCCCATTATTATTATTAATTACAACATTCCACCTTGGATGGCAACTAAGCCGGGGCATATGATGTCAACACTTATTGTACCAAGTATATAAATGTTTGAGTTTTATAAGACGTTTGTTATATTCTTCACTATGTTTTTATGTATTTTTCTTATATATCTTTCAATTGTCATCGATAGGGAAGTATCAAGTGAAGAATAGATGTTCACATGGAGCACCTTGTTGAGGAGCTAGAGGCATTGTGGAAAGGAATTAAAATGTACGACATAGTGAAAGAACCCCATGTTTTTAGATTCCATGGGATCTTATGTTTTACGATGCACAATTATTCTAGGTTTAATGTCCCCTCAGGCGCTTACATCAATTTTAGCATTTATCTTTATTTTAATGATGTATTAATACTTATCTATGGGTCATATAGGTTTACAAACTAAAGCTGCTTGTGGTCGTCCAACATGTGGTGATTCATATGGCTCAAAACATTTGTCAAAGATGATTTACAAAGGGCATCAAAAGTATTTGCCAGATGGTCACTCTCTTCGTGGTAATGACAGAACAAACCAACCAAAAGTACTAACGCCTCTCTCTCCTCCACTTGGAATGAAGAGATTGTCAATATTCTATCGACTAGACTATTGGCGTGACCTAAAAGTTGTAATGCACATTTTCAAGAATGTTGCACATTATTTATGGCGGCATTTGAGGGGAGAGTGTGAGACACTAAACGCAAGATATGACCTCAAGCAACGACAAATAATAAAAGCATGCTAGGGTGTACCATCTAAAGTTCTATTTAGGGAGTGCAAAACTACCCAAAAAATTACCCAGCACTGGGTACTGGGAACTTGCATAAATGTCTCAATAAACAATAAGTTCGAGAGTTGATTCATTAATTTTAGTCTCTAATAGTATTGTTATCATCTAATACTATAGATTGGCATGTTATTGACCTTCAATTCAAAAGTTTTGAATTGATTTTAATGGGAAGAAAAAACAGAAAGTACCAGTTTTAAAAGTACCCAGTGAAGATACTTTTGAGGGTTCCAAAAGTGGTACACCGTAGCATGCTTTCACCCGCCTGAGTTATGGCCAATTGAAAAAGAAGGCGAAACACCTCTTATTCGACAAGGCCCATGGGTTTTGATAAAACAAGAGCTTATTCAAGTAAAAAATGTTGTTAATAAATGTGCACACCTACGGGTTATGGGGCATCTCTAAAATGGGCTTTTACAGAGGAGGATACATTTAAGGGATTGAAGATACATGATTGGTACAAATTCTTACAGGTTTATCGTTAGCATTACCCATTTGGTTTTTTTTCTTGCAAACTCATGTTCTATTTGTGTGGATGCAACATTCTTCTTCCTTGTGCTATTGAAAACTGTCTTACACCATCCGTACGTAAAATTATTTACAAACTTGGCAAATTCTCTCGATGGGTATCATCAAAGGAAATTAATCTGGAAGATATCCTGCAATGGAAGTCGAAATTGTAGAGACTTTGTGTATGCTTGAGATGTTTTTTCCCACCAGCTTCTTTGATCACAAGTAAGTACAAGACACTTATAGATTACGATAAAATATGAGATGATTGATGTTTTTGTCTTAGGTACATCTACTATTACATTTGCCACGAGAAATTATGCTTGTTGGTCTGGCTCTATCAAGGTGGATATTCTTTTTGGAGAGATACATGAAAGTCTTGAAAGGATTTGTACGGCAAATGGCAAAGACCGAAGGTTGTATTACTGAGGGAGATTTGGTACGAGAGACGCTACTTTTTCTTACAAAAGCTATGGCCTCAATACATCCTAATGCACCTAGAATATGGAAAAAGGATTGAAGAAGAGTTAGAAGGTGAAGTATCAGAAGGATTGGTTAAGAAAGGCCGAAAGCTAAGTGACGAAGAATTTGTTGCCATTATTAATAATACTGAAAGCCTCAGATGATGGCATGAGTTATATGAGAAAGCTTGTGATGAAAGGAGAATGGCTAGAGAAGCATATGCACGGGAAAACAGGAGATAAGTTGTGAGAGGAAGATAACATTCATAATATAGAGAATTGACATGTATTATGTTTGAAACTACAAATAATGTTTCTCCGTCTCACTTATCTACAGATAAGATACCATTCTTCAATGTGGGCGCATGGACAACACTTTCGTATTGAGAAAGTTAATAAAGATCGTGTCACTTTTGACTCTGGAATAATTGCTTCTTTTCTTTGAAAGAGTCAATGCAGTTCGAGTGACATAAATCCTATTGACGGCAATGTGGAGTATGTTGGAGTTATTACCAAAATCATGGACTTGAACTTTCGTTCATTCCAAATGGTTCAAAACACAAACCCAAGGAAGAAATTAAAGCATTCGAGCACACCCTTCTGGAATCTATGAGGTAGATACTTCACATGTCTTAAGGGATCTGGACGAGCCTTTTATATTTCCTAGTCAGGTAAAGCAAGTTTTTTTCCATGATAATCGTAGGGATAAGAAATGGCGGATAGTGGTTCATTCACAACCAACTTTTCGAAGAGTTATTGTCATGCCTATCCTCAATGATACTAATGATGATACACAAGGATCATCAGCTGATAGACTCCCGCTTCCTTGCGAGTTGACTTGATTAACCCAGTTGAAGAAGTCATTGATCATGAGCATGATTCATAAGTAGAGGACCATCAAGACCTTCAGTTGACGTCTTCAATAATGCATAGCTTAGAACATCAGATATTTGATGATTACTTTGATGAGGAGAATGATAGCGAAAGTCGGACAGAGAGACATAAATGGTGGCTCCTTTTGCAATTGGATGATGATGACACAGAAGAGGTTGAGCGTGAGTTGCTATATGACATTACTAAAGGCTACTTCAAAAGTTTTTGAAGTATACTTAATTGTCGTTAGTTAATATTGTACTGAAATACTCTTCATACAATTGCTATTGTTATTGCATTGAAGAACTTTTGAAGCATATGAGATAAATAAGATAATGCATAATTTATGGTATATTCATAGCCTTGTTTCTAGCCATATATGATGATATGAAATGAAGACTTTGAGAAAGTGAAAAATCAAGAAAAAGAATAATTATATTAAGATTTTAAAGGCAAACGATTCTTTACATAGATGGCAAGTGAGTTCTTTTTTGGTATCTTTGCATCGGAGATCATTCAAAAAGTTTTAAAATCTATAGTAAAGTGCTTGACTAGTCAGAGTGTATACTATATAAGTCAATCATATAGAACTAGTCAATGATAACATCAAATCTAGAGATAGTGTAAGACAAGAATGAGATCACATATTAGCACGAATAGTAGAGTTCATAATACTTAATTGTATGGGTCAACGTAGCATCAGACATAGGGTAAGATATAGAGTCAATAGTTGCATCAAGCGTAAAGTCAGTAGTAGAGTCAGAATTAGAACCAAATTTAGTGTCAGATGTAGGGTTAGATATAGAGTCAATAATAGCATCAAAGATAGAGTCAGTAGTAGAGTCAGAATTAGAACCAAAGATAGTGCCAGACACAAAGCCACTTTAGAGTCAGAATAGAGGTCAACATTAAACTCAGACATAGAGTCAAGCCCAACATTAGATTCAATGCCCATATTAGAGTCAGATGGCATTTATGCTTGAACCTGATGCTAACACCTTTGATCGTAGTGCATCAGCTCTTGTGTCAGCTATAGCGTCAATTATAGTTTTAGTTTGGTTAAAATGATATAGCGCCATCCATAGCGTCAGACATAGCATCAGAATTAGTACAAAAGAATTATTTGATAATAACTATTGCTATTAATTACAGAACACTGTTTTCACCTCAAAAACCACCAAAAAAATCCATCTGACGCTTGTGATTGATTATTACTGCTAGCTTTTGGTAGATGTAAACTTGATTTGATGCAGGTAGCATTTGACCTCCTTCCATTGTTGTGGACTTTATTTTAGCACCTCATATTGGTATACTATTTGACTGTGGAGTAAGGAATACGAAACCCTTACAATCCTGTTGCTCTTAAGACAAAAATATCTCATTCTGGACAAAGGTGCTTGAGAAGGCGAGTTTGATGTATTGTGTGCTAAATCTCGATTTTATAATGTCTATTATCAATCCAGCTTAGCTTATGGTGCAATTGTTATGAATTTGTCATGGAACTGATGACAATAAGAGCAGGATGGGCAAATTTTTTCTTTTTTCTTGGGGATATTGTGGTGCCTAGTTATTGAAATTGGATAATTTGTATGGTTGGAAATTTGTGGCCTGTCTTTGCAAGTTGGAAAGAAAAAACACCCTTGTAAAATGATAACTAGAATTTAACCAGAGTTTTAAAGAACAAAAAGTTAATATGGGCAAAGATGAACAAGAGCCTCGACAACCAGGATTTAACCAAACAATCTAAAATTTAACATGGGCAAAAATGAACAAGAGCCTTGATGGATTTTGTAGCATGTTCTACCCACTCGATGGTTTGGTTCTGGCCTTATTCAATAGGTTAGTTTAAACTATTTTAAGATATAACTGTGCAACGATAATGAGATTGAACCTTTGTGAGGTCTATATTCTGAGTGCAAATGAGAAGCTATTGCGTTGGATGTTGGATCTCCAAAGTGCTCACACACTGCCTCGTAAACCTATAAAAGCTGCACCCTAACCATACATATGCACACATTCTCCGCAATATCCATTATGCCCCTCCTGCATAAGTACCACATAGTCATTGAAATTAACCTAGAACAAATTGCTGAAAGGCAACCTTCACGCTAATATAAGCTTGATCATTTCTAACATGAGGGTTAGAGCCGTACTTCCTATCCTTAAACCCTCTTGCACAATCTATACATGCCAAAAGTTTCCCACTAATGATCCGGTGTGTTTCGACCTCTTCACATTTGCAGCTTGCATCATTCTATGCACCACAAGTGTCTTAGACATCCATAAGAATATCCACGTAGTAACTTCAACCTAATAAACATGAGCTACACCAACAAACGCAATCTCAAAATAATACAAACAATTGTAATCAGGAAAAAACTCCAAAGTACCCTTATGTTTTGCTAAATTTTCCCAAACGCCCTTAGTTTTGAGGATATTTTATGGAAATAACCGTAACTTTTTTACGATAATCTAAATAGGAATGTATTCTTCAAATATATTATAGAGGAGGATGAAACCTTTCCATCTAAAATCACCTAAATCGAAGCTCAGAATTTTAAGCTATGGTCTCCTACATCCTTACATTTTTTTTGTGTATTTATGAATAATATAACTTGTAATTGCGTACACCGATTCAGGCGATCTTAACTTTGACAGAAAGGTCTCATCCTTTTCTACAATGCATCTGAAACACATATTCCCATTTGGATCATTGCAAAAACGTTACAGTTATTTCCATCAAAATACCCCCAAAACTAAGGGCGTTTTGGCAATTTTAGCAAAAACATAAAAGTATTTTGGAGTTTTTCCCTTGAAATTAATAGGAACAATAGGGCTTTTAGTCGGCCAACACAGTTTCAACAACAATAAAGATCCAAAAGCAATCGAAAGTGCATTAGCACTTGATTATATTATGCTTTCAGCCAATCCTAGTCCACTATACCACTTGATTATATTATGCTTTCAGCCAATCCTAGTCCACTATACCACTTGATTATATTATGCTTTCAACCAATCCTAGTCCACTATACCTACACCGCCATTGGATTCTCGCCCTTGATTCTAGGGCACCTCCACCTCCTCCACTTAAACAAGCATAAGGTTGGTGGTGAGAATTAGTGACTCGTCATCTCTGCTAGTATTCCAGCTATATATTTTACAATAGGGAAAGCTTGCCCATTTTTTACTAATTAATGGGATTTGTCTGTGGGTTGTGAGGCAAAAAGAAGAGAAAGTCCAGAACTTCTCTGCCCTGTGATCTGTATATCCTGTGATCTGTATATCGCCTACAAAAAATGGTTGCCTTGATTGCCATTGAAAACCTTTTATGCAGTCTCTAATATTCTGTTTTGCAAGAAGTTAGAACTGCGGCGTATTTACAGTATAATACACATGTAAAATAACCATTCCTGTGAATGGTTCTTTCTTCCTAAGATTCTATGCACTGTGTCAATCACCACCTGAGAAACCCATTGACTTCCGTGCAAAGACGTAACCAATCGGAATCTACAGCTGACCCAATAGTTTCTGATGCAGTACCATGCACCCAATCGGGATCTAGAGTAGACCCAATAGTTTCTGTTGCAGTACCTGGACAGCTCGCTGTCATCACTGATGCTGTATACACTGGAGTACCAACCAAGGCTGTGGTTACATGCATTGGGATTGTAGCGCATCCTGGAATTCTAAGCTCGAAATCTTGTAAAGCAAAACTTGTTGGCACGTTGCATGCATGGAAGTCTGATAATTGGTTTGCTCCTATCATATCACTATCTGCAAGCTGCATATCTGTGGGCCCAAAAATTGCTTAACGACCCAGCAATGTAGTTGCAGTACTCCATGAAAGCTCAGCGTTGCTAAATGTGGTCTGTTCAACAACCCTACCATTATGTGCATGTACTGGTAAATGATTTGGTACAAATGCCAAACCTGTACCCAACCCAGCTGTCCTAACACCACTGGTAACTTCAACTGCAACTCCAAAAACAGAGAAGTAGTTAATACAGGTAAGGCTATACCTTCTGTCCCATTCAAATCAAGACAATATACCTCTTGCTGCTCCAGCAGCAAACGCGTCTTTAGCTCTCAGTGCATCTGCGAGACGGCGATTACTTTCAATCTTTGTGATGCTTCGATGAAGGCCCTCATATCTTTTACCAAAATCCCGCTCCTTTTCCTGTAAACGTGCCTCATATTTTTTCTTCAAGGCACTCTCTTCAAGTTCATACTCTTGTTTGATCTGGGCATTCTGTAGACCAACAGAGGCAGTTTAAGCTGGCATCCTGCTACATTTATAGACACTTCTTACAAAGAATATAATTGATAGCTTAGCATGTGACAAGGAAGTAAACCTGATTTTCAAATGCTTTCCACAGTTTTTCCTGCTCCTCCTTAAGTCTTATCTCCTCATTCTGAAGTGGATCCAGTGCTGGTGAAATTCCAAAACTGGAAACACCATTTAAAGTTCGAGGTGCATGGGATTGGCCAGATCCAGCTCCTGTATTATTAGGAATTAATGTAGAATGTTGAACTGTTATTGGAAGGTTCAGAGTTGATCGACTTCCATCCATTGATGCCAATGCCTGAGGGGCCAACACATCTAACAAATCGCAGCCACTTCCTTCAACCAACATTTGAGAGCAGGATGCAGTAGCTGGGATATGCTGCTCCAAATGGTCAGTACCAGTTTGTGTAAATTCTGCAACTTGTTCAGATACCAGCCCTTGCTGTCCGAGAGGGGATATTGAATGTAATGGATCGTGCAATAATGGAACTGAACATACAGATGAAGTCTGAGAAGTGGGTTCTACTTGCACCGTGGCCACAGTGTCCACTAGTACCGAACCATTGTCAAGTTCTGGGGCAAGATTATACCAACAATGCTCTAATGTACCAGCTGCCAGAAATTCATCAGGAACTTGATGTTCATTCTGCAATGCAGACGCAAAGAAGTTTTTTAAATCATCCAAAAATGTCTCATGCTCTTTATCCATCTCATGTTGGAATAACAAAGCTCGTTCCATGACCTCTCCATGGGGTATTTGTCCATCATTTGTTTCTTGAAGTAGCCTACTAAAATACCTGTTTAATCTGTCATCAACATCTTTCTGTTGACTCCTGAGTTTAACTTCCCGTTCCTTAATAACCATTTCAAGGGATCTATTTTGAGATACATTGCACTCCCCCATAACCTCTAAACTACTACACACAGGTTGAATACTGGAAGTAAAAAGTCCATGTCGTCCGCCGTTAAGAATATTTCTTGCCTCACTTGCTTTTTGCTGGAATATTAGAAGTTGCTGCTTCTGGCTATCCATCAATCTCTTTATGCTTTCCCTCTGATATTTTCTCAACTCCTCTATTGTATTTGCTAGCACTTGAGCAGATTGACTAGAAGCTTCATTTTGCAATGACATCTCGCATGGCACAGTGTGTTGTGTGGCTGATGTTGAAGGCTTGCTCTTAATCTGTTTACTGAGTTTCGTGAAAATCAATTTCACTTTCTGCTCATCCAAATTAGTATTCAATACAGTATTTGCTAAAACAAGTGTTCTGCCCACATCTATACCCAAACCAAGTTCTTCTGCTGCAATCAAGCACTGTCCATAAAAAATTGCAAATATTAGGAAACAGGTAAATAAACAAGTGGGAAAACTGAAAAAAGAATAATCCAGACCAGGCTGGCTGCATGATTATAAATATTCTAACATATATGTTCTGGAGCCAGGTATATATCCCTTCCGCTCAAAGATCACAACACAAACATAATGTCCAAAAGATTGACATATGCAGACACATGCTTGGGACCTGAAACATATTGATAGAAAGCAATAGAAACCACAACACAGGACTTACATTTTCTCTAATATGATTCAGCTGCCATTAAATTTATCACGCGACACAGTAATGGCGCTCATCAAACTTTTAAATATTCTAAGAAACCAATAACATACAAAAACAAAGCATGATTTTCCAACAAGTACGTCGAAGGCCAAGATTCCATACCAGAGAAATCTCCACTGCATGAAGCAGAGCGGGGTGATCTTTCACTTGCAAATTATTTAATACATATAGCAGTAGTTCATTTGCCCTGGAAGATATACTCTCCTGAAAAGTAATTGTTAGAATATTGTATTCTATGTGTTATGATGACTAGGCACACTGCACGCCTGTAGTCACGCTTGCTGACCTGGCACACTGCACGCTTGCACGCTAGTCATCATTTGTTGCTGCTGACATGGCACTTCATATATTAGCCAGAGTCAAGCCTCATACGAGTGATTCGCTCCACATAGCATTGGTTAGCTTGCGCTTGTATCTTGCATCTTTCTTTGCATTCTTCATGAGCCCACTGGATTCTATCATGGTATCAGAGCCTACATGAAGAAGGAAGAGAGTGTAGGATCGATCTGGTTTTGGTTTTGATCAGCAAAATTTTCAAGAAAATTTGCTTTTAGGAGCCAAGCTTTCAAGGGCTGGATCAGATTGACACAGGCAGCATCCTGGTGTAATCTGGATCGGAGGAATTCGAGCTGATTTCTTGGCAAGAGTTTCTTGCAAGATCAATTAGCTGAAAGGCGGATTTGCCTTGACATCTTCTTCGAAGCTGGATGCAGTTTCTTAGTGAAGATTGAATGGGATATGGCAAGCCAAGAACTGGCTGCAATTTGAAGCATTAGGGTTCGTTTTCTTTGCAAGAAGGGGTATAGACTGGTAGCTTTGCAAATTGGACGGAATCTGGTGGTGGATCTGAAGGTTCTGTGTCAAATAGACTGGCCGGATCTAAATCTGGTGTTTACGGCAAAGGATTTGACGGATTTGCTCGGATTTGGGGCAGTTATCTTTGGTTCGTGGCTTATTTGGGATAAAAACAAAAGGTACGTTCTATTTTTTGGTTCTATTTTTGTTGGTCGGATAGGGCCACACTTGGAGTTACGGCAGAGGGGCACCGAATTAGAACTTGGAGCCTGATTTGGCTCTGAATTTGGTTGGATCTGGATTTTGCGGCACAGTTCTTGCCGGACCTCAAGTTTGTTGTGCCGGATCTCAAGTTTGGGCTAGGATCTGGGCTTTGTGGGCAGTTGGCTCAAGACTGGCATCTTTTGTTTGGGAGCAAAGCAGTTGTCTCTTGGATTTGAGAAGACTTAAGCCAGTATTGTGTACTGTGTTAGAGATATTTGTCACAAAGAAGCTGATTAGATTTGGGAGTTTATAATGATTCAAGATGGGTTGTATGAGATTGTAGCTCTGCTAAAAGATAAGTTTCTAAATGGTCAGAACTATGAAGAATGGAGATTTCACATGACCTGGGCTTTACTTTCACAAGATCTGTGGCATGTTGCAAGAGGACAACATCTTTCTGAGATTACTCTTGATAAGGACTATCTAGTTTCAAAATCTATAAAGCTAACTATAGAATATCCTTTGAGTTTAAAGATTTGGCAAGCTACATTTTGTAGTTCCCAAGAGCTCTGGGACTACTTGAGATCTGAATTTGGGCAGGATAATCAACACAAGAAGAAGCAACAGACAAAGGAAAAGGAAAAGAGGCTGGAATCTTCTTTGACTGTTAGTTCTGACAGATCTAATTGTATGCTTCCAGTTCCTGAGATCCATGATTTTACATCTGATTCTAGTTGTCTCCGGAAACATTTTGGAAGAGGCTATATCTATGGGCAATGCTCAAGTATTGGACCAATCAGATCTCCTTCCTGCTGCTAACACGAGTTTCCAATCTTGTAAAGGTATTTCTCCATCTATATTCTCTGATCTGGATCTGCAGTATGAAATGTTAGACAGCACTTGTCTTCTTGAGAATAATGAAATTACAGACCAGTTTCGTGAAACAACAGAATTTATGGAAATAGCAGCATCTACAGATTTGGAACAACACCAAGATGTTATAGTTGAATCTGAACAAAATGATTTGCATGTGGCTTGTCTGCATCAGCATAGGGATGAAATATTTGAGCATCAAGTGTATACTGCAGATTTCAAAGATGAGTTGGTTCTTCAACTTCCTTGGATGGATATATATGAGCAGAATGCTGGTTTTAGTTCCATAATCACTAAGGTTAGTAAACATCAAGTCGATTTTCCACTTTATATTCATCTACATATTCCATTTGCTTGCACACATGATGGGAAAGTGGAGGATCATTCTAATTTGGATGATTGTTTGGGGTATATTTCTTACCCTGGTATTGGAGGATTAACCAATAGGCTAAAGGTCAGTTACAGATGCTTGCATTTGAGAAATCAAGTTCTCGTTGCTCTTGAGTTACTTAAATCTTCAAATCTGATTTCTAGTCATGATTTAGCTGCAAATAGTCCTCATTTATTCCAAGGGCAGTTTCAAACGCATGAGCAGATTTTAATCTCTGAGATGAGCAAGGGAACAGGACGGGCACATATAGGTGTTATGCACGATTGTTTGAAATTTCCTTCTGCAAAAATCTTGGCAGAGCAGTTTCAGTTTTTTAAATTAAAGTGCTCAAGCAAGGGCATGCACTTCTCAGTAGGGTCACAGGACAAGTGTAGAGAATGGTACAGGGGCAGAAAAATTTGGTTTAAGACCAATATTTAGGTGGCCAGCATGGCTACTTTTGTGGCTCACTCTACTCCATATGCTGAACTCTTCTACAGGTGTTTTGAGTTTGCAGCAGTGTTTGTCCCCAGGGGATGATTCTACGTGTGCTAGTCATCAGGGGGGATGTTAGAATATTGTATTCTATGTGTTATGATGACTAGGCACACTGCACGCCTGTAGTCACGCTTGCTGACCTGGCACACTGCACGCTTGCATGCTAGTCATCATTTGTTGCTGCTGACATGGCACTTCATATATTAGCCAGAGTCAAGCCTCATACGAGTGATTAAGCTCCACATAGCATTGGTTAGCTTGCGCTTGTATCTTGCATCTTTCTTTGCATTCTTCATGAGCCCACTGGATTCTATCAGTAATCGATCAACATATTTTGGAAAAATCAAAATTAGCAAACACAAATAATGAATGCAAACATACATGTAGATTTAGTGCAACAGACAATGACGCCAGCTCCTGCATCATGCTTTTATAGAGATGCTTTTGTTGCCTTAACTGTGGATTCAGAGGATTCCGAACATGTCCTTCATGGTTACAATTTTCAGATCTCTGCTGACAGTTCGTCTCTAAATTTTCCATAGGCTCAGCGCTTTGTGCAAGGCCTGCGGCACTTAATAGCTGCCCATCTGCAGGTGCATGTTTTATGAGTATATAAATAAGCTCCTTTTATTTGAGGAAGACGCATTAATGGAACTTTACCTTTATTAATCGCCAGGGTGTCTCCTGAAGACATTACCACTGGCCTTCCACCTGTCTCAACCTGTGTTGCCCCTGCATCAATATCAATCTTAACGCCCTGTTTTCTCCTCCTTTTTTTCCTTCCATCTTCTAGAGGTATGGTGGATCCATCATCCAAAGCAGCATAATGGACCCTTTTCCTTGCACGCTGGCTTTTACCATGGCTCCCAAGTTTCCGGTTTCCCCAGCACTCTGAATATCTCTCTTCCAATAAAAGTCTCCAAAAGTCTTTGGCCTCTATATCCTCATAAAAAGCCTTTGAAAATGTGCCATACAGAGATCTCGTAATATTTTCACTACTTGCAGGCATATCCTTGGTGGAAAAAATAGCTTGAAGCATTGGGTCACTAAAACTCGAAACTGCATTATCAGGGGGGAAAGTTAGCACAGCTCTAACCTTCAGTGGATCCCAGTCGATCATAGAGTTGCCATCAAAGCTAGACCTGATGACCAATGACTGCTTACTGAGATCTATGTCTGTGCCCAAAGGTCCAGCTTCCTGATCATAAATTCTATCTAATTCCAACAAGCATTTGGCATGCCATCTAAGAACTTGCTGACAAAATTGGGTTTGGTTTTTCATGTTAGTGCTGGGATCCAAAGCTATATTATTACTTGATGCAATGAGTATTCCCTCTTCAATGGAGAAGTGAGTATACATTCTGTAGATTGGTAATGACTTTGATTGACTATTCAGACAAAGCTGTTTTACATAGCATGTATCCTTTGATGGATCCCAATTGCTAGAAAATATAATGATAGCATCAAGGTCCGTTAGTCTGTAGCTCACATTCTTAACATTTCCGTCAAGTAAGAGGACAAATCGATCAGAACCCTTAACATTAAACCGTTGAAAAGCAGCTTGTCTCTTCGTCACACTAAGACCACTTTCAACACGTTCATAGAAGTTAACACCAAATCGCTGTCTTAAATAATCTTCAAGAATATCCATCAATGAAACTTCTTTCGTCACTCGGCGCAAAACTGGCTGCATAGTAGACACAACACATAAGTCTATTCCACCATCATGCTCGTTATTCAATTCTAAAATTTGCAAATGTAACTTAAGCAGACCTGAGTAACTATTAGGACTCTTCCACCCTTGGAATGTAGATGGCAGAGGAACATATCTAGAATATGCAGCTTTCCACTTGCCTTAATTCCAGCATCTAACCATTCCTGTGCTGGTATATGCTTCACAATAGATCCTTGCAGAGACGATGACACAAGATATGGGTGATTACAGCACTGCATAAACAATACAAAGTATAAAGCACAAAATAATATTAGCAGTATAAGCTATATTTCAGCTAAGCTATGATCAATGACATGGTACAATTGGTTAGTATATGGGTGTTAGGATAAGCAGATGTTAGCAATCTGTTATGGACACTCAACCTAATAAAACATGCATTCTAATTAATGCCTGGCTTTCTTTTGCTTCGTGCTGTCTGGAAGGCCAGACATTCGACATGGTACTAAACCTCAGGTGAAGCATGGGAGTAAATGCTGAATTCTACTGCTTGTGATTTGCTGAGTGATCAAAAGACATGTTGGGTGAGCCCAATTGTGACACATGAAGTCAAATCCATGTCAGGGGGTCAGACGACGATGCAAGGGGTTAATCTGGTTATTCCAATCTAGTACCTGATACTGCAGGAGGCAAAATCAGAAATTGATATGAAGATCAAACTTGGAGTGGAGATGTAAACTTGTGACGTGTAGGTTGAAAATTGTGGACAAAAGTTTCTCTTCTTTGTTCTTCTTACAAGTCGCCACTCTTGATCAAGATGGATATGACATACAATTGCAATTAATATCTATCTGGAGAAACTTATGCAGCCCCGTAAGAAGGAGCCTTTAGATATCCTCAAGACTGAAAGAGACCTAAGGAATGAGGCCCTAGAAATACAGGCTTGACCTTGGATCTGCACTGCAAAGACATTTTCTACTGCTAAAGGTCAGCTCAAAGCAATGTAACAAGTCTTAGGGACCTCAAGGGTGATATACATGATCTAAAACTTGCGAATCACAAGAGGTTGTCCAATTCTTGTTCCTGGGTAAATGTCGCCATCAGAGTAGAGACACCCATCAAATTAGAACCATTGAAGCTTAATTTTTATTTCTTGCTTTGCTGCAGGAAGACATCAAGCTTCAACATCAAGATGACATGGTTGAACTAAAGTCATAAATTATGACAGTTGCTCGATGAGAACCATTGATATGAAATGAGACTTGTGATTGCTTATCAAGACGACAAGCCTCACATTCTAATTCTTGAGATTGTACTCCCACCATGTGAAGTATTGTGACACTAAAAGTGCATTGATGTGTCCTGTAGCAAGAAGCCCCAATTGACTAGGATGCAGAAAATTAAATGGTTTGGAAGCTAGGAACATGTTACCACCATTGACCAATTGTAGGCTTCAAACTGAAGATACAGACATTAACCCAGGGATATGTAGCAAACTGAGATGCAAACTATCTTTTGCTTCTGACTGACATCCCATCCATTTACCATGGTAATCATTGTAGTTGAATCAGGCTAAAGTTCCAACAATAAACGTGTAGAGCCTATAAGAGAATCTAGCAGGCATGTTCATTTGTTGCCGATGTGATGCAGCTTGAGCCAAAATTCTTATAATCTCTGCACTGAAATTTACAATGCCCTTTAGACCCACAACGTCAACAAGTCACATGAGATCCATTTTTCTCGGCCGTCATCCAACTTTGTTTTTCCTTGTGGTGGATCAGCAATAGCACAGTTCAATTGGGCTTTTCTATTCTGCCTAGTAAGTTTCAGCTCAGCTTTTAGTGATAGTTTTCAACTTCAGAGAATAATATCATCTATATATAAATTATGCCCTAAAGCAGCAGCTAGAATTGTAGTGTTCTGGTTTTAAAGTAAAACATATCAGGTTTATTGTCAATGAAGGTGGTTCAAGCATACAGCGTATACTTGCCACTTACTTCACGTAGCTTTAGGAGAACATCGTGGAGTGAAATGTCTTGATGAGAATACTGTCCTGATTGCAGAACTTCGTAGTTTTGTAGAAGTAAATTGCAATACTCGTGAACCTGCACCAAAGGCATCTGAACTGGAACCCAGTACTCTACAATGGAACTTGAACAAGCTTCATCTTTAAATTCATGTATATTGTATTCATTTAGCTTCTCCAGTAGCACACTTAGTGCTGTGCTAATTGTTCCATCTGCACTGTCAGCAATTGAAGGATTGTTCCCATGATTCACAAATGCAAGAAGTTGTAGAGCTTCATCTATATTACCCTACAAAATTCCCATAAAAATCGAAGTATGTTAGTTGTGTTTGTCCCATGACATGACAAAAGAACGACAGAAGCTTGAAGGCAACCTTCAGAGGTCCAGATAGAAATATTAGACGAAAGATAGCATTCAGTTGGTTCAATAGACGCAGATAAGTTTTTGATGCCTTTGGCCTTGAGCCCTCATCAACTATCATTATCTCCCAATTGTATTTCTTCAGAAAGTCGATGTCCTATCAAGAAAGACAGTAACATCATTCTTGTTATGCAAAACAAAATCCAAGTTACAAAACTTTAGGATGAAGCCATTTGTACAAAAGCATGGGAAAACAGCCGTTCCATAACTGAGATCCTAGTGGATGAAAAACATAATGCAAATGAACTCCAAATGTGGTCGACATATCATCATTGTAGCGGAACAGGATCAGCATAAGAAGAAAGGCAAATAAGCCCAGAGTTATGCTAACATCCATATTTCAAAAAAAGAGATTATAACACACCGAATTTACAATGTCAAAAGTTGTAATGACAATGTCTGCTTTCATGCACTCTCCAAACTCGCACTGTCGAATGACATCTCTCGCATCCCTTGAACCAACATATGTGACACAATTCAGTTTTGAGGCCAGGTTGCACAATTCCATCTCCCAGACAGCAACTTTATCTGATGGCCCTACAATCAGCGCAGGTCTAACAGTCTTAAACTCTTCAAATATAGACAAAAGAAATGCAACGGTTGAGGATATCCGTTCCTGGTTACATAAAAACCAGCACATTAAATTGAAATTAGGAAGGGCACAAATACTATGTAAAATAGAAAGAGAAAGAAAGACTTTGTTAACTTCTAGAGGAGATCCTTGAGGCCATCAGGATAATGCTAGGTGGAAAATGCAAGGTAAATCTAGCAATTCATTAACAACAAATAGAGTATTAAAGCTTATTATAGGAACTGTTCAATATAAAATTGATCATGCATTAATATCTCTTCTATTCCTGCTTTGTTCTAGTGGCTAATTCCATGTCATAATAGGTTGTTTTTTTATTTAAACTCGCTTCTGATGCGTGCTGCTTATCAACTTCTGCTCAATCTCCCAATGCCGATTTTTCACCTTCCAAGCTGTGTCACCAGATTGATTGATTGAAACTTATTCATAAGACACTATTGCCTTGGCCAGATGGCCATAGTTCACATTATGTGCTGGAGTTGGTACGTGCAGAGCTTTGAGGTTCCATGTCTGTAGCTTCTCTTGCAGGTTCATAGTCTTTCTTGCTCTTTTGATAATTACTCGGCAAAAATGTGGATTTATTTTCTAAAAAGGAAATGTGATGCTTTCAAGCAGGGGAAGTAGTTAAAACATGTATTAAAACTGAGATGGGAGTCAAGGTAACGTCAAGATAAAGATTGATGATGGAGGTTACAGATTTGATAATTTCTGCTCGAAAAGTGGGATAAGACAATTTGGGTGGCACTGAATGGGAGAAAGAAGTTTGATGAGACAAGAGTAAGTGTGCACTTTAATTGCACTTTCCAGAGGGTGTTGCCTATAGAATCCTGTTAAGCAAAATGTATGAGGAAAAATGAACGGACCCAATTTGAGAGGCGCCAAATATTGATCTACCTAGAATGGTCAGAAGTAAAGCTCGGTTCCACCAACATAAATTTTGCCAAATTTTGCTACCCAACCTCTGCAAATTGAGGCCATTTATCAGAAAATAATTATTTTCATAGGATACAGTTCTATGCTGGAGGGCCTCAACGGATCCCCTATGTAGCAATCATATTCGCGAAAGTTTGGTTCAGCTCAGAGAAGATAACTAATTTTCTCAGACTGTTAAGCTATTCAGCCAAATGGGCTTGTCAACAGATTGCCTTCCACCTTTTTAATATCATCTTCAGCTCTCAAACTTGGCATAAAACATCAGAGGTAAATAAGGCTATTTAGTATGATTCAATGCACATATATATCACGGACAAATGAATCTCTTTGCAGGATATATATATCCACTAAAATGCAATTTTTCCAGGAATCATTTTCTAAATCTATTCCTTAGACGTCCAAGATTTTTGAATATTCATCTCTTGGATAATGTTAGAACTGTTTCGGGGGACAGTTCCAAGCCTCCTCAGAATATTGAAGCTGGCCAGGACAAAGGCATGGCACGAGAGCAACTTAGAGATGGTGGAAGAAGCTAGCCAACCACGCTAAGAAGCTCATGAATTCAGGACCAGAAATGCCTTGCCTTAAGTATTTATGAAAGCAAGATTTTATTGTCTGCTGGGAAGGGGATGGGGCGCAGAGCAGAGTCGATGGCAGTGGAATACATTGTTTGCGTTCCCCAAGGGAGACCGCATGGGCCAACGGGAGACCAAGTATTCCATCAGTTCATGTGCAGCTAGGGGCGCATTGTAGCCTCCTAGAGATGTGCATAAAGAAATGGAAACAAACTGAAATATCTCTGGCTGAGGGTGCAAAGTATGAGGTAATGCTGGTCTTGTTCTCTCTTTTGGATGACTTATTATGGATTTTTTTGGCTGCCCGCTCTAACTTTCTAGAAGAAGAACTTTCCTGCATACCCCTTTCCAGGTGAATATTAAAGCCAAAAAAAAAAGCAAAGGAAGTGACCATTAGCTTCTTAAAGACTCTTTTCAAAAGAAGAATAAGACAGGGTAACCTTCACTTTTAAGATCCATTAGGGGCACACATAATACAGGTTAGGAAGATGCAGATTAATTATTTAATTGCTAACTGCGCTTAGCACTTCCAAGTTCCAAGCTAGGAGATGCATCTAGATGAAATAAGGTTATAACAGGTGCTAATATCAGCCATGCTAACAATTTGAGTGATATACATAGAGATGGCCCTAAAGGTTGTTAAACTAGCTGTTTAATGTCAAAATAATCTAGAAGCATACTAGATCTGAGATTTGGTATAGTTCCCATTATTCATAACTATGATTCATAATATGGTTGATGCTTTCAAACCATGAGAAATCTAATCCAACATAATTTTCACAAGCTGCCTTTGAAAGGAGTATGCATTACGGTGTGGAAGTGTTGAATAAAATCACTTTGGTCTTTTGCAAGCTTAGTTGCAGCTTTTTTTCTTTGGAAAGGTTTTGAATGGCCGACGGTGTTTGAGCTCTCCCTCTGGATCAGGCACTAGTAGCAAAATAAAGTTTTGTAGCTCATCAATGTCGAGCCCAAAAAAAGTTGGCGAGAGATGGCATGCACGACAAGTTATGGTATTCATTAAGGCTCGTGATGTGCCTTGTGATCAGCTTACCCACTTCTGAATCCGCTTATCGATGTCCCATATGTAAGTTTGATACACAAAAGATAGAAAACAAATTTGACTTTACACTAAGTCAAAACTGGAAAGCAATACCTGACTGGCCTCATAGACAACAATTCCATTCTGACAACTTCTATGGCAATTCCGGAGCTTATTCAGAACAGTCAACTGATGTGGAAACAACTGCACACCTTGAATCCACTCTGGCTGTTCGCCAAAATCAACAATAGGATGAAGTTTTGCCTTCTGAAAGTACTAAACAAATTAATATTTCAAAAGCGAACTGGAAAGGAAAACACATAAATCCTACCTTTTCGTCTCTGTTAGGATGACTACGATCTAATGCAGCCTCGTATCGCTTATTATAGCACTCAATGAGCTCCTTAACTTGCTCAGTTGCAAGAACTCCACTATCAGCTGTTTCCCATGTACACTGGTCATAACCAAGACCTTTCCACTTAAAAAGCCATTCCCCGTTTTCTTGAGAGTTCCATATGTTCCCAGCTCCTTTCACAAACTTCCGTTTTCCAAGCACCCGATGTGGCTCTATCCATTCCGGATCCCATTTCAACACCTGTACAACAGGCTACCACCCATGAGTTAAGCTGAAGATAATATGCTCGTGGAGGCACATAATTTCACAATCCACGTTGTCTTATAGCAAAATTTACGACATGCTTATTATATTAAGGATGTAGAAGATCCAATATAAACATCCCAACAAATACACCATGATCTTGCTGCTAGATGATCAAGACTAATCTAACCTATCATATACCATTCATAAGGCTTATATTATAAAATGTTGAAGATGATCCAATATAAACCTCCTAAAACACACACCATGATCTTGATGCTAGGTGATTAAAACTAATCTGATGTGCAAAATCTCTCATACACCATTCATAAGGCTTCAAGAAACATTCACACCTTTCCTTGTTTGCAGTTTTTCTTGAATGTAGCTAACTTTTTGGGGGCTACCTTGAGGAGCTCATTTTCAGATATCCAGGAGTTATGTATATGTGACTGGCCTTTCCACTTGACAAAATACATTCCCTCAGAGTCATCTCCTCCCTGAGGAACAATAGGAGCTGGGAACAGATTGGAACAATTAACAGCTGTTGAGAAATTGGTAGAACCTTGGTCGTATCTCACATCCCAAATAGTATCCACTGTACCATAAATAGCTGATTGTCTATTCCTACAATCAGGACAGTACCATGCCTCCCTTGATAAATCACCTAGATGCGGTTCCAGGCAACCAAGCTTATAAGTATTTTTGCAACCTACTCCATCGCAGCACCTGTAAAGAATGGTATTAATAATTGGAAAATATAGTAAAAAACTGCAGGCACAGTTTGCTTACAGCAGCCTTTCTCCTTGCCCACAAGGTTCACAAAGGCTGTGGTGATCACCATTTGCATTTGGACATGCATGAGCTTCTCCGTCCAATTTCATGGCGCCGCTTTCATCATATGGGCCATCGGCATCATTTGGCTCAACACTTATTGCTGTATTGACAGCACCACATAAACTCTGACTACCATCCACAACACATTCGGCACCTGTCTCAACATCCAATCCTGGAACAGCAGTACTGCTACATGACATCAAGAAGTGCCCTTGGTTGGTAGCATGCCCCATGTCACCAGAAGAAACAGGTGCATAAGCTGGATTTCCAGGGATCTTTTCAATACAACAGGAACTGGAACTTCTAATAGCAAGGAGATGTTAGATTAGCCTAACTACCAAAATGTAGTTTTCAAATGAAAACAGGCACAAATTATTACGATGTAATTTTTGTAGGTCCACAACTGTTGTGCACTCCATCAGAACCTTGTATGCATGGATCTGGTTCATCACCCTTCGAATAATTATGAGCTGTTTTGCATTGGTGCCTTACGTGGTCCTGAACAGGGTCAGATGTTTTTATTTGCTTCTTGAGGAGAACACCACTAGAACAGTCCTTGCTATCAAGATCCTTATCCTGCTTACTTTGATTGTCTTTGGCCTTTAACTCATCAAGAGTCTGCTGATAGACTATCTGAGCTTCCAAAACAGCTGATTGGAAACATCTATCAGTTCCTGAGTCCTTCAGTAAATCGTGATTCTCCCCGAATGGCCGCAGTAAGCTGTATTTTGGAGGATAGACAAGTTTTAGGACAACCAAACTTAAATAGAGCAGAGTAATGAAAAGAGAAACTAGAATTCAAAAACCCACAAGCAGTAGGCGCTCGTTTATAAGGAAATTTTAGTACACTAAGAAACCCAATACAAGTTTGAATTGGTACATTAAACAACTTAAAGGAAAGTTTATAGTAACATTAATAATCCATTGCATGTAACATGACCTTCCAAAGAATGATTACCTCTTTCGAACCACCAGATATTCTTGAGATGAATCAAATAGATGAAAAAGACGCACAACCTTGTGATTACCTGCCAATTTCTTTTTAACAAGGGCCTTGGGCCATTTATTTCTACTTAATAACATTCCAGGCCACCATATCCCAGTCTCTTGAATCTGCATCAAAGATGGGTAACTTAATCTTTGCACCACAATCATGGAAAAAGAAAACGGAATGATAAGCTTACAAAAAAAATATAAAGGAAAGAAATTGCAAATAACTTTAGCATCTTGTTGTTCACAATTTTTAGCATTAAATAGAAACATCCTGCAAGGTCCTTCATCGAATTAGCTAACAAAGATTCTAGTGCAAAATAATGAAACCAATGAGGAAACCAGGTCATCCAGCTTGATTTCCATCATGACTCTATATCCCACCTTCACCCAGTATAGCATTGTAAGTGCTTTTTCTTCCTTTGTCATTTTGACTTCAGCATTCATTGTGCCAAATGTACAGTTTATGTGATCTGGGTCATGGTATCTTCATCTTTGCGTGTTGCATCATCTATGGTTGATAAGTCAGAGATGGGGACACATCCAGGCACAATATGCATCGATTTGCCCACAAGCTTCCTCCTGCAAGAAAGATGTTTGATAGAGATCAAGAAAGATTAAAGAAACAAACAAAGAATTGAATATAATCTTCTAAAAGGTTTTTAAGGAGCTGTTTCAGAGACATATTGGGATAATCCGATATGATTAGAAGAATTTGATAGGATCAATTTTAGAGACAGGAGCAATTTCACATTCGAATTTGATGAAGAGAAGCACCACAGAATAAGATTTGCTACAATAATAATGTTTCTCCCTTTTAAAGCAAAACCTAGCCGAGATTGTGACATATATATATATATATATATCATAAAAAAATGTATGAACTGAACATGCAAATACATACCTCTGTCATCACATAGTTTACTGACATTCCAACATACTCTTTTATTAGAGAAAGGCTCACGATGGAGATAAGATCTGGGAAGGAGTGAGATTTATGAAATTTTGCCTGCCCGGTCCTAAGAAAGCAATATTTATTGAATTTATTTATCAAAGTCCTTTGTCCTGGAAATTCAATCTGAAAAATAAGGTGTAATTACTGTGAATGATGAATATGAATATGAAAATGAAAATGAACATGATCAACTAACAGAGGAAGTGTCATCAGACTCCAATGGAAGATGAAACATGATTCGCAAAAGTGCTAAGAAAATTATCGTAGATAACCCTTGTATGATGAGCCATACAGACCCATGAAAGAAATTCACATGTTTTTTTGCTTTCCAAGGCAGAAATTGATGTAGAATGGAGTGAAACTCGATTTCATTAGAAAATAAAGAGTCTAGATCAGATTTCCAAGAAGCAATAACGACTTTATCTTTCGTTGGAATCTTGAGGTTTGTTGACACAAGACTAGTTTAGATCTGGCGAGCAGAAGCGACTTTGCAATCTATAAGGCAAAATCAATCTCGTCAGAATGTTGGATTTCCTAATTCTATGCAATATTTCGTTGATTGATTTCCTTTACTATTTAGTTTCTGATCATTCTTGATATCTCATAAAGATATATTTTGCCTCTCTTTGCACAAAGGAATATAAATCGACAAATTCCAATTGTTATTTTAAAAAACTCTCTATGATTTTCTAAGGATCAGAATGTGTAGCGCTTTACCTGCATCAGATGATCCGATATAGTTGCTAAAATAACACGAAGGCGAGAGTTCCAAGCGTGAATGTTGATTTAATGGCTTAACTCTTCATTGATAATGGCAAGTGCAACAAGCGGATCACTTTATGAACAATCAATTCCCTGAATTCCAATTCTAAAGGCAAACAAATGCCCTACAAGAAAGGGGCAGCTAAGGCCTAAGGACAGGACTGGCCTACGTTCTGATTCGTGTCAGTACACCGAAGTTTGGCGGGTCTGACTGCATCTTCAAACTTGGGTTTAAGCTTTTTTTTATTAGGTAGGGTTTTTTCAAGCCTGGGGTCTCCGATTCCGATAGGGAATCTTACAATGAGGGTTTGCAGGCGGAATTGGCCGACGCGCGTGGGCCAATTTTCTGCCCGGAATTTCTGCGACGATGCAAACATTTGTGTAATGTGAAATGGGGAGGGCATATGATTTTCGTTGGGTTTAGGTCCGGCTATGGCACCGTCGTGACGCCAGTGGCCTAGGCATCGTCGGTCCGGCTGCTTTTTGTATTACCTGAGGTGGATCGAGACCTATCTTCTGATGTAATTTTGGAGAGGAGCGCCTTAGATTTTCCTAGTTTTTGGAAGAATCTTGATATTCCTGTGTCATTTTGGAGTTTTGGAGTGTCTTTTTGACTGAAAAGCCTTGAAGTTGATTCTGTTGTTTCTTTTCATCTGATTTTGAAGAAGAGCGCCCGAGATTTTCGACTACTTTTTGAAGAATCCTTGTTTTTTTATATCTTTGTGGAGATTTTCGGGGGTTTTTCAACTGCAAGGCGTTGTGTGAGTAGGAATATTTTTAGTTTTTGCAGTAGGTTCTTATTTTCTTGATTCTGACCTTCGATTTGTTGTTTCTTTCGGCAGCTGAAGCTTCAAGTTCAAGATCCAGAGTGTTAGGACGAGTCTGGCGACTTGTAAAAGAAATTTGTGAGCCAAGATTCTAATCTAGGTAAGCATTCCTCGTGCATGTTGTTCTTTATGATGTTTTTTACTGTCTAATGTCATTTTTTTTTGCATGCAAAGTCTGAAGTATGTCAATAGTTAGTATTGTCATTCTTGTTTTATTTTTTAGATGTATGACTCGAAGTCTGGAGTATACAGGAATGGCAGAGGTTCCAAGCTTTAGTGTTTTGTCTGATATTACCAATGAGCAGAATGAGCATGGCTGTGCCTCTGGCAGATTGGGGGAGAAGAAAAGTTTGGATTTCGAGGCAGAGATTAGTAAGGAGTTTTCAAAATCAGTGATTTCTGATTATATCACAAATGCAGAAGTTTCGGGAATGTTTGACAGGCCAATTCTGCCCAAAAACCCTAGTATTCTTGGAAAGAATGGGGAGCGGATACCATTTATAGAGATCGATGAGAACCTTTGTAAAGAGGTTGATGCTGGAGGTGCAAAGAAGTCACAGAATAAAATCACATGGGCTAGAAATAGGTTTGATTTGTGGAGAGAGTATAGGGGAATTTCATGTGAGAAATCTGTTGAAGGGCTTGACCTTGTGGAGTTTGCCGGAATGCTTGAGCAGTTTATGCTGCAAGTAACCAAATTGGATGGCCAGCTTTATCCCACTGAATCGTAAGTATTGTATTCTGTTATTGTATTCTGTTATTTTTTATTGTGACTATAAATTGGTTTTAATTATTGTATTTTGTTTACAGGTTGCAGGATCTATTCAGGAAATTTGGGAGCATGATTCGGCGTCATAGGCAAATTCAAGCTGCAAAGGAAGGTCGCGTGGAATTCCCATTTGATATTCGTCATAGTCCTATCTTTGAGAGGGCAAGGTTGGCTTGTGTTGCAACAATAAGGAGATCTAGAATGACTCCTGGCGTTTGTAAAAAGAGAAAAAAAAGTTGAGGAGATTAGTTTTGCTGATGAGACAGCATTATTGAATGACATTCACCATCAGATATACCATAATCGAGGTCTACAACGACGGTTCCTGTATTATTGTGTTGCTAGGTTTGCCATTCGTGCAAAGGAAGAGTTGCATAAGCTTTTAATTACTGACTTTGTGGTTGGTTACGATGATGGTACAGAATATTTAGAATATTCTGAAAGGATTTCCAAGAATCATGATGTGGATATGAACCATTATCAGGAGGAATCCTTTAGACTACCTTGCGGGTGTTCCGAAGTTGATGTTGTCCTTACATACAAACAACTTGTTAGGCATCTACCTGTCATTGAGTGCAGTTCTGATCCTGCAAAGTCTGCTAAGAGGTTTGCGTTTATGCAGGTATGTATTTTTATCTGCTAGTATTTACCTTTTAGTTCGTTATATTAATTGTTATTGTTTTAGGCAATTGTTTCTCCAAGGACTCCAGTATGGTATAACTCGAAGCTGAGGGTTAGTGGTCAGGCATTAGCGAGCTGGGTGAAATATATAATGAAGACAATAGGGATTGATGGGAATTTTTCTGGAAAATCAGGGAGGACAAGTGTGATAAGTCGGATGGTTAGGGCTGGCGTTCCGGATGTTGTTGGCATGCAGATTACTGGGCAAAGGACTAGTGAAGCATATCATATTGTTTCTTTGTTGATTTATAATATTTTCTTGCTGTGCAGATATGATAAGAATGTGGAATTGCAGGCGAAGTGTGCAATGTCTGTGGTTAGTAAGCCTTTCGATGATTCTGGAAATAGGCGAATGTTTGAGGATGTTTACAAGGAAGAACTGCAGCGACGGGATGAGTGTGAGAAACGTGGAAGTGCAGGTGCAGTTTTATTGGCTGATGCACAGCAAGATGGAGCTGTAGCAGCAGCTGATGTAGGGCAGTGTTTGATGGATGTTGATTGTCCTCAGGATGTAGAATCTGGTAAGAAATTTGAGACATCTGGTTCTATTTCTGAACTTGCAAGTCAGGGAGTACAGGTGCTAGATTTGAAGAACGGGACTCTGGAACAGATTGTAGATGCTACCTACTTCGACATTGATGAAACTGAGCTAGCAAAATGCCCAATAGCTCGCAGGGCTTTGAATCTGAATATCAATATTGGAAGTTCTTCAGGTACAAACATCTATGGTGGCTCATCGTGGTTTCTGCTGAACTCGAGAAAGAATTTCAAGAGTTTATGATAGAGAAGAGATCCAAGATGCGTGATTCTCTGTAATTCTGTTTCTGTATTTCTGAACAATGTAATTTTCTGAACAGGCTATTTGAAGATACTCTACAGGCTATTTTTGGATATTTGAAGATTTTGTTTCAATGTTTTCAGTGTTTCAATGTTTTCAGTGTTTAATGTTTTGATTCAATGTTTCAGTGTTTCAGTATTTGTGAATATAATGTTTTTCATTGTAATGTCTCGATGTCTTTAACTGAAAAAATTTCCAAACAGAATCACTGATTCTGGAAAATGGCCTGTGAGAATGAGTGATTCCCGGAAAGAATCAGTGCCACGTGGCACACACGGATAGGCGGATGGAGTAGAAAATGCCCCACCCCAATTTTACGGGTGGGGACATGAGATTCATAAGGCCTAGCATGGTTTGAAAATAGGGAAGTTCCTCCCTTAAAACCCCGTCCACTTCTGTTACATTTGGTCATTCTAAAAACTTTTAGGCAATTTTTTGGCAAAAGAATAGAGAATTTTTGGCAAAATACACTGGAAAATGCACTGAAATATATATTTTTCCGCTAACCTCAAATACCAAGCGGTATTTTTATTTTTTCTTTTCGAAAAACGAAGAAACTTTATATTAATAGGAGGTTGAGGTAGCCCCAAACCTCATCCTTAACATCCGGATGTAATTTTCAAGCCCAAAACTGATCATGCAGAAGAGATTTTATTTGGTAGAGGCCGGCAGGAGGGGTGTTCAATCCTCGAAAGACCAGATGGCATCTGCGCTTCCAAATCACCCAACAAACCAAAGCCCTGCAGATATTAAATGCCCACTTCTTGAAGTGAGGCCATCTGTCATGGTAGCCTAAGAGAATTTGCTGACTCATGAGGCGAGTACGAAAAGAAGAGCGTATAGCTGACCAGATGCAAGAGAGATCACTACAAAGTAAAAAACAATGCTCAATTGATTTGGGAGCTCCCTTGCAGACTGGACATAGAGGACTGATATTTGGCTTGAATGATGCTCTATGCACAATCTGCCACAAGAGAATCGACGATAAAAGATTCTTGTTCCCCACGGAATATCCGTTGTGATTGTCCATGCATGCTCATTCGCCAAGTTAGGCTGCAAGGAAATATTATCTGTAACCTCATCCCATATGTAGTAATATTGTCGTGTCAATCTGTAGGCGCCCCTAAACTCTTGCCAAAAGCGAAAGTGCCCATTGGAATACCAAGCCTCAAGGTGGATTATGTCTGCAGAATGCCACCTGCGTTGAGACTTTGGGTGGATCATGGAGGCTAAAGGAGTCGAGTCAGGGAATCGCGACAACGGTACCCACAGAAAGGGAGAGGAGGTTTGAGACCAATTGTGAGGGTGCAATGAGCTGACATCTTTCCACGCTTTGAGAACTCCGTGAAGGAAGGTAAAAGCACGGGGAGATGGCTGCGAGGGATCGAAGCAAGCCCAAGGTAAGCCTTACTGAAAGCATAAGAGTGTTGTAAAGCCCGTACAATCAACCGCATGCCACATGACTGCATCTGACCAAAGAGAATTCTCCATATGAACTTTGAGATTAATACCTTGCTATGGAGTAATAAGTCCATCATACCAAGGACACCATCCCTCTGCATACACTTCTTCCATGCTACTTTGACCGCTGCTCTGTTTTCGTTACTGCCCCAAACAAAGTTATGTATAGTGGCCTGAATCTCTTTGAATTTTGAGACTGAAGCTAACAAAGCAAAAGTGATGTAGACATGAGTGTTATTTAGAACAGACTTGGCGACTTGTATATGCCCAGCCATAGAGAGAGATGCGAGTAGATGCTGCTGAAGGCCTAAGATGACCTGATCCCAAGCCTGCGCAGTGTTCACCTCTATACCAAACGGCACTTCCAGGAGTCTGGTGACAGTGATGGGCGGGATAAGCAACCATGGATAGGTAACCATGGATAGGCCTGAATGCATGCCAGCGGAGGAGTGTCCAACATCCATATGGCGCTGCACTTATGCCAATTCAACAAGCGGCATTTTTATTGGTTAGTCTATTTTTGAGCCCTGGCCTAGATTTAATATGCGTGAGATTGCAGGATAAATGTTTAGAGGCCACCTATGTTGTACATGTTTAGAGTACATGTTTTTATGTCTATATGCTACACGTGTCAAACCTCATCCTTTCCTTTTTGTGCAAGATGGATTTTGCCAAAATGGACTCTCCTTAATAGAGGCATGGTAATAAGGAAGTTTTATTCTTGCAAAACTGCAGATGCAACAAGATTCAACTCGACAAAGCAAATTCCTCGGTACCAATTTGTATTGCCTTTAATCATTAGAACCATTTTTCAGCAGCTCCAATGGAAAAAAGAATAGAATAGAATAGAATAGTTTTTTTATCGTCCACTGAGACCAATCGGCCTATGGGACCCAGAAGGAGTGCAGCAAACTTATTACTGTCCGGGTTAAAAAACCCCCGCCCCGAAGGGTTTTCGAGGGAAAAACCGTGGCAGTAATAAGAATGCTGTCAAACTGTACAAGTATACATCATCATGAAATAAATGTGTATGTACATGTCAAGTGCGTGCAGGGGACATAGCTGATCTCGCATGTCCATGACCTCCCCGAAGGTATGATCCTAGCATCCGCATACGGATCTTGCGTGCTCAATGTCACATGTAGCGGCTGGCCGGCGACCAACTTCGGCATAAGCGTCCGGTTTGATCATATCTTTGGGCAACTTTGAAGGGTATGAGATTCATCCTCAATGACTCCCATTTGGCGGCATTGACAGAGGCACATCGGCGTGGCTCACCAATCCATCTGCCCTGTCTCAATTCGAAGATGATGTGCCCCCAAAATGCGAAATGGAGGCAATGAGTCTGCGTCTTTTCATGGGCAAGTGGGTGCGCAGGTAGCATTGTGGGCCTCGTTCCAATGTGGGATTTATGTGGCGGCGTAGTGTGTCTTTGTCTTGACCTGTTCAAGGGGCATCCCAAAAGCTTGCTGATGAAGCAAGCGTCAAGATATTGCCTCAAGCTATGGCGATCGCCTCTGTTTGCACATGTATGCACACGTGCTCACGCACATTCCATCTAGCCATCCATTGAGCTCTCTTTTCCCTCCGGCCCGGGCTTTGAGGCGTTGTGGCCCCATTGCCATGATATAAGCTAGTTTTGGGGAGGCGAGCATCGTCCATGTTGACCACCTTATACGAAAATAGACAATGTGGCGATCAAGGGGCAGCCCTCTGAAGAGCAAGAATCATTTCTTTCTTGCGGTAGAATTTGATATGGGACTGTGGACTTCACCCTAGTGCTTTCGTACCAAGAAGGCTTTCTCTTTTGCTCCAAGTCATTCCAAGTAGCGAGGGATACTCATGGGCCCCATACTTCAACCCCCGTATAAAAGGGCCGGGCTCCACTAAGACTTTGAGCAGTGTGTGTGATGGGTCCAATCATACAACTCAGCTCTATGACTATTGTTTTGCATTGCATATAGTGCTTTCCGGCCGTAGTAACTTCGTGGCCGTATGGATGTGTCCCAAAGCATAGTAGACGGAAACTCCACTCCCAAATATTTGTATGTGGATGCTACTTCCACATTACGCCCTTGGTAGCGGAAGGAGGGGATCCTCGGTGTCGTGAAGATGATATGAAAACCACCTTAGTCTTGGCCAAGTTGACGCCATATATCGGTTAAACTTGACAAAATGTGTCCGGGCATCGAGATGTGGTTTGCATAATACTGGCGGTGTGTAAGCTAGGAGGTCCACATCATCGGCATATATTAACCGCTTGATGATCCGGTAGAAAGGTGAGCCCCGTCGCCCCCATTATCGACAAAAGCCGGCTCCAATTGATCAATGTAAAGCCCAAACAATGTTGGGGAGAGGGCATCCACTGGCGAACCCGATACTACTATCAAATGGTTGGCTTGTCGGGCGCAACCGACCCAGCATCTTTCATAAAGCACGCCTGCTTTGCATTCTCGCAAATCTCACAGGAACCCCGGTATGCCGCAATCTTGCCCATAGTTTTCCCGAGGCCGCGATGTCAAATGCCTTTGCAAAATCCACGAAGCAACAATATAGATCCTGGCGGCGGTTCCTGCTTTGTCTTCAACCAGAGCTTCGCAATGTGAAGATGTGGTCAATGGTTGAGTGTCGGGGGTCTGAATCCTGCCCGGGTGAGGGCCATTATCTCTGCCCCTCGCCCGGGCCCGCAATCAAGCTGCCGAGAATCCCGACAAGCAATTTTGCAAACACCGCCCGACCATGATTGTTCGGTGGTGGGCAAAGCGTCTTGGGTCACCCGCCTTATAGATGGGAACAACTCGCTATTGGTCCACTTTGCATCGGGGAAGCCTTCTGTAATGCCTTGTTGAACAAAGGCGGTCGACCCAGTATTATGGGCGGCCACCGCCCACTTAAGCAATTACGCACGCATGCCATCCGGTCGGGGCTTTTCCATTGGCAAGGCGCCGTAAAGCCTTGTTCCACGTCACGAATCGTGATTTCCAGACGGGCCTTCTTGCGGGGTAATCTTTGCATGTGCACCACGAGGGTCGTATAGGCTGTTGCAAGTATTGCCTCCACCGCCGGGGAGTGATGTTCCACGTGAAGCTGTCGCGGCTTTCTAAGAACCCTTAACCCGAGGAAGGTCCCGGGGTGACGTTCGGTGAGATAAAACATTTCCCTTTGATGTCTTTGCAATGTACACGGCTTTCTTAGCTTTAAGGAAGACGCTGCTTGTCGCCCCCGACATGTGGGCGTAAGCGTGGTCCGCGTGACTTGGCGGAGCCGGCGTTTGTGTTCCTTGCACTCGCGCATCAAACCATTGATTACGTGGGAAGGTTGTGTTCCTGGAGGTCCGTCGCGGGCGGCAAGAAGAAAAAAAGGAAGAATTTATTATTTAAAACAAGTGGTCTATGTTTTCTTCGTCATGGAATGCTTTCCTATCACAGGTATAAGCATATAACGAGCAACCCCTCACTGCATTAGCAACTTATTTGGGTTCCCCGAGGGGTACACATCTTCTATATAGAGGATATGCCATGTGCATGCAAGGTGTTGGGCTAAAAACTCTTGTATATGACTTAAAAAATTTCAAAAAATACCCCTTTCAGCCACGTATTGTAGAAAAATCCTTCTATGTATGATATATATGATGGTTCAAGCCCAAAAAAACCCTTTGGGTCACGCACTATGTTCTTATAGCGAAAACTATGTGAATCCCCCTTGGTTGCCCATGAGGCAAGCCCTCGTTTTTCGTGGTTGAACATTTTGTATTATTTTTAGAAGAAAATTATTCTTTTTAAGGTTTATCTGATGTGCAAAATTTGCAAATCATCCATGGAAATTGCTTGCAATCATGGGTGACTACTACATGAAATTTGCATGTAAGCTTTTGCTGACCTGCTATAGTAGCCTAGGGGTCTGGCGACATGAGATTCTCCTGGGGTAATGTGAAGTTGTTTGTTATGTCATTATGATGGAGGAAACCGCATTGGGGAGGGGGTTTCCTGAAATAAACCCCCCAGCGGCCATGAGCGGCGGCGGCGGTGGCGAGCGGCGCCGCCGAGGGTTTATTCGAAAACCCCAACTAATGCGATTCTTTTTACGTAAATGTCCACAGGGAGGAAATTTTTGCTAGGTCAAAAAAAAAAAAAAATCTGTTCTACGGCATATCCTAAAGCCTAAAGGCTCGCCGCTCACGAAATCGGTGGTTCTTTCCTCCTCCAAATCATTAGACACCTTGGGACGGATCAACGGGCTTGAATAGATAGAAGATCCGATTAATGGTCGAGCTTACGGCTAAGGGGACTTCCGAGCTTCAAAGCTTAGAGCTATGGCTATGGCTTTCCGGGCTATGGCTTTTAACGGGTTTTGAGTGTGGCTATGGCTTTCAACGAGTTTCGAGCTATGGCTATGGCTTTTCCGGCTATGGCTTTCCAAGTTTAACTTCGAAAATAAAAAAAACCTTACGGAGGTTTCTTGGCGAGCATTGGCGGCGCCTTTGAGCTCAGATCCATGATGGTTTCTTGTTTTGAACAAAAGCATAAAAAACCAGAAATTTCCTCCCTGTGGACGTTTACGAAAATGCAATTTGCCAGGCAATGGATTTTGGATTCGAAGGCTCTTATATACTTCCTAAATATTCGCTTGAAAGAAGTGTTAAATCCTTGACAAATTTCATTGAAAAGAACATTGATAAGAATAATTAACCTCAAAGGATCCACTTTCCTCATATAGGACATGCCACCTGCTTGCATAGGGTAGCCAAAAAACCCCTAAGTATACGTGTTTTTTATAAGAAATTTTGACCCCTTTTAATATGATTTTATAATTAAAAGAACATCCAAAAACCCATATGACCCCTAGTATATACGAAAAAGGCTCAAGCCACTCCCTCCCATTCATGCACATGGTTTTGGCAGGTTTCACAAGGTGAACCCCCTTCAAATTAACCCATGATTTCTCTGTGACAATCAACAAAGGAACCAATGACACAAGCAATAAGCTTACTATTTGTAGTGGGAGGTAATGTGAAGCTCTTGAGAGCTTACTATTTATAATAGTTAAAGTATAAATTCAAAGTTATTTACTAGTTACTTTTTCTAACCATAAGTTCAAAAATGTCTAATTCCTCGTAAAAGTCCACATTTAAAACATGCATCACTATAATATATGCAACATAAAATTATCTTCTTAGTCCAAGAAACATACAATGTCTAATCTTCAACAGAAACGTACAAATCTTCATGCAAAAGATGGTTCAACAAGCAAAACAAGTATGTTCAATAGACCATTTCTACAAGTTCAAAGTGAAATTGAAAGGAAAATAAGAAATATCATTGAAGTACTTCGGAATAAAACTCGAAAATGTCCCAATCTAGATAAAAAACCTTGTAGTTTTCGTCAATATACACTAGAGAGGCTTGGCACAAAACTTGAAAGAACCGAGATTAGAACTAAGATCTAGACCACGCAGAAGCCAACAACCCATCCACTAGACTTTCAAACAAGCAATGGTCATATTTTAATGGACACTTATATATAGAGGGAACTAAAACTTAGTTACAGAACATATGGGCAAAACCAGGACTCGAACTAACATGCAATTATTGGAATGAAAACTATCGATCTTAATAAAGGTATGGCAACAACAGACTCTCGAAACTGTAGCCTCCTAGCAACATGGTGCTTTTCTTTTCTTTTTTTCTTTTTGTTAGAGGTCTGATACTATCATAACCGAAATGTGCAACTAGATTTGGGTCGGCCATTATGACATTCAGTGGCAATAACGGGATGGAACCAAAGGACTGTAGGCCATTCTTATAAAAACCCAGTCTACCCCATAACACGTAGAATTCATACTGAAATCAGGCATAAAATAGAATCATTCACAGTTACAAGTGTAGAATCATTCAAATCTTAAGAAATTAAGGATGCATCAGAAGGCTCTTAAGGATTTTCATGTACTCACATTTTCTCCAAGCTTTTCCCAATTCTCAAATTTCTTCTAGCTTAACAATCTACAGCTTCTTCCTTACTTAATCACAAGCTTCCTCTTATTTATAAAGTAGCACTCTAGTTTGCATGTAAGTTTAGTTCGCATGCAGTTTAATTTGCATGCATTCAAGTAGATTACTTTTTGACTTGTTAATTTAAGTTTTGTAAACTCATTTTTTAATTGAGTAGATATCTTAAATATCTCTACCGTTGAATTGGGAATTTAGGCAGATTTACAAAGCGAAGTGGCATGGATTTCCTGTAGCAGAGAAAGAGTTGTCTGGAAGTGAAAACATTGAGTTGAGCCTGGTTAACAGAGAGGTAAAGGTGGCCATCAAATTGCAAGCTTTAGATTCCTCCCACTTAGTGCAGCTAATGGGTTACTCTGAAGACACAACAGTTGGGAAGAAAGCGTTAAACCCCCAGGAGATCTTACAAGGCCGAGCTGTTCTTCCACAAGCATATGGACCAGCTAGTCAAGCAACACAAAGGGATCAAGCTTCTGAGGCAGGATACCTTATTTAGCACTCTGAAGCAAAGTGATCGCAATTTTAGATCATAAATTTCCTTGCTGCACATAGAGGCTGAGCTTGTAGAAGCTTACACATGCAGAAGCTTTACACAGGCAAACTGCAGGGCAGAAGCTTGTAGTGTTGAAGAAGCTTGTAGTCGCAAGCAAAAGCTTGCAGTGCTGCCTGTTTATCATGTCGTCTGCCTATTTATCATGATAAACAGGCCTGTTTATCTAGCTGTGACAACTAATTACGGCTAATCACTGATCCAGGGCTGACCCATCGACCTAGACAACCTGCCGACCTAGGTGGGAGAAGGCCGACCTAGGTGAGGATTTTTTGTCGACCTACCGACCTATTTTGCCAAAATCCAAGTTTCCTTTTTCCTGCACGTAATGCATAAACAGCCTGCAATACATCTCTACTACGAAATAAACAGCAAATATATATAAGATTAGTCCTCTAACAACTTCAAAACACTCGAATTATGATATTAAAACTTCAGATATTAAAACTTCAGATAAAGCAACATACATTGTTCTTGTGAAGAAAAGCAATAAATAGCAGCATCAAACCAATTGCATAATTCTAATCTTCATCTTCATAATCATCTTCATTTTCACCATTTAATTCTTCAGCATAGTCTTGATTCAATGTCTACATCCCCTCTTGATTTAATGTCTGCATCCCTCTTCATCTGTTTCATCGTACTCAACAAATTCGAAAATATATTAATGTAAGTTTTATTTTCCCTAGACATATGCTTCCCTACGGTTGCAAATCTTATGATGGTGGATCCTGCAGATATCAAATTTAATATGAATCACACACTTGTTTCCACTGTTTAGTGGAGCTGCATCTAGTATGGTGATGCAATTTGCCAATATCCGGTATATAAAATTAATAAATAGAGATTTGACCAGCGGAAAGTACAAAACAATACAAATAAGCAATGAACAAAGTGCTACAACATAGCAAATCTTTATATGTTATCAAAATCAAGGCAGGAGTCTATTATCAAGGCATGAGTCTATTATGAGCAAGTGAATATGCAAAAGAACCTGACCAATTTACTATTTGTTGGAGATGGAATAGGCACGTATCATTACAGGAAACAAGAATGTGTAGCAAAGTGGCCTTTGAAGTGCTAAGAAACAAAGCCAAACTACTCATGTATATGCATTCTGCATTGGTGTAAAGGAAGAAGTTAACTTTGACTTTGTTAAATTGTCCAGAACTTGCATCCATGTTCTCAAATAATCGTACATTTCATCCGCTAGCCCCCAAACCTCTTGAATCTTTTGTCTCTCCAATTTCTACAATTGAGTCCATAAAGACTCTACTTGTTGCATCTTCTACTATTATCTCTTCGCTTGTTTCCGTGTCTTCAGACATACTGTGACTGCCTCTCCTATCATTCAACTTCAATCACCACTTCTCCTATATTTACATCTCTTTTATCTCTCCTTCAGTGAGCTCTCCCCCCAAAATTGGTATCTCCTCTTGTGTCTTTTTTACCTAAGACATGTTCAATGCCAATGTTGTATGATGAAGTATCACGTGCTATTGCCCCATTTACTGCACCTATGCCCACTTCTTGTGTCTAAGACCGCGAAGCATCTAAGATGGTGATTCTGGCATCATACATTATGGAGGAATCTGCGCAGATGGAGACTCCATTAGCTTATTCTACAATGATTCATTTTGCCTTCAATGCAATTGGGCCTACCGTATCCCTTGGGCAAGTTAAGGGTCATAATATGGTTAGACACATATTTCATTTAAGAAGGCAGCTCAACAAAGATGAGCTTCAACGATTTATATTGCTGGTTTAGAATTTGAAGTTTATTTTGCGCATAGATATTCTAAGGCTCCTAGGTATCTTTGCACATAGGGACTATTTTTCCTCTGTTTTCAAGCCTGTATCTCAGTCCTTTTTATTATCGTGATTTAATGATGAATATATATGTCGCCTTTCAAAAAAAATAAGAACAATAACATTTTTACCATTAATTTTTCCAAGTAAACGAACAAGTTGCCCAACAAAGTTACATTGTTTACTTACCGAATTGAGCTCTCCCTGAGCTATGCTAGAGAATTGCTTCGTTCCTCCCTCGGCTTGTTTGGTTGCGGAGGCCATCGTCGTCTTATCCTTATGGGGCTTGAATCCCTGGCCATATACTCTTTTGCACTACAATTGTAACAAACAAATCGTTTACTGGGCTTCTTCACCTTTGCCTTTATTATTATTTAGAGGATTAACTTGTGCTATTCTAGCCTTCTTGTTGGGTCCCCCTTTTTTAGTTTTAAATTTTCTTTGCTTTTTGGGTTGCCCCTAGGGGGGCAAACCCTTGTTTATGTGGGCTTTTGGCATATCCTAGGTATATGCTGGAATATACCTAGGATATGCTGTGACTGCTAAAAACCTACTCTTACCTGTAAATGTTAGGTCGCCATTGTTGATGTGCGGCTGGTGTGGGAACTGGTTAACCGGCACATATCGAGCAGAGGAGAAATAGCGGATGAATGCAGGATTAGGATGAGTAGGAAGGGGGTCGTCAACACACGGAAGCTTTGGGCATGGCGTCATGCAGCAGAGGCATTTCTGCAGATTCGACCCAATGTTTATCTGGTGGCAGAGGCAAAAATGTGGATGGTAAGTGAGTGCCAAGGAATTCCGGCATTGCAAAAACCTGCTGATAAATCTCATGTCCAGACATTTTGGGAAGACGTCTCGAAGTAGCCGGATTAGGTAAGTTCTGCCATTTTTTGTTCTATCAGATATCCAATCACTCATATCAGATATGTCTTATGCAGGAGCAGGCCTAGGTTATGAGATGGTTGCAAGCCATAAGAAACGATGTTATTCTGCTAATTTGTGCTGGAGCAAAAGCAGGGGATCCATCTTGCTTTGTTCAACCGAGTTTTCTTGGTTCAGGCTTGCTTTGTCTAATCCACTCTTGATTGCACATGGTGGATCTAGGATTAGCCTGCATCATTGGACAACGAATCCAAAGCCTGCATTTTTTTCGTTATCCCATTTTACTCTACGTATTAATTTCCTAATATTGCCAGATATGGCATGTTGAGCAAGCCGCAGCTCATGAAGAAGCAATCATTTCATTCTTTTAAAAGATAGTTTTACCCAAGGCGAGGATGGATATATTGGACTAGCTCAATATATCAAGTAGCAGCTTAGTTCAGCTTTGTGTAATGCTGGACATTACGCAGAGACACAGCTTTTATGCTGGATGGGGTTCCTGGCGCCACACATGACAAAAGAAAAAAGAAACAAGCAAAGTAGGCAGTATCTTTTGGATCTTTAGACTCCTTGGTGTTTCTACAAATTTGTTGCCTAATTTGTGTTTTCTGTGTCATTGCAGATCCAGCATCGACCAAAACGGAAGTGTGAAGATTTTTGACGATAATGCTTCTCACCGCTTTAGGTAAACTCTTTGTGTGGATGTGTGGCTATAAACTCTGAGGCAGATTGTGCTTTGGAAGTGCAGTAGTTACCAAGCCATTAGATTGGCATGTGCCTGGGAAAAAACTAGTTTGCATGCCTACGTTCAATGCAACCTAATGTCTGTTGTCAGCAGCTTCACTGGTGGAATTATCCCAGGACACGTCTTCATATTATTTGCTGAAATTGTCTATGAAATAGGGGCTAGCTATGGACGGTGCCATCTCTGTATTTTGGAAGTGCAAATCTAGTTTTTTCTATTGCTCAAGTTCCAAAATATTTTGATGTAGCTGCTTGGAACAGCCATTTCTCCAGATCCAATTTTGCATTACTGATGAGCAAAATCGCATGTTTGTGGTCCAACTTGGCCTTCAAAAAATCTACGAACTTGCATAATGGGCATTGCATAATTTGTTATGGCATATTGTTATTGCATATTGTTATTGTGCAATGGACATGCAATTGACTGGATTTAGAAAATTCTGCAGGTTATACTTTGTTAACAAGGCTATCATGCAAATATGGAGGTGCTTTGTTTGAAAACAATGACCAAGCGCCTCTGTAACTTTTTGAAACAATGAGTTGCACAAACTTCGGATTCTTCCGATGTGTAACAGTTTAAATTCAAGTAAGTAATATTTTGGTATTTCATGCTTTGTTTTTCTATAGTCTTCAATTGCGCTTAATTGTAGGAAGTAGAGATGTATATTCCATTTGTATATGAATGAACAAAAGAAATGTGTGTGGTTCGCATCTTTGTTGCATTTTGCAAATCATGAAAGGGCCCTCTTCGACATGGACCAATGGTCGAGAAGATAAAGTTTCTTTTTGCTTATTGTATTCAAGATATTTCAGATAATTACTTTACTCTTATTCCATATTCATGTTTCCTTCATTTATTTAATTATTTGGATGTACATGCATGTTTGTTGCTCTCAAAATTAAATCCATCTGAACATACAATTCTTTCACAAGTCTGCATCAAGTTGGAGCAAAATAAATCTATCTGCATCATGCAATGCTTTGGATATGAGCATGTGAGACTTTGGAATATGACCTCAAGGTACATTTCTTTAGGTGAGGACACCTGACGATTCTTCGTGTGTTATTATTTGATTTTTAAGTTTTCAAGGGCTTTTGGATATGATGTTTGCCGCTGTGATAGATGTTTCTAACAATGTATTGAAGGGAGCGCTTTTAAGTTTGATGTGTACTTTCTCTTTTGCAGCCTTGATGATTACTCAGTATTCGATTCAAGGGCAAGTTTTGTTGATGTGGTCATGCTTTCTCATGTCATTAGAGAATGTGTTTTGCAATTTGTTATCATTCTTAACTTACCGTAGGTAAGACCTATTAAAATATTGTGCCGAAGCTTCCTCCACCGGAAATATTTCTCTAGGATTTGGTAGTCTCGCTCAAGAAAGGCAACAATAATAGAAGCAACTCTAAGCCCGCTATGCATTTCAAATAATTCATATCAATAACCTCATCAGCATTGTGGAAAACCAGAATTAAACTTATTTCAAGTTCCCTCACTTGGAAAAAGAGAATTTAAAATTTTGATAACCCATTGCAAACTTTATCCTGTTGCATCCTTTACAATCAATCAAATTTCTCTCTCGCATTATCTGCATAAAATAGCCAAGTAAAGTTGGATGAAGAGACTGTACATTTCATTACTACAAGGATGACAAGATTGTTTTTCAATTTAACCCATCTACAATAGTGAACATTTTTTTTACATGATCTGGCCTTTTTTGGAGTCTTTTTTAGGAGCAACCCATCTACAATAATGAACATACACGCTACACGAGGCTTTATGGAACCTTGGAGCCTTTGTGTTAATATAACTAAGAATTTGGGAAAATTAGGGAACTTTTGCATGGAATCCACTTCATAGTGAACAACTCTATTTTATAATTCAAATTTGCTAACTTCTATTTTACCCTTATTATTTATGGTCAGGGACAGTCTTTTGTGATGGTTTGTCATATGTTTTCATGTTCTTATTTGTCACAACATTGAATTTGTTGGTGGCTTCTCTTGCCTTGAAGGTCAATATTAGATAAACCACAATAATAATATGAGCTTCACTTCATCATTGATTTAAACATTTTTAGTATGAGGAGGAAGCATGAGGAGGAAGCAGGACATCACCATCAAAATTATTGTTTGTGTCTCAGAGTTTGTAGTTTAACAATGGTTATTTTCACTCATTCTCTTGAATTTTTCTTCGAGGGATATATGGTCAGTTTTTAAATTTGTTCTAGTTTCCGAAGCCATTTATGGTGTTGCAAAAACTTAGCATTTTTGGGAGGAAAGAAATGCCTCACACGTAAGTGAAGCAGTTGAAGAAGGATGAACGCTTTATTCAATTTAGCTTGCATTGCGATGCGCCATCAACCGACCTTTAAGCTTTTACATCATTATGTATTCCTAGTTGATTTAAAAGTGCGGAGATGCCACTACTACAATGTGAAGATGTATATGGTAGTGAATTATGATGTGCTATTTATAGGACATTTTAAAAATTTAGAATAGAATAGAACCATTATGATCTATCGTCTAGTGAATTTAGATGCATTTGAACATGTTTTCTCTACTTTTGATACAAAATGTTCTATTGGGCATGGGTCCTTGAAAGACATTTCACATGAAGAGCAATGCTGTCAAGTTGCTAAGGAAATAATGGGATGCTTTGCTTTCAAAACTTTCAAAACTACCCCTTGAGTGTATTATGTGTAATAACTTCATGGTTGAATAGTTGAATTGTGAATAATTGAATTGTGTAATGCATTTTGCCATTACACAATGTTTTGTCAATGTTTTTTCGTATGGGAAAGGTGAGAATTTGGGACTTCAATAGTAAAGAATAATGACACTATGCTAAAGTTCCTTCCAGAAATCAAGGATTTTAAGACAAGTTCACAACGTGCGTAGACAATATTATTGATGTTTGTGTTAGTACAAATGCATATTTCCCTGCATGGTATGTTCCTTCCTTCAAAATAAAAACTTGCCAAGAAATGATTTGACAATTTACTTTTGCAACATGCGATATAGGAGTTTGTAAGTTTGGGCTAATGTTGCTAACTCAACTTAGTATAGAGGAGTATGTACCATAGAAAAATAGCTCGAGGAACATGCGCCATAGAAAATATAGTTTGCCACGCGAAATTGCCTAATAAGAATAAATTCAACACATAAAAAAATGACAATATGCACCATAGAAAATATAGTTTGCCATGCGAAACCTATTAAAAATAAATGCAAAACATAAAAAAGAAAGTGACAATTTCAACTACATATCTATTAGATTCGCAAGATTCCCTTAAGATTTCTTGAGTCTCTCTATCAATATTGCCATAGACGCCCTAAGATTCTATCAAGATTCTTTTAGATTCCATTGCTCCCGAACATTCTACTTGATTTCTAGTACTTAATTAAATGTCGACTTTGACTCCACCTTTGATGTCTCCAGCTATGCATCTAAATCTTGGATGGATCCATTGATCTCATGCAATTGATTAGTTTAAGCAAGCATGACTGTGGTCTAGATGTATATTCTAGATTGAATGAAAAGAATATTAAAATAAGGTAAATCTTCAAGGAATTTTCAAAATGGTAGCCCATGGAATTGATTGACTACAATGCCCAAGATGGACACTTTGTTACCTTTAGCCCTAATTACGCTTAGAGGTGTTGAAATAGCATTCAAGTGATTTTTTCTCTGAATTGGAGGTATTTGCAAGATTGGACACACGTGTTGTGTATTTATACTAAGTCTCAGATCCTCCAAAGATGTCATTTCGAGGGGGCTCTCAAAAGGCTTAGATGTTCTCAGATCTGTTCATTATACCTTTATGCGCTTTTTCAAGAGATCATAAAGTAGAGAGAGTCGAAAAACACAAGGTAACATCAGATGTTCTTGCGCACCTAGTCGGCAAGGTAGTGCGTAACATAGTTTTATGAGATTTGTTGATATCAAGACTTCACATATAGATTTGTCATCCTGCATAAACGTGCATTGCATAAAATTGAGCAAAAACTGGATGCTACTTTCTACATGACAACGATTCTACATCTTATATTCCATCATTCAGTTTCTAGATGCTATTATGAAGCATTCATCCGCAGGACTCTCTAAGTATCAAGGAATATTGGCTCACACAAGAAGAGGTTAGAATTGACACTAGGTTAGAATTGAATATCTATGTTCAAAGTGCATGCAATTCTTTACTGTTTATAAGGAAAAAATGTGGATAGATATATTCTTTATGTATTACTTGGGCATGCTATGACCGAAATCGCAATCAAGCAGAGGATCTCAATTGAAGACCAAAGATTTATTTATGCAAATGAAGGAGAAAACCTTTATTTTTGCAAATGAATGGAGAAACCATGGCTTTGCACTAACTTTTGCTTGTGGTATTTGCAGGAAGCTTGAACTGATATGGTCGCGGCAACAGTTTTCAACAATGCACTCAAGCATATATTTGGAACTAGCGTAGTAAGATTTAGATCCGCCTTTGCTATTCTTAGAGTTAGAATGCCCGCCGCTTGATGCCTTGTCTAGCGAAATGTCCCATTTCTTTTTTAGTTGTGGCCAAATAATCGCTCCGAGATGGCGACCAACACTAGATTTGATCTGTTATTTGTGTAAAGCAGTTTTATATTTCTCATAAACGAGATTTCATTTCTGTTGTTGGTTATATTCTTCGAAATATGCAGGCCTTGCGTGTTTTACCAGTTATGGTAATGCCTATGCCTTTGCCTTTGCCTGGTTATTCTTTATTTTCTTTGCTGTTGTTTTTTTAAGTTGGTGGCACAGAGAATAAAGCAATAGAGGATTCACATTCTAATTTTCAACAAGTAACTATAAGCCATTGCAAAATATGTGGCTCGTCAGCAAAGACATGGGGAATTGTTGATGATAGAAATATAATCATGGGAATTCTGTGACTTAGTAATGCAGTATTGGTAGAAAAGATTTAAGATAGAATGTATCACTTATAATGCTTGCACCTGTTGTCAATATTAAGGGCCAACTGGTGAGGAGTTAGTGATGCAAATGGGTACCATCACCTTCACAATTTGACAATGTTCTAAAATAGCAATTTTGATTGATTATAACAACATAACTTTCAAGTATGATTTAAGCCACCTCAACCTCCGGCCACGGAGGGCAACCCTCCGTGCGCAGCACCTTGTTATCTTAGAAGAGGCAGGATTTCTTATTCTCCTCTTCTCCTTCTTCCTTAGGGAACTTGCTAAAGTCCGTACTAAGGACACAATAGACTCAAAGTCACGTGACTTAGCTGCGTAATGTATGCCTTGAGGACAAGTCCCAAAGACCATCCTAAGTTAGCTCAATTGCATCCGTGCTGGAATTTCCGTGACCCTTGCAAATACACCTCTTAGAGTGTTCATGTATTGTTGCAAAATGATGGTCTATTGTATGCTTTTGAGTTAGATCACGGCATGATATTCATCATGATGGAATGTACTCTTGTTTAAAGAGTTTACAAAAATCCGCTCAACTATAATTACACCCCCCTTCCCATGAGGAGTCCCTAGTAAGAAGAAGCATCTCTTTGTAATTGGAGAGCATGAAGCACCCTGGCTGCATCTCCCTTCTTAGTGGCTCAAAAACACGTATTCAACTGTCCCAGTGCCACAAAATCTAGGATGGTTTTTTTTTTCTAGTCCCTCAACTTTTTCTAATGATAGAGTTGCTAGAACTTCCCCAACTCTCTGAGCCTGGCTCGTGGGATTTACAATTGTAGCTTGGGTTCCTTAAGAGAGACTTGTTTGACTTAAGACCTTACCCTGGACTTTCTGAGTCTGGTTAGGTTCGTTATTGCTTCATTAACTTGCTTGGCTAATTGAAGTTGCAAATTCTTGAGTAATTGGTTAGTATGTGCTTGCTCAATTTTGGTTTCAGCAACTTGCCCTGTTATTTCATGAATCCTTGGGGATATAATCTGACTTCTATGGAGTTAGAAGGATCTACAACTTCTAGATTTTCAGGTGTGAATGGGGACTTCTTAGCTGCAAACTCATCTTCTTGATGATCCAATCACTGATCAGCGATGCTTTTATTATAGAATTTAGATGCAAGTCATCCAAATCCCTCACCTTAAGAATCAGGAAAGCCAAACTCATAAGAGGACTTGCTACCATATCAATTTTCCTCTCCATACTAACTTCTAACTCAAGCTCTATTACCAATAAAATACACTTAAGTACCACATCAAGCATTGTTCTGTTGTAACAGGCCTGGGCACTTGATGGGCCAGTATATGTACTTATGTACGTATATACACATGTATAACATGTATCCAGCTGCATGAGTTCAGGGTTTTGTCTCTTTGGCAAAAGGGATTGTTGTAGAGCATGAAGGCAGGGAGCAATTCTGGGCAGTTTTGGAGCCCGACATTTGAAGCATCATATCTCGGCAACCCGAGATCCTTTTCAGGTGATTTTTATTTTGCTGGAAAGATCTTCAAGTAAGCTTTCCGGAATGGATCTGATCATGTCGAAAGTCATCCGTATACAAAAGTTATGACAGAAATAGTGATGCTGAGTCAGAATTGACTGCACTATGTATGTTCTTCTGCAGTTTGATTCTCGGAGTTAGAAGACGATCTTTGGAGGCGCAATCAATTGCAAGGGGTCCAGAGGTCTATGAATGAAGAAATTATCAGGTGGGGTTTTGCTATTGATCAATTGAGATGCTATGAGTTGCCATAATTAGTCTGTACATGATTTTTGCATGCGAATATTTATGAATTTGTTGGAGGCTCATAAGGCTACGGAAGATAAGTGAGTAGAAACATATCTAGAAGGACTGATTCAGAGGCAAGAAGATCTGAAAATGCTTGGGAAGTGCCAATGTGGGCTTGAATCAACAGATTTGGCATGTCTTGAATCTTCTTTGCTAGACATCTACAAGTTTAGAACTAACCGGTCATGTTTCATTTTCTGTTGTTTATATGTATTTACTTTTCTCTATGTTGCTTTGGTTTAGTATTTGTTGCTATTCTAAGGAGTTAATTAAGAAATAAACCTTTTGGATGGGGCTCAGTTGCCTTGTATGTGGATGGAACTTGTGAAGACTGCCACAGATTGCTCAGAATAGTCACAAGAATAGTAACAGTAAGGAAATCTATTACTTTGAATGATTGTAATCTAATTGAATTAGTGGTTGATAACTTTAAAATGGTAAAGAACCTGATAGATTGACCTATGAGATGGCTCTTAAGTAGATCCTCCTTGATAGAAGTAAAGAAGAATATGAGCATCTGGGTAGCTAATCGGTGAGTTGAGCATGAAGCTCAAGAATTGTGCCTTTTGTGTTGTTTTGGCTCCTAAAGGTGGAGCTATGATTCCGGATAATGTGGCAAGGATTACATGCAGTTACGATCATCATATTACATTGATTCTTAAGTGAAAGTGTTGGGTTTTGAGATTTTCCGTTAGTTTCTAAAAGTAGGCTTATAATAAAATGTATTAAAACCATAGCTCATGATTGAATTATAGCTATTGAGATGGAACTTTGAAGGTAAGGCATGATCTGGGATTGAATAGTTTGGCCAAGAGAGTCATAGGAAGCTTATGGGGGCTTTTGAGAATGGCTATGGCATGGAGCTGTGTTGACGTAACTGATGAAGTACATAGGTGTTGGATTCACATCAATATGACAACCATGCTTGTGACTTCCTCGACATGTTTGTATTGTGATTATAGCGCTCTTGATAGGTTGGTAAGGTCATAGATCTGCTGCCAAAAAGGCAGGGTTCAGCATCGATGGTTGGATTGCTATCAAGGTCTTCACCCTTGAGTTGCTACTTCAACATGGTTTAGGATGTATGAGTAACTTTGGCAAGGGAATTACATGAAGGTAAACACGGAGCATTGGATAAGCTACTTCAATATATATGGGCAATCTCAGCAAGGGGCAGAGTATGATCTAGGCACATGTGTTTAGTAAATATTCTAATGAACATCACATCACATGTCATGGTCCTTGCATGTTGTTTTGGTAACTTGATGTCTATTGGATCCTCCGGGGTCAGACTTCCAGGTTCGGTGGCCACGGTAGTTCTGACATTCTCATGTCATTTGTGTTCTTTGTGTCTATGCTCTGTGACACCGGGTGTGGCCTCCTCACGGGCGTAGCTTCCCGGTGAGGTTGTACGTCAACTCCTGTGACTCCATGGTAAGAGGTCCTCCAACGCCAGACGTGGGCTGGGAAGGGTATGCGCATATGAGGTTCACCCCACCAACTGCGCCAACGACGCTCAGAATGTGAGCTGGCTGGGCATTTCTCTGCTAACAGGGTCTGTATGTAGGCTGGCTGAGCTTCCCATTGTCTCGGAGCTATGTTTTTGATGTTTTGTTATTTTGGCTATGTTCTTTGCTTTTGTCGCTCAGAGTTTGGTATTTCCTTGGATTATGTTGTCATTGTCTAGTACTGTACACATCTAGAATCTTTTGTTTGCTTGTGCTTATGTCTTTGTATCCAATATTCCAGAGTATTTCCATGCATGCAGAGGCAGACAAGGATCCCCACTTAGTCACGAGGACTAACCCCAGTGAGTGCATGTGCAGTGAACAAGCAAGGCAGTGGTTGCGCGGATGACAACAATGTAGCTGAGGATCATGGTTGTGATCTGGAATAAAAAGCTTTTGTTTAGCTTGCTTAGCAGTATTTAGAATAGAATAGAATACATTTGTGTCCTTTGTGCCATAAGGCCCCTGGACTTGTGTAGCATGGGCGAGCTCCCTAAAAGGGTGCTACTAGCACATCACGCTGTTACAATGTAGCCTTTTCGGAAGGCTGACTTTTTTCCTTTTAATACCGGCACCCCGCTTTTACCTCGGCTTCTTGGCCGTGCAGTGATGCGTCGTTATCAATCAGCTTTTAGCTGAGCAATTTGTGTGAGGCTATATGAGTCGTTTTGTACGGATCATATTACAAGCCCTCTTTCACTGTGCACTTCTCTGTGTCTGGTCGTCATTCTGTGGATCGCGTCTGCTAGATCCCTTAGTGATTCTGTCATCTTCATCAGCTTGTGGACTGGTTCTCCCCACCTTATATTCCTATATCCGTCCCTCGATGTCTCCGTGATATCGGGCGATCACTAATCATATGGTTCTCATCCTCTATTCTCCCCGTCCAGTTCCTCCTCATATCCTCGCCTCCTTGTCTACCCCTCTCCACCTGTCTTTTTCGATTCTCGGATCATGGCTTCCCATCCTAAATTTGGCTAAGCGTGTCCCTTACATTTTTCCCCGATAAGTTATCCTCAGATATATCGATGTCCTATTTGTTGGTCCGGATTAAAAACTTGTATGAGCCGGTCTGTCTTGGGTCCCAGATGCCTTTACGGCCATGCTCTTGTTGTTGTCAGGTCGCCCCCTCCCTCATTCCACCCCTCTTCTATTAGGTCACTTCAGTTTAATCCCATTTGTCTGGTCCATGTTGCCACCTCCTTAAACCATCCATTGCTTTTCGAGGATATGTGATTTTGCTGATTCTGTGATTGCAATGCTGGACAGTTTTCCTTGTATGTCTCCCGCGTTATCTCTGAGCAGGTATCTTATAGTTCTCTCCCATGCTCTCACTTCCATTGGTTTCTGCCCTGTTTCGAGGACCATGATTGTTAGTGGTGTGTTTGTCCTTACCTCAATTCTGCATGCATGCCATTGCCTAAGAATTCCTTCCTCGCTTTTCCCGGTTCTCTCTCGTTAAACCTCCGCCCCCATGCTTCGCTCCCGTGATAACCGGGTGGTGGCTATTATCAGACTGAATAGATAACATTTGATATCCCAGTCAGTTATTCTACTTCAGTTACAAAAGTTTTTCATGTTGAAGTAGCTTCCTATAGCTGATTGAAATCTAGCATTGGCTCCTTTGGTCCATTTCCCCCGCGGCCGCGTATCATACCCTAGATATCTCAGATTCTCGTTGGTTCCTCTATCTCGCTTACCTTTATATTTAAAAAGGTTTATGCCCCGTTTTGTGTCCAAAGATGACTATCTTAGTTTTTGCTAGATTCAATTTGTCACCCCAGATCCTCCGCAATTGTTCTAGAATTTTGAGCGCTTTTGTGCATTCCTTTGTTCTTTGTTGCCATCATACTAAGATCATCCATTATAGCATTATTGGTACCTTCGTGTCTCCTAGTGTTGGGGCATGCTCGCCTCCCTTACGCTCTCTGCTATGTATCCCCTCAGTGATGCGCCTATGTATATTCCAAACAAGGTTGGGGATAACGGGCATCCCTCGTTTTTACACCTGTCACAGATTATCTACCGGTCCTTCCTGTTCCATTTTAGCATACACCTTGTGGTATAGTCTTGCTATCGATCCTACCATATTTCTCGGGGCCGCATGTCCATCAATCTCTTTAGCGCTTTCTCTCGGGCCGTGATCGAATGCCTTTCGAATCTACAAAGCGCCAGATATTTTTCTTTCCCCGCAATTTGTTCTCGCTTCTATTAATATCCGTAGGGTCACTAGGTGATCTGTGGTTGAGTGCTCCGGTCTGAACCCTGCTTGCCCCTGTGCTCTCATATTTCCTTCTTCTGCCCATTTCTTTAGTTTATTATCCAATACCTTTCCAAACCATTTTGCGAAAATCGAGCTTACCATTATCGTTCTGTAATTCCCTGGATCTTTTCTATTCCCTGTCTTATGTAAAGGTATGACTCTGTTGTATGTCCATCTGTCTGGGAGTCCTGTATGTATGATGCCGTTAAAAATGTCTGTAACCTGTCTGCCGATTTCTATTTCGGCACACTTCAGCAGTTCCACGGTGAGTCCGTATAAATCCGGAGCTTTATGATTGGCCATCCTGTTCAGGGCCATCCCTACTTCTAGCAAGTTGAAGCATGGTTTGTCCTGATCATGCTGTAGTGGTATCGATACTGGAGGTGCCCCTGTCTTGTATAATTTATCCAAGTAACTCTCCCATCCCTCGGTTCCAATGTCATCTTGTTCGTTCTTTGCTTTCATATTACTACCCCCTCCTTTATTTTTGAGTCCTCTCCAGAACCTTCGGGGCTGTTTTTTCAGCATTTTCCCCAAGTACCATTGGTGCTGTAACAGGTTATTGTATCTCTTCTTCTTCAGTAATCTTATGTATGCTGCCCTTTCTTCTCGGTATGTCTCCTTTCCCCTATGTTTTCTTACTTTCCTCTTGTATTCTCTACACTCGTCATCATACCATACTGAAGCTCTAAATGCCCTGTTTTTCCTGATTTTGATCTTTTTTCCAAACACCCTTACCATGATGTCATTTAGGGTGTTTCCATTCTCACTTGTGTTGTGCTCTCCCCAGTTCCATTCTCCCATTTCCTCCTTGATCATTTGGGTGAAGGTTTCTGCGTGTTTCTCCTGGAACTGAATCTTCACCCTGTCTTTATTATCTTCCTTTCTTTCTGTGCTATCTTTTTGTGGCGTCCCCCCTAGCCCGATTGTTAGTTTAACTGGTCTATGGCTTTCCCTCCTCCCGGTCGGCCATTCTTGTAGCATCAGCCCTTCTATCTTTTTTGCTGCTTGTTCGTTCACAATTATATAATCCACTATGCTCTTACCATGTGTGTTTTTGTTCGTGAAGCCTCCTGATCCCCTCCATTTTCCCACACCATTGGCTATAATCATCCCTGTTGCCGTGCATACTTCCAGCAGTAATTCACCTCTAGCATTGACCTCTGCCTTATCTTCTGTATCCCTCTGCCACTCCTGTGCCCTCATCGTATACACTGTCTGGCCCCCTATCTCATCCGTGTGTGTACTCTGTGCTTGTTCCTGTCCGGTTCTAGCATTTATATATCCATATATTTATGTATATATATTGAGAGTATTGTGATAGTACATCCTTTGAATTTGTATTCTTGATGGACAGTGGTAATTATATCTCAATAAGGATGGATTTCTAGTAATGGTTTAAGTTTTGATTGTGCAAAAGGAAGATTCAATTCTTCACCACCATTAACAAGCTAGAATGTGCAAGTTTTGACAAGATCCCGAGTTGCCTGGAGGGTTAACTCGGCAGGCTCGTCACATCTGCCACTACCCTCGGAGTCTTAGAACCCCCCTCCCTCGCCAGTGCAAGAGCCTTCGGCTCTTTTGAGATGCCCCAGAACCTTTAATCAATTATAATAGGAATGGAAGAAGAGCTCTGTATCGCAAAAATGTGACCTACCTGCAAGAAAGGCACTTATTGTGACACTCCTAGAATCTATACGATGCTCCCATCCTACAAATACGGGGAATTTCCCTCCCCTGGCAACTACATCACCATGGAAAGGCCCTCCTCCTAATCCAGACCACTTGGGATGGCCAAGTATCCAGTTGAGGAATACGGAGGTGTCATTCGTCCCACGTCCTATATAGGAGTCCTATACATCAGAAGCATATATACATTGAGGAACACGGAGGTGTCATTCGTCCCATGTCCTCTATAGGAGTCCTATACATCAGAAGCATACATTATACATGTTAGCACACAACAATCATGCTCAAAATAATATACCACCACAAGGGTGGTCCATCCATCATCATATAAATAGCAATACAAATACAACATAACATAGGCAATATACCACCAATAAGGGCTCTACCCGGGACTCAGGCTCTAGGAGGTTGACTGACGATCAAGGCCTCAAGATGACAGCAGGCAGAGATATAACATGGCATTGGCTGGCATAGAACAATGGGTAGGGTAGTCCACTCCATCCGCCCCTCCTGTGTACACTTTGCAGATACGCTGAAACATGCTATAGAGTGATTGTCGCCTTCTGGAGATGCAATCTCATATAGTCACCCTATTAGACTACTCCGGGTTATATCTCCCCGGTCCAATGAGGCAGGTCAGGGAGGCGTCCCCCCTCCCCCATGACGGATTCCTGGGTGTGCTAGAGAATACATGCCATATCAGTGACCCCGCATCCGTACCTGACTTATTCCCCTAAATCTAAAGGCCGGCTCAACTGCCCGTACGAGCCCCAAGACGTCCATATAGGCACTCATCCTGGGACCCAGGGAGTATCAGACCCATACCCAGCCTTCTTCAGTAACCGGATATAAGCCTAGCACACTATGGGAATCCTGTAGCCATGCTAGGCAAGGCCCCGCCCCTGTTTCACCATCATACCCGTTATCTGGTGCCTAATCACAACATAGCATCCACAGCCAGGTGGGCTCTTGTCAACAGGCCACAATTACTGGGTCTTAAGGGTTCTAGCTAGAGATATATCTACTTCTAGGGATCTTTCAGGTCTCTACCCACCCTTAACCCTAGACACATAGGAGAAACAGAAAGAGAGAACATCATCACAAGAAAAGTCGAGCCTGCCGAGTTGACCCTCCTGGCAACTCGGGATCTTGTCAATACTTAAGGCTAGATCTATCTTGTTATGAAAACTTTAATCAACTATATTGGTGAAGAATTTAATCTTCCAATAAATAATGGAAAATGATTCCCTTCTTACATATAGCTAATACATCCATAATAGATTTATTCAAAAACCAAAGCTAATATTCATCTTCTAGAAAACTCCAACTCAGCCACGATCCTGAGCAGTATTGCTGCTACTGGCCCAAGCACCACCTTGCTCAATCACTGCATGCACTAAAAGGGGTTAGTCCTTAATAATGAAATTAACCATCCGTCTAATCATACAAGGGTTAGTTGAAGCACAAACTATCTAGAGACTAACCGGTCTCTTGGCTAGAACCACTGTCTCAAAAGGCTTCCATTCTTCTAGTCTGGTTGCAGTGGCTAGTGGCTCCTCCTTCCTCCAACTTTGTCCAAAGTGATTTGAGGCAGAATTGGAGGTAGGGACCCAATTTGGACCCTAGTCTTAGCAAGTTTCCCATGGCCAATCATTTTGGGCCCGGTGGCACTCCCTAATTAGCTAACATTAATAATTAATAAGATTAATTAGTCTAATTAGGTTATTTAACCTACTAACAACTTAGCAGAGCTAATAAATGCCCTTTTAGGTTAACCCAAGTATGGTGACGTGTCATAGTGGGTGAAAGCATGCTACGGTGTACCACTTTTGGAACCCTTGAAAGTACCTTCACTTGGTACTTTTAAAATTGGTACTTTCTATTTTTCTTCCCATTAAAGTCCATTCAAAACTTCTGAATTGAAGGTCAGTAACATGTCATTCTTGCACTGCGACTCGCATGAAACCAACAAAGCGCCCGTAGATAGGCTTCTCATTCATCTCAGCAGATTTACTACAATGGTGGACAGTGGATAGCCACACACATGCGAACTATCCACAAAAAATAAAGGGAAAATCCAATTATATCATTTGGACCCCAAAACAAATACAATGCTGATGTACCTGCCGAAAGCTTATCACCGGGATTAAAAAACCCCGCCCTTTCGGGTTTTCGAGGAAAAACCCTAGTGATAAGCCTTCGGCAAGGGGCTTAGACAAACGTAAGGCATAGAATCACTCCCAAAAACCCGCGCATGGAGAAGTCAAAACGGATGGCGCTCGCCAACCTGTACCTGCACATCACCAACAACAAACGAGAAACATACCAAAGAATAGCATCACCCAGTGGGTGGAAAAAAAGCATCACCCACCGGGTGGAAAAACATGACAAACAGAACTTGTACAAAATAGAATAAACAAAGAAGGGGGGGAGGGTGGGTTCAAAGAGAATAAGGTACTGCTGAGAGAAGAGGAAGCGCCGATGAAACGTCGATGAAGAATTCCGCAATAAGAAGCAAACGCCCAACCTGACAAATGGCCCAAAACGCATGCGATGCATGCATGCGACGCATGCAATGCATGCATGCTCGTCTTGAGCAAGAATGCCGATTCGCTACGCGAATCGACGACAATCTATGTATTAGAAGATAGCAATACTATTAGAGACTAAAATTAATGAATCAACTCTCAAACTTATTGTTTATCGAGACATTTATGCAAGTTTCTAGTATCCAGTGCTGGGTACATTTTTGGGTAGTTTCGCACTCCCTAAAAAGAACTTTAGATGGTACATCCTAGCATGCTTTTACCCATTATATATACGTATACCGTATAAATACATGGAACGCCACATTCTCCCCCCTTGGAATAATGTTGTCCTCAGCATTGGGGTTAGTTTAATAAGAAAAAAAAATAAGTTATAGAAGGTAAATTTACTTGCTCAAGTAATACAGGATTACATGAAGTTGTTCTAGGACCATATTCCATTCATAACAGATAGTAAATACCATATTACAAAATTAAGCACACATGCAAAACACACTTGAATAACAAGAGATGGCCCCAAACTGAGGCCTGGAATCTTTTGTAGTACGATAGTACGCGCTATTGCCGTGCAGAATTTTAGTATATCAGTATTTATAAATTAATTAGAATACCATCCCCTTGAAGAAAGAAAGAAATAGGAATGAAGGAAATCCTATCATGCCTAAGGCTTGCATTTCATCTCGGCGTAAGGAATGGCAATATTTCCATTATAGCTGTAGACGAATCTGTCCTATCATGAACGCCTATATGCCCATTCCCCATCTAGGATGCATCTAACCCAACCCCTTATATGATCCCTGTCGGATCGAACACTCACATGACCCCTGAAAGATCCATAATGCAGTGCTTACTATTAGAGTTGGAGTCGATCGCATCATGAATGGTTCGGCTCTGGCATTGTCGCATAAAGTCTGGGTAAGCCTTGTCCAAATCCGCTTTAGGGACCCAAGTTGCATCCTCTGCTGGCAAGTGCTTCCACTTAATCAAATCCTGCAATATTTGAGTCCTGCGGATCTGCTTATATGCACGATCAAGGGCCTCAGGCATAATCTCTAACTGATCTTCTGTCATCTCCAGCAGTCTTGGCGTGTCAAGGATCTCTCTGGATCGGGTGTATGCTTCTTGAGAAGACTGACATAAAAGACTTTATGGACCTTCAAATGTGCGGGTAGATTCAATCGGTAGGCTTGAGAACCTATCCTCTCGGTTATCTCAAAGGGTCCCACCCATCTAGATGTCAGCTTCTTGCAATTGCCAATTTTGAGTTTGGCATGTTTCACCTTAATCTTCAACAATACGGATTCATCAACTTGGAACTCTTTGGTGTGCGGTGCCTATCGGCAAGGCTCTTTTGTCGTGTTCTGGCAGCCAATAAATACCCTCGAACTTCTTCGACTAGGGCTTGCATATCTATAAGCAACTGTTGAGAAACTTCCACCTTGGAAATCAGATTATGCCACGTGTCTGGAGTGAGGCATTGGTAGCCATAGTTGATCATAAAAGGAGACATCCTTGAAGACTCCTACTCAATATTGTTATATGCAAACTCCACCGAATGGATATAGTCTGCCTATTGGGATTGATTGTTCCAGACATAATTACGTAGCATATCTTCTATTATGCGATTGGTACGCTCAGTTTGACTATCTATCTGTGGGTGGTAATCTGTGCTCATGGCAAGCTTAGCTTGAATAGTGCTAAAGAAATCCTTCCAAAATGCACTAACAAACTTAGGGTCCCGGTCTGATATAATGGTACGGGGCATCCCATGGAGGCAGAATATCTCCTCCTTTATGAATAACAAGGCGGTGTCTAATGCAGTATCCATGGTTCGACATGGCAAGAAATGCACCATTTTGCAAATCTTGTTGGCCACAACCATCAATGCATCAAAGCCCTTTAGAGTACGAGAAAGCCCCACGATGAAATCCATAGTAATAACTTTCCACTTTGCATTGTTCCGCCTTTGTTTGTTGACATATCTGACATTGCTTACTGTATCTCGCAATGTGCTTCTTCATCCCTAGCCAAAAATAGCTGGAGTGGATTTTAAAATACATCTTCATGAATCCCGCATGCCCCACTATAAGACTGTTATGTGTGTCGTGGAGAATAAGTGCGAAGTCCTGAGTTCTGGGGGACACATAACTTATTCTTACAATAAAGAAGGTTACCTACCTTCTTATAATGGCGGAAAGCTTCCCTCTCCTTATTTGTTCTGGCTTCTTTTGATAAACTTTGCCATATTTCTTGAAATTCAGGATATGTAGGAATAGAATAGTTTTTTTTTTTTGTAGGAAGAGTCTGCTCTATCTGGCTACAAACCCGGTGAGAGTGGAAATCGCATTACAATGTGTTCTAGCGGTCAATAGGTGCCTGAAAAGGGCGTCAACAACAACATTATATTTGCCTGGCTTATAGATTACTTCAAAATCATACTCTTCCAAAAATTCCATCGATCATCGCTGTCTAAGATTGAGATGGGGTTGCGTGAAAATGTATTGGAAACTCTGGTGATCTGTATCCAACTGGAATCATCTCCCAAGCAAGTAATACCTCCATATACGTAAGGCAATCACGACTGCCAGTAGTTCTTGGCGATGCATGCGGTATTGTTGCTCCGCATCATTCATCTTTCTAGAATCATACGCGATTAATACTCTGCCTGTAGCGATTTTACTGGCATCTGTGGCAATCCACTTATTTTTTTGAGGATCTGGCAAGGTAAGAACTGGAGCGGTTGTCAAAGCATCCTTCAAGGACTGAAATCTGACCTGGACCTTCTCCTTCCAGTGTGCCATCCAATTCCTAACCTTCTCATGCTTTGTAAGGTCTGTAAGAGGTGTTGCAAGCTTGGCGAAGTCCTTAACAAATTTGCGGTAATAACCCGCCAATCCTAGAAAAATGCGGACCTCTGAGACATTCGTTGGGACTGGCCAATCTTTTATTGCCTCAATCTTGGCTGGATCTATTGCTATCCCTTCAGCAGACATAATGTGTCCCAAATAATCGACCTTAGTGGTTGCAAACCTACACTTGGAAAACTTGGTATAAAGTTGATGGCGTCTCAACTTCTGTAGAGCCAATCGAAGATGACGCTCATGGTCTTCTAAGGTTTTTCTTTATATGAGGATATCATTGAAGAAAATGATGATAAAGTCATCAAGATATTCGTGGAAGACATCATTCATCAACCTCGTGAATGTAGCAGGGGCATTAGTTAGCCCAGATGGCATAACAGTGAACTCATAGTGCTCATAACGTGTCCGAAAGGTGGACTTATGGATGTCATCCTCCTTAATTCGTATCTGATGATATCCTGAGCGAAGATCAATCTTGGTGAAGTACTTGGCTCCTTTTAATTAATCCATCAAATCATCAGCGCATGGTAGATCATATCGATTCTTAATTGTGTGCTTAGTAATCAATGCACATTTGTAAGGTACCATTCTTTTTCTTGACAAACAAAATAGGGACTCCGAAAGGTGATACATTTGGCCGAAAGAATCCCAACTTAAGAAGCTCTTGCAGTTGCTTCTTAAGCTCTGCCAATTCTGGTGTACTCATTTGATACGGAGCCTTACTGGTAGGCTTAGTACCGGGTTCCAATGTAATTTCATATTCCACGCCTCAGAAAGGTGGTAACTTTTGAATCTCATCTGGAAAAAGTTCGTGGAAGTCATGAAGTACAGCAGTAATTGCTTTGAGCAAGCTCTCAATGACTTCTTCCTGTTTGGACTTGGCCTCCACTGACGCAAGTCTAACAATGCAAGCAACCTGATAGGCTTTATCCAACTGATGCAATAAAATACACTGCATACTTGGAATAACTGGTTTACTTGCTATGGTTATTCGCGCTCCATTAGCGGCATTAAAGGGTGATTTCTCGCTTTTCACAATCAATATTTGCCTTCGCAGCAGCCAAGAACTATATACTCACGATGAGATCATATCGGCCGATGTTCATAATCTCGGCTCCTAGAGCAACGGATGCTCCTGGCAGCTGAATGTTCAAGTTGATATGCCGGTCGTGAGTATGATGCATGATTCCACTAGCCAGCATAGTTGGACGTGGCTTTGATTTCAAAGGAGTAAGCTGTAAGGCTTCCGTCATTTTAGGTGAAGCAAAATTGTCGTACTACTCGTGTCCATGAGGATGACAAAAAAGTTTACGATCTACTTGGCCAACCGTGGATATGACAGAAAGTTGACTATCTGCGTGACCTATTTCAATAGCGGTATAAATGTGAGACTCACCTTGTATATAGTCTAGGGCCTCATCATCAGCAATGGTTGGAGGTTCATATGGGACCATGACATCATCCCAATCCACTTCGGCAAGAGCAGCTTGAGCAGCCTGAGTGACATAGGGGCAATCCTGCATACGTCAGAAACATCAAAAACATGCCTTGTCCTTTCGTAACTGCCCCGAGCTTCCGTTGGAATTGCTTGCAAAATGTCTTTGATGGCTCCTGCGGTATTAGAATAACTTATCTGGTACATCAAAACAAACTTTTTTTATCTTGCTTCTGATAACCAACCGATGGGGGAGGACCTGGGCTAGGAGAGTATCCCCAATAAGGTGTGTAGTTCCTGTTCTGACCAAAAGTAGAAGAACGTTGCGGCTGGTATTTGGGACTATCCTCCTCCAAGCTAAGAGCCAAAGTTTCGGCTTCATCAGAGAGAGGGTAAGACATAGAATATCAAAATTTATATTAAAGAATGGCATATAAATGCCCACTTTCATAGTACATATATCTTAATGGCCTAAGGCCATACATCTATAAAAAAAGAATTATATTCAGGAACTAGGTCCTGCATATTCCTACATTGGAGTAGGCAGCGGCGGCAGTTGGCAGTGTCGAAGTAGTGTAACACCGGGGCTAATGTTACGAGCAGCCACGGAAGCGATCTCAGGGCGAAATGTCGTGGCCAATAGCGACCACCAGGAGCTTTATGCTCATCCATGGCGCGATATCCTGCCCCAGAGCGGTCAAAGCAAAATCCTGCCGCACGAGCACATATGTGAGCATGCGAGATTGGAGTTTCTTATGGCCGACTAGAGTGAATAGAGCACGGAGTGCCCACCATGATACTTCTCCATCTGGATCCAAATCCCAAGCAACAAAAAGGACCTATCTCTGCTTGAAAACTGAAAGGAAGAAGTGGGTAGTGTGATTTTCCAAGGCACTAACCTCAGGGATAATAGGTGTCTACCTCCTTCTTGAGGTCCATGGTGACCTCTTCTTCCTTAGTTTCTTGCTTCTCTTCCTTCAAATGTTTCTTTTTATCACAAAGATCTTCCCCTTCCCAATCCGATTTCGAGGGAATATCCACCCATGTTAATATTCGGGGCATGAGGTTCCGTAGCAACAAAAGCTTTCTCAGGCGGCTGTGACAGAGCCTCTGCATTATAAGATGTCGCAAGCGCAAGGGGGCATCAACTGGCCCAATGGTCTCCTGATGGAACTGAAGCAATTGCTGTACTTCAGAAGGTAGCTCAGCCGGGGTGAAGTCAATGAAATCATCCATGCAATATTCGGCGAGCTCGTACAAGATATGTGTCTTCTTCTTGAACTTTTGGTCTATAATGATGTGGTACGTTCATATAATATCCTCCAATAGGAGGTATTCTTGACCCTGGTGATGGACAACCAGGAGGGTATCAAGTCCTGTAAGTCGAGCTCCCTAGTCTCGATGTAGAGGCATTTGCTCAGCTAGCTGCTTCCAGCAAATAAAGTCATCCTCTCTGACATGCTCATCGTCTTCGTCTTCTACTATAGCCGGCGCTTTCCCCTTCTTCAAGGCAAAGCTTCATCTTCGACGTATTGGTCCATAAGAATGGCCAAGGCAAGTTTACATCGAAGAATTGTTGGCCTTCATGTGTCAGCACAGGTGGGCTCTTAGCCCATCAGAGCTTTCCTTTGAGGATGTTAACTGCGTGAAAGTCGCCCCCCCAACATATCACACACAATGGCCTTCTCTAGATATAGGTGAGGTGGATCACCAAGGGTGATGCAAAGGGGGATCATTTCCTGAGTATAAAACTGGAGGAAAGCAGCATAGTCCGGGTGGGCCTGCATATTAGTAATGAGGTCGACCTCTTGGAGCAAGTAAGGCTGAAGGAGGTCGAATGGGATCTGGGGATCCCAATGCTTACCATCCTGGTACCATTGGAGGAGGTTAGGAGTATCCATATATGCGGGCGAGTCATGGAGGAGGAGCAAAGATCAAGGAAAGCAGAAAGGAAATGAAACCCTAAATTTGTTCTAGTGTGACTTTATTTTAAAATGAATCAGTCATAAAATGAAATCAATAAATAAATAAATAGATAAATAAATAAATAAATAAATAATTTTTGTAGATAACTAAGAGAGCTATACAAAACTAAATATTGTACTCTAGAGATCAAAATTTTTGTATTTCTATGTAAAATATAAACAGAACAAAATGTGTTACAAGCTCACTTTGGAGAAGACAAGTTGTCAAGTCAATTATGATCTTCTCGTATGCGCCATGCTAAGGCTAAGTCCTTTGACATGATGGTAACCCTTTTAGCATATCACCAAAAAGTGCCACAAGATAATCTTCAGCGGCCTCTTGAAGAGCGAGCATAGCAAAGGTTTGGAACCGAAGATCGGTCCAATACTCCTGTGCTATCTCTCGGACCAGGCACCAGAATGGAAGTTTCCATCGCAGAAGCTCCATCGTCTTCTGAAATTTCATGATCTCCCTCAATGCCACGATACCGGGTTTGTACCTATGAGGCTTGCGTTTCTGAACCGGCCTCTTAGAAAGGGTCTTGCCCCCGATACAGGCGAGGTCGAGCTGCGTCTACACGGTCCTGTCAGTGGCCAGAATTCGTGGCCTTGCCAATACTACCCATGGTCTTCAGCTTCTCCTTATAGGTACTTCTAGACTTTCGTGCCGTGTACTTCCTCCTTCATTTGGGGACAGGGATCTCATTCTGCTCTGGGCCCCACTCCGTGTTGTGCTCTTGATCCTGCTGAGTCTGATGCTGAGTCTCTTGCTCAGCATTTCCTTTAGCGAGTTGCTCAGCCTGTCACTGCTACTCCGCCCCTTCTACTTCTTGTCGCGCGGCATGAGCAGCTGCCATACGCTCTTCTGTCTCCGTGAGGCGATGAGCGATGACCCTTCTGAGCAGCTCAGTCTTGTATCTGTCTGGCCCAGCCTGCATGTCTAGCTGGATGGCTATCATGTAGTCCGGGTCAAGATACTCTGGAATGTCGTCTTAAATACAGTTCTGGGATGCCTCGTTGAGGGTGGAAGGTTAAATGGGTTCTCCGCGATTATGGCTTGCCTGTCTCCCAGGCAGGTATGCTCCCTACCCCAGGCCTTCGGATCTCCCCTCTCCATTTTACGCACATCATCACCCTGGACTAGCCCCATAATTCTTTCGGCCTCTGCCCAGATTCCTTCATCTTCACTCACCTCCACACACGAAGGAGGGTAGAACTCTACAAGCATGAGCACTTGGTCGGGCTGCTCTACCAACATGTAAGGCTCCCCTAAAGCGTTCAACTTCAAGAGAAAGCGCTCCGACAGATGAAAAATAGGGTAGGGGACCCTATGTCCGGCGACGAACTGCTGAACAAGCTCAGTTAGCAAGAGCTCCACCTTGCCTGAATCGTCCCGAGTTGCTCGCCAAGCTCAGCAAAGATCTGGTGGACACTGGGGTTACAATAACTAACACAACCTTAAGTACGGGCCATGTTCGTTTGTGGACGAGAGGGTAGGAAAGTGAGGCACTGGTACGGCAGCCGTGGTGGCAGCCAAGAACAAGGTTATGGCGAAACAAGGTTCTCTTCGACGGCTATGGCAGATGAGCAAGGCGGCAGACGAAAGGGAAGCAAGAGAATATGAAAAATAGCCGTCACTTTTTAGATTTTAAATTTCAAAAGTTTTTTTTTTTTTTGGAAAAAAAATTATACGGTAGAAATACGCGTCTATTTTTACACGCGTTTTTTTATAGGGGACGTGATAGAGCTCTATTCTTAGCAAGTTTCCCCTGGACAATCGATTTGGGCCAGGTGGCACTCCCTAATTAGCGAACATTACTAATTAATAAGATTAATTAGTATAATTAGGTTATTAGCATAGCTAATAAAAGCCCTTTTAGGTTAACCCAAGTTATCCCCTAATGACGCATGAGGGTCTACTTATACCGCGGTGATATGTCATAGTACATATATGTATACGATATAAATACATGGAACGTCACACTTGCTTTATAACCCACCAAATGGAATGTTTCATGCATCCTCAGACAGCTAGAAGGCCAAAATGGATGAATCTGGTCCCTGGACTGTTTCCAATTCTCCTCATCGATTAAGTTACCTGATCAACTACTGTTGCAGACCAACGAAGCCTTGCTTCGTTTCTTTCTCTTACCAGAATCAATGTGGTGATGCCACTTAGCCTTTTTTAAGATCAAAGTTTATATAGCTTAACTAATTAAGTTGCTCATGCCCCGTGTTCATAACAATTGATTTATACCTTCTTCACAATTTGAACTTGATTATACCTAGAGATAATAAACCAATGTATTTTGAACCTCTTTGATTGATCTGTATGCAAAATGTCAATTATAGAGGAGGCATATAAAGTGTCACAAATTATAAATGTTGTATGCCAAGTGCAATGATTGTAGGATTTTCTCGACATGGGGAATTTTATAGTGCACTTAAAATTTTGCTATTATCTTGTGCAATTGAAGAAAGGGATCAGTATTGGATATGATTTTGTATAGTTTTGGTATTAGATATGATTTTGTATAGTTTTGGCAAAAATGAGTATGCCAAAACCGTATAATGATTATATCAGAAATATAGGTTTGGGTTTTGTAAGGTGGTTTTTTTATTAGTTTTCTTCTATGGAACTGAACTTTCTATTTATGGTTTTTCGTCCCTTTTTCTATAGTCTTTTCTATGAAATTAATTTTGTAATTTCATATGGCAGGACTGAGCAGCATGCCATGGCGGAGGGGTTTGGCTAGGAGACGGATTCTGGTGTTGATTCTGGAGCGATGTGATGGCATCTGTAGTTTCTCTTCTTTGTATTTGTTGAAAAAGAAAGATTAAGGACTTTGCCTACCGCCATAGCCAAAAGCTTCTTTCGATTCTTCTTCTCCTCTTATCTTAGCCTGTAAACAATGAGGGTAGAAGGATTAAGAAAGAGAAATGTTTGTTGTGGCCTTGGCGACCATGATAAATCTCTTATACGACATATGAGATGTGTGTTATACATGAGATATGAATATGTTATATTTGTCACTATATTGACACTATATGACATATACTTATGATATACGATTGATTAGTATAAATATGTTATATACATCACTATCAAACTATATACATTAGTAGTAGTGTTATTAGGTCCGACTTATGACATATGAGATGTGTGTTATGTATGACATACGAATATGTTATATATGTCATTATGTTATTATATATGATGTTATGTCAGACATGACATACATATATATAGTATATCGAGATATGAATATGTTAAGCATGTTACTATATTATAGTTGAGACAAGTGTGTGTTTATAGGGCTGATTAATGACATATGAGACGTGTGTTATATAAGACATATGAATCTGTCACATTTATGTTGTTTATATTGTTGGTCTGACTTATGACATATGAGACATGTGTTATATATGACATATGAATATATTATACAAGCATCACTCACCTTCGACCATTTTATGCCTCTTCCATTGGCTGGGACAACTGTTGTTGAATTGGAAACAAATCCAAGGTGTAGTTCACCGGCACTCCAGCAGGAACCCCTCCAACTCTTGTCCCAAAAACTCTGGTTGAAGGGAAAGTAAGAGTATAAAAAGGATTACCAGGTACATTGTTTGGTGGCCAATTATTCCCTACACCCACCCCCCTCAAATGAGGATCATGTGCCCAAGTGGCATTACGCCATAATCCATCAGTCCCGAAGGAGATTATATCTACCGGATTGGCCGGATTTCCTGCCCCTACTGCCCTATCATAAACAGTTGCCATTAGATATTGCAAGCCATTACTTCGGATGTCGTACCTTACAATACCAACGTAAAACTCACACCATGGACACTCGGGACCTATATAAAATAAAGCCCGTTGTGCCATGTCCCGAGGCCTCTGACCACACGCCACCTCAACTATAATGGTTGGATACGTATTTACTGCACCTCCTGGAAGATTGCTGGCACCTAACACAAGAAGAACATTATCAGATGCATAAACATCTCCCGTTACTCTTCCTCGTACATGAAGATCAGAGGCTCCTCTTAAAAATGCACCTCTTTGAATAAGAAATTGATGGGAAATTTGCGCTTGAGCACAAGCATGAGGAACGAGAGGGATTTCTCGAATAATAATGTTTTTAAGTTGATATAATCAAAGAAAGATATCCCCTATTCTCGCTTCTATTCAAAGATATAAATGCATCACCATCGTCTTGGGTTCCAACTTTCCTCCATTCCTCCAACAAAACATTTGAGTCATCTCTAAGACTTAACCTACTCAACCTAAGTATTCTCTCTCTCGCTGTTTTGAGAGCTTCACTATCTACATAATAAGAGCTTCTTACATTTTCACTGCTGGCGTTGGTGCTACTTCTCCGCCTTCCACTAGAACGAACGGCTCCTCCTGAGATACTAGCCATGAGAACCAAGATTTATGAGCACTTGTAGGAGGAAGAAAACTAAACGGCGCATGAAACGCGAGAAAGAAAGAAAAAAAACTAGACCGAAAAAGCCCTTACCCTCCTTCATTCACAAATAGCTTGATCGACAACAATATTGTTGTCACATAAATCCCTTACGTTATGTGGAATGCAAAGAGGTCGGCGGTAGCCAGCTGCCGCTGCCAGGGCCGGAATGCACGACCTCTTTGCATTCCACGGCGTCAAGGAAAGCAGGGGTTTTGGCTATGGCGGCAGATTCGTGTTTCAAACCCGAGTTCCCGAAGTTTTGAAACGGGTTTCGTCACCAAACTTCCAAATTTTGAAGCCGATTCGTGGTTGAGCCGAGTCTAGCTATGGAGTTCAACCCTGAGTTTGTTAAGGGCAACTTTCCTTGACGATTCAGAGGGGACAAAATAGCAATGCTAAAGAGTCTTATGGAATTGGAAAGGCTAAAGAAATCCACAATAATATATGTGACTTAATTAGAAAGATCGAGATAATAGAGATAATAATTACAATGGTGGCTCCGAATCGACGTAAAACCCTAAACTCAGATGTATTTCTATTTCCAGATTGCTTTTTGGATCATTCCATTTCTTCAAGTTTAATTAGATTTTGCTAGATAGCTAAACGAATGCAATTTTATAATGGTTTTATAATGATTTTTGTGTGCATGATTTTTTGTGCTTATTATATAAGCGCCTTGAACAATAGATTATGTATCTTTTTGCCAAAGAGGCCTTGGGGCCTAAATGGCTTGATCGATACGTTACATTACATATATGCACAAATTTTCTTTATTTATGTCTTTGTGGTGCAATATGTGCAGGTAGTGATAAAAGGCAGAGTACCAAGACCTTTAGTGGCACTGAAGACCTTTGGTGTTCCTAATTTTAACTATGTGGCAAGTTAAATGATGTTTTTGCTTTGGCAGGGGAGAGAGCTCGACATGAAATTGAAAGCGCGATTGTTCTAGGGCCAAGGATCCCGCTAAAGATTGAGGACCAAGGGATAGTTTTTGTGTAATTTTTAAATACAATTAAAGAAAGCTTGTCATGTGTCTGCATGGTGTACTTGGCAATTACATCAAATATGGGGCAGTGGAATGCTTATTCTATACTAATTAAATAAAGCAGAAATTAGGTGATTATATAATGGCATAACAATTGAAAGCAACTATCATCATGCATTGTGAAGACAATTTACAGAATAACAATAACAATTTTCCTGTCATGTATTAAGGGCTACATTTATGTGTTATCATGGTCCAAAGTTCTTGAATGTATGTTGTTAGCTTGCTATATAGTTGCGTGTCCTTGCACTTTGGCAAGAAGTGATCAGTTTTAACCCTCACGTTTGGACCCATCAATGATCACATTACACCATAGTTTTGTTGCTATACCCAGATTGGAGCTGGGATATGAAGTAGATGCTAGAATATCTTTCCTTGCCTTTTCCCTTTTCTGAAGTCCCCTTTCAACTGGGACATGTGACCTTTGCCATCACAATTAAAGCATCTAATGCTTTTCCCTACATTAGGACATTCAGCCTTTAAATGTCCATACTTATTACAACTGTAGCATGGTCCTTTCTTTTCTTTAAAATTTCCCCTCTTTTTAGCCTTACCAGCATACATCACTTCTGGAGAATGCTCCTCATCTTCAACACTTGCACCTTTCTGCTAGATGATTTGTTCCCAATTTGTCATGTAGCACAGTTCATTATTGCTTTCTTAATTCCATAGAGATGGAAAGCATCTCTTTGACGGGACATGATGTCACATGTTCTTCTTCTGGCACTTTTGGATATTGTGACGTCTTTATATTTCATGGGATTCAGCAAAATTGCTGACTATTTTCAGGGGCAATAAGTGAAAGCCATTTGCTCTTGCACTTCCACAGTTGCACTGTGGAAAGCCCTCTGGTAGAGTTATGTGTTGCTTCAGCAGGGCCAATCTGCCGTCCAGAGTTGTATCAAACTTCTTATTCTACATACTTGTTTTGCAATTCAGTGTATCTTATTATTCTTCATGGAAGACGAGCTACTGTTGAGTGCATATTAGGCTTCTTGTTCTCATTTATTCAAATGTATGTTATGGAAGTTGAGTGCATATCAGGCTTCTTGTCCTCATTAAATTCAAATGTATGTTATGGAAGAAGAGCTCCTGTTAGGACAATGAGAATACTTCATGCAAATCCTCTATGATTGACTGTATCATTGACTTGGGACCATGGCCCCAAATCTTAGGCTGACGTGGAAATGGAGTTTGACCCCATTCCTCTTTTTTGCTCTACGACCAAAGTTTGAGAATATGATATATCCTCAGGTATATTCTCTAAACTAACGGTCCAGATGGAACGAGTATAGGGATGGAATATGAAGGGATGATGCTAGTTAAAGCCTTGCAAGTGTTATGAATGTGTATGGAAAGTATAAAAAGTCTAAGGGAGGAAAAAACTTAATATGTTCAGCAACTCGCAAAAAAATCCAACAATCAATGAACCATACTATACAGATTACTTACAATTGTTAAGAAAGTGATAAAACAACTTAACTAGAACACTTTTGAAACATGACGATGGCACCCCAATAGAATACTATTTTAAAAGACTAGAAACTACTAAATTAATATGGACAAATGCACAAAAGAGCGGATTAATTTTCTACGTTTTGAAGTAAACAGTAGAATAGCCATAACCAATAAATAAGATCACCTGGCCCTTGCCCAAAATCACATCGCAAACAGATTCCACATACATAACTGGCATACATTCTTATGATATGGATGTAAGTCATTTCTTGCAATAAACTAGATGGAGCCACGTCCCATGCATAATGAATGACATTGACCCCAACTAAAACAATGAAACACTTAGTTGCACACTATGGTAGTCATGGTTCGAAATTAGGGGGGTTCCTCCCCTAAAAATCTAGAAATTTCTCAAAAAAAATCTGATTTAATCTTTTCAAGAAGGCAAAAAATCTGGAGAAAAACTTGTGGAAAATAGGATTTCCTTCTTTAAGATCCGGTCATTCTTAGAGAAATCCGATATTTGAGAAGGCAAAATTCCTATAACTCCCAAAACTATTTTTGATACCTATACCTGGTAACTAGCAAAAGGCACACCAGAAGGCTTTGGCAAGATTTTATTTAGCTAGGCATATAAATTAAAGATAGTAGAATATTACTTGCATTGAACAAATTGCTTGCATTGCGAGAATTGCTTTTTCTATATCATGGCCTAGGCATTTTCATTTTGACTAAGACTTTGGCTCCCTTCTTTCAAGCATTCTAGTGTTGCCCACTTTGGAACTACAAAATGCCTAGAGTTTCTGAAGGATTCTTTGGCATTAATCAGACTTCATATATTGCCTTATAAAATATGCATAATGTACACGCTATCTATTTGGAAGGGCATCCAAAAAACAAAGTTGGCACATCATGGTTTTTGATAAAGACACAATTTATTGTGGTATAGTTAGATTTTGTTACAGTTCAATGTGATTGTTAGGACATTGCTCACAAAATGTTTACCCAATGAAACATATACAATTTTATGGTCTAGTTCACTGTGATTGTTAGAACATTGCTCACAAAATGTGTACCTAATGAAACATATACAATTTTATGGTCTAGAACTAGACCATATGAATAACATTTGTCTTTATTCGTCTAACTTAGAGCTGAATGTATTTTGTCAAAATATACGTCTTCACAAAATGTGATGATGTTTTATAGCCAAGAGAACAATTTACCATCAATTTGTTTATGCTACCGTTGATGATTATAGCAAACTACAAAGAATGTGCGCTTATGGCTAACTTGTAGACGATGACGCACTTGAAAGGATCAATAGTTGATCAAATCAAAACAGTTGGCTCTGAAGGAAGTGTGTTATCTTATGTAGATCTAGTTGTGTAGATCTAGTTGTTCTCAAATGGCTGAAGGAAGAGTGTTACCTTATCTAAAGATGCCCTGCTTTCTCTAGTTGTTCTCAAATAGCTCAATCATTTGTATGTTCCCTAAGAAAACATCGAAGCAAGTTATTCTCTGTGTTGTTGAAATCCCCAGGTTAGTTCTTTATCTCAATGTAACAGAAAAAGCACGTCATAACTTCCTTAGGCAAGGCACATTTTGAGATCAGGGGCAGGGAGATAGATGTATGACATATAGGAAGAAAAAAAGAATGGGACATTTCCCATGCTACTGATGAAGTTTGATAGGCCATACCTTGATAGTATGGAAACCAGCTGGTTTCAATGCTCCAAGAGCAAATCGTGAACTTGCTCTAGCAAAATTAGTGCCTCTTGCATGTGCCACGTATGACAATCTAATTTATAAAGCAAAGCAACACTTTATGTACTTGTGTGCTAACAAATGTTGAATGTATGTAAGCTCTAAACATGAAAAAGTTATTGCAGGCCTTTCATAAAGCAGCAGTATAGAAATCACATAGTGTGCAGTGCAGGAACTTTAACTCTACACATCTATACTTGCTCACCTGCACATGTCAAAGATGCATGTTAAACGGGCATTCAATGTATGGAAACCCAAATTGTTACAAAGCTCTTTTTATTTGTGTTGCAAGGAATGCTTAGGAGTATTAATACCTTAGTTGGTCTCTAGACAGACCACTATAGGGACTCTTCTAGCTTTCACATATTAAGAATGCGTTGCATTTTGGTGAGAGAAATCCATGACCACAATATCTTACACCATCATAGACATGCAGTGACTCTTGTGATTCAGCAAATCTTGCAAATGATGCTTAATTATCTTGCAACGTGTTAAGCTGATGCCAGTTGCACGAGCTTCGAGCAAAAAATAGCAAAAATAAAGTAACATGCTAACACAACGAAAAAGATGCTCCAATACCCTAAGAAATACCCCCCAAAAATACCTATGAAATCCCCCTTTTCTGTCAAACAACAGGGGATAAAATGTATTTTTGGAATCAGGGTATTTGGCCACAATCCCCCTTTTCCTCATTTGCATGTTAATACCCTATTAAACTGGTGTCGCAATCCCCCATTCAAAGAATGTGAATTCATACCATGTTATCATTCGTAAGAGATAATACCCTGTTCAAGGGATACCCTATTTCAGATCATACCCAAATAATACCCTGTTACAAATAATACCCCATTCCAAATAACATACCCTGTTTCAAATAACATACCATGTTTCAAATAACACCCTGTTACAAATAATACCCCATTCCAAATAACATACCCTGTTTCAAATAACATACCCTGTTCTCCAAAATAACCCTGTTATCATTCGTGAGATAATACCCTATTGTCATTCATAAGAAAATGCCCTGTTATATATTTGTAAGATAATACCCATTTCAAAAATACGTTGATAAGTAACAAATTGAACCAGCAACAAATTGATAAGATTTCTCATTATTTTCAAAAAAAAAATGTAACAACCGATCGTCATTTCAAGAAACAAATCTGATACACAAAATTCTGCTTGTCCAGGCTGTTTCCTAGCAGTTAACTGAGAGTTTTTGCTCAACAAGTACTCTACCACTAAGTCCAACTCATGTGTTTGTGTAGTTCTCCTAGTACCTATGAACGTTCGCTGAAACGAACAAATAAAAGCAAGTCAAGACTAAGTATGAACTTAAAGATAAAAAATGAACTTAAAGGTGGAATGCTGCAGATTCCTCCTACATTGTACAATTACTGAAATTGTGGACAAAAAATTGCTGAAATTGTGGACTAAAAGACAAGATCATCATGAAAATGCCATGAATGTGTGACCAAGCCTTTAGCTTCAAATTAAAAATTCCATTTATCTGAAAAAGATACCTATACTTTGCAAGTCTATGAAGGTGGGCTGCGTGAACTCGTTGTCGCGATCGATAGAGTTATTAAGCATCTTGTGGTCAACAAAGTGATGCAAGTTCCTTTTGGACAACAAAGAGAGCTGCAGACAATGCACGTTTCTAAAAACATTCCCCACATAGCCTCTGCATTGGTACTTGCATCACGGCCTACGCATTGGTACTTGCATGACGGTCTTTGACGTTCCACCATTGCAAGAGCTAACCTAGTGCCACTTGCATGGGTTGTCCAAGTTGGCTCTGTTCTAAGCATAGTTAACCCATTTTCCAAGTCCTTACAATATATAGAGGACGGATTACACGCAAACCCAGTGCGCTAATAATAAATGGTTTTGTCGATGAGGGCGTTGTAGCCGCCATAATTCATGCCAACAACAGTGTGATAGTTAAGCCCAGATCAGCAACCTTATGGCTTCACAATGACAGTAGAGCAGTATATATGAGCATTTTGGACCCATTGTATGACATGTAGAAATTGCATATGGCGGTAGGAATTGGAGCGGATAGATACCGCGGGCAAGCGGGGGTACCAAGCCGAGAGTAACCGCAATATGATTATGAAGGGTCGAGGCCCCTGATTGGTTATTGTCTCTGCGATTCTTTGCCATTGCCTCCTGAGCTTTTATTCCTACAATAGAATTATATAATGAAGCTACAAATCGAAATATGTAATGAGTTACTTTTAAATTCGAACCGCACTATTTTAACAAATACACGATCTTTGAAACACGATGGTGGATCTTTGATTTTGTGTCCGCCTTGACAGAAAGTATCTCAATTTTTCTAAGCAATACTTGCGATTTGGCTATTTGCCTATCCCACAATATGCGCTTAGCCATAGTCAATCCGAAAATGAAAATTACATTTAAAGTTCACTAGGATTATATAGCTACCACGATCTTGAAACAGATCTAATGCTAAAGAAACCCGATTGGGAATGATGTCCATGTCTTCTTCGGATCTTCAACGTCTAGATGCACAATTTCTTGATGTTCATTGCCGAATATTGTTGTTCTCTGCTTTGAGAGCTGCAACCTTCATTGCTAGCCACCTATTTTTCGATCCCTAAGGCCTTGTCTTTGGGAGGGAGCAGCCACTAGACCAGATTTTGCAACAATTTCTTGCGTAAAAGAGCTTGAAGGTTGTGGAGCCTCCCCGGCCAGCTTTTTTTACGAGTGTTAAGAGGTAAGCCTGCCCTCTTAATTAGATCAAGGAGAGCGTGCCGATTGATTCTTGATGTCGCCTTCTCCATCCTCGGCCATAGCTGGAGCAAGACACTGGGCGTTTCTATATGCTCTGTGCAAGCTTTATGCCATTAGGTTACATGCGACCCACGACATCCGACTCATCATCGATGTTGTGCGCCATTTAGAGGCATTTTTCTTTGCTTAATTTGGCAACATTCTACTCTAACAAAGGCATTACTTGGCGAAGCCATAACTATCTCCAAGAAGTGAAAGATTTTCATGCCATTTCTATCCCCCGCCATTTGCTAGAGCCGTTTGTAAGCTCCCTGCATGTTCTGTGCCCTTATGTTAGAGCCGACAAAGCACAACTCATCACAGATTTTTGGCTACAGATTTTAGTCTAACTTGTGCTTTAGTTGGCGAAGCCGTATCCATTTTTAGAAGACAAAAATCCTTATGCCAAATGGAAGACATTACCTGTTTCCTTTGCCTGGACCAAAACAAGCACTTAAACTCATCATCCATACTCTTTAGTGGTACCGCATCTTCGAATCGAATCCGTCATCATGTTTGTTACATCTCAAGTGAATGGGGAATTCTCCAGGCAGTTAGCATGCCGTCAGGGTTCGAAATTGGGTGGGTTCGACCCTTAAAAATCCGGCCATTCCAAAAAAATTCCGATAGCCAAAAATATTCCCGGCGTTTTGTCAGGCTATTTTTGGAGAAGTTTCTAAGGATTTCCGGGAAAGTCACTATAATTTCATGTATTTCCGGCAGCCTTAAATATAAGCAGGCATTTTTAATGGTTAGGGCAAATTCTAATTTCGAACTCTACTTCCTGGTCGCCATTTGGAAGAAGACCTAACCCTAAACTTTACCTTTGTATTTTGACGAGCATAAGCACTATGAGTGTGCCATGGGGGCCCAACCCAATATTTTAGTGGTAGTGCAATTGATTGCACATATAGTTTGCTTAGTTTGCCTAACATCCATCAATGTTGAGATGCCATGTTTTGACCATAGAACCGTTTTCCTTAGACATGGGGATATCAGTAGGTTGCCACAATGCATAAAGACTGAATTCCAGCCGTCAATCTTAGGTTAAAGCCTTGTATTCTGTCATAAATTAGTACTTAGAAACAATTAGGCAGATATGCCATGGCTAAGTTATAGATTCTATACACCACTGTGCAAGTCCAATGAACCACTTAAGTTAAGAATGATGGTCCAGCAGTCAATACGGGTTAAGGTCTCGACTGGTACTTTATAATGCCCCAAGCTCAATCCCCCTCCTTATTCTAGTGGCAGACATGCACACATCAAGCCTATCAATTTAATTATCAACAAGTATAAACCTTTGTTTCCATTACAAGTATAGGTCAATGGCCTAAGCAATATACACCGGTTATGCTTAAGGAAATAATTCTGTTTGGAGATCCTGCATATGGCAGTTAGTTGGGCATGGTCCCACTCAGAATTTTCAAATCCCCTAGATATGCATTCTCATAGTCTATTAATTTAATCATAAGGCTTATCTCCTATTTCTCTTAGAAACTATGGGTCTAAGGCCAATGCTTCATAATCATTTATGGCCTGGGGAGAAAGTCCCCTTTGCTAAAACCGGTTAAGGCTACCTGTATCATATTTAGAGCCATGGGTTTTACAAACCTCAGGGGAAGGCATGGTCTGAGTAAAACACCGGGCAAATATTTTACCCATTGCCATAGGCGTTGAGTGCTTTGCTATGGGGTTATAGGTTTGACGAAGATGTTTTCCACAGGTCTGGTTCCCAATAGGCACCACCATGGGTTCCAAATAACTTCCATGGAAAGGATCAATTGCTCAAAAGGTTTAATAATTGGTCCCATATTCCTGAGTTTATTTACCGTTGCCTTTCTTTACTGTTAGAAAGTAAGTGCTTGCAGTTCATGCCTTTTCCCATCAAGGTCCCTTGGTCTAGTAAGCTTGGTCTAGTCGACTTGATAATCGACTTGAGTGGTGTGATGGTGTTGAATGGCTTGCATGATAGAACTCTTATGCAAAGGAAGGCTTTCAAGTTCAACAAAGTATTTTACAATGGTATTGTTTACAAAGAAGGAGATTATGTGTCAACAGAGGACTCCAAGTGCACCATAACGTCAATATTTGTCCATGAATGTGAAGGAGAGCTCACAGAAGCATGGGTTCTTTCTTTGGATGAGACCTCTTTGAAGACAGAGTTTATCAACTGTTTAGTCCAGAAATTCATTTCTATTCCACATCATGAAGGTAAGGTTCTGGGCTTATGAGCTGATCCGACCTCTTACATATGACTATTCAATATTTTGAAAGTAGATGGTATTTTGAAATTATTTTTAATTGAAAATATCCTTTTCCTTGAAAATACCCTGGTATTTATTGCAATTCTCTGTTTGTTTGGTAATTCCCCTTTCATTCAATCCTCTTTTATTTGGAGATACTCCAATCCATTTGCAAATTCGCTTTTGAACCAATCCCCCTTTCTTAAAAATACTCCAGTCCATTTGCAAATTCCCTTTTTGAACCAGTCCTCTTTTCTTGAAATTACCCCAAACCGTTAGCAAATTACCTTTTGACTCAATCCCCCTTTCTTCAAAATACCCCAACGTGCATTTGTAATCCCCTATTTCTATTAATTCCCCCATTCGGATATGCCCTTTCTGCTCCCCCCATACGATATACCCTTTTGTTCAAGAATTCCCTATTGCAAAGAAAATAACCCATTTCTCTCGAGTCCCCCGGTTTCTGAATGGGGGATTTTCCAGGGGATGTGAGCAACTTTTTCGTTGTGTAAGTTGTAACCTGCATGTGGTCGAAATTAAACGTGGAAGGAGACAATTGCATGTATGTGCTGCCATGTTCTCACTCGTTGAATTCGCATTACCTGCATCTGCTTCTTCAAATTGGCGGCAATTGAACCAGAGAAAAACGCTTGCTTTTGCTACAAAGATAAAATAGAGAAAACGCAGCAATAGAGAGGAAAGTTTTGCCAACCAAACACTCGACTATATAGACATCTAAAATAGAAGGATTACTCACTGCAAATCAAACAAAGAATTTTTCATAGCATTCATTGGGCTACTGCTAGAGAGAACAGACCTCCAAATCTGGCCATATCAATCTCTAATAGTAAAAAGATAGTCGTGAAATTGCAAATAGATAGGCACGTCAAATACATAGTTAAATCGATACAAGGAACAAATGGGCAACTAACAAAGGCACAACAATCGGCCATCCCTGTTCAGCATGCCCCTTCCATACCTTATGTGGTTTGTAAACGGTCATGAAATCCTTGGTCGTTTTCCTGAGCCATATATGCAGCCTTTTGTCTGTATTTTTTCCCATGTTCTAGGATTCTATCAATCAGAACCTAGAAAGCATTTCTTAGGTTGTTTAACAACTGCAAAAAGGAGCCGAACTCAGTTGTAGAAGGCCCTAAACAACCTTGCTCCTCTGCAACAACATCCTCTGCGATTTCTGCAAAGTGCAGCCAAATAGAATAATTTCCATTTGGTTCAACCTGAAAGGTATAAGAAAGCTCTTCCCCTATGCTGGTTGAGGATGTCGATTGATAAGATTATGAGCCAAATCCAGTCAGGTTAGATCCACAATCAACTCTCATGATCTTTTTCAAAATTATGTAATGATCAATGTGGTCACCAAGCTGATATGCATGATCAGGTATCTGCAGAATTTCAATTGAACCGACCGAGGGATTCCCATGACCTGAACTATGGAAGCAAGCAGTGGCACTACAATCGTCAACAAATACTAGAGAATCAGTATATGCAATGCCAATGTCTGTACTCCAGCCAGGTTTAAGGGAATAAACAAGTGTCCCTTCCAAAGAAACATCAAATTGTGGCTCTTGATTGGAATTGTCAGCATCTCCATATGAAAGGAAAAACCTGAGCAGATAGTGTCCGTTAGGCACTGAGATATTATAGCAGTTTTCAGGACCATCAGATAGTCTAAAATAACGCAATGTATTCAGTTGAGAAGCAATCATATTCTGCATAATTGTGTTTGCAGAACTGCCACCTGTAAACCCTGAATCTTTCAGTTAGCGGTGACTTGTTCTAGGAGCCAATGTACTCTGGGATGATCTATAACTGATGTGAATGGCATGCGGTATGTCTGCATTTGAGAAAAAGCTAATCAAAAGTTGCAACTAGAGATTGTCCCTTTGAAAATACAAACTTGGCACCATGATAGTGTATATTCAGTATCCATCTATTTATAAAACAGACACAAGGTAGTAGAAGAAGACTACTATGATATCAATATTTTAGAACTAAAGTAGCTATCCTCATCGGCATGAAATGGATGGCATCCATTTTATTTACGTCTTGCATTGTGGTTTGAGCATCTAGCTATCTTAAGTAATTTGAAAGTTTCATCAACACTGATCTCTTATATAATCCACTACCTCTGACATGCATCTGCACTATCATTATATGTGTAGAAAACAAAAATCTTACCGTTTAGATCTTGAGATATTCAAATGCCTACCAGCATGACAAAACTATGTAGCCCATGGCCCCGGCAGACAAAAGCTTTATAACAATGGCGTCTCTGAGAGACATCAGAAATGGTTTCTGAGCGAAATGTCTAAAATGCAGGATACCGAAATTTCTGACGGGTCAGGATCCATTTAAAAGTGCAATTCTTGAGGAACCGTAGTCCATATAGAACTTAATGATCTCAGATCATGCATTTCATCGAGGTTTCAGTTGAGAACTAAAGCATTAAATGCCCAGATTTGGTTACTCTTAAGAGTTGAGAATGAGGCTTTTGTGATGCAAGACTTTTGTAGTGTGCCTTTGTCAGCAGAGGAAATGAACAGTGCAGGCACAAAAAAGCCATGGATCAGGGGCTGCAGTAAACTGCCTTGTGCTTGAAACATCCACCTGAGACAATCTGGCAAAGCTGTTGCCCAATAGATGAACAATAATAAGCTGGCCCCGATTCTCATCTTCCCAACTTACGACTTAGGACAGAGATAAACGGGGCTAGAGATAAACGGGGCTAGACTGCTGAATAAGGAACCTTTTTTCCAATCAACGCAAAGATTATGCTGGTGAGTGCCAGATTTAGGCCATGGCACATTGCCGGATCTGCACGGATAGAGCTTCAAAAATATGCCGAAATGCACAATTCCAAGGCATACAAAATATGCCAAAATGCAAAATATACAAAAGCGAAAAATGCAGAGCATGCACATGCAGGACGATTCGCTAAGATGTCACCATAGCCGATAGCCGAAAGGAAAAAATAGAAAGCATAATAGGCCCGATTCAAGAGGAGGTTTATTTCGAGACTTTCTACATCTCCGTGTTATTTCTTTGGCCTTACTTAATTTTCTTGGCCGTAGATCTTAAAAAAAATAAATCTAATGGAGAGAAGTAATGCCACATTAGTTTTTGATGAGGTGGAGAGAAGTAATGCCACATTAGTTTTTGATGAGGTGGAGGTGCTACGTGGATAGGCTAGAATTGCAAGAAAGGCTGTAGGCTTGGTTAGGCTTGGTTAGGCTGGTGTGCTAAAAATCCAATAATAAATCAACTCCAACCAATGTCAACAAAAAAAACCGATGTCAAATTTTGCACATCCTTCATTAACTCCCAAGTACGATGTCAAATTTTGCACATAAGAGTCGGGTCAAACATACGTTTGAAAAGGTTTCTATAGTGAAGAGTATTTGCATTTTGACAAAGGTTTCTATAGTGAAGAGTATTTGCATTTTGAGAAAGCTGTTGGAGCTCCTAAAAGACCATGGCATGCAGTCGCATGAATCAACCACAAAAAATGGTTTCTGATATCTTGGCTCTTGCACGGGAAATCAGGCTTTGCATAAATTGCACTGAGGATGAGCCGTCTTTTGTTCTCAAATCTTTGGCAGATAACGTTGCGCAGTATATGCATAGTTGGTCTATTCTGTTTGACGAAGAAACGCGTTTAATTTCAGAGGTTACAGATGCAGTAGGCAATGAGCTTTTATTTTGCTTAAAGGCGGCATTTCACCTTCTTCAATTTTCTGGGGAAGGTATTAGGCCCTCTATTGGCCAATATTCTGAGATTGTAGATGATACAAGAAGATACGCTCATATAATGAACAGGTGGATTGGCCATGTTTTAACTTCTTTGAAGAAAACTAATTCTACTGGTAAGATCATGTCATGGCATAGAAGTCTTGGGGGTAATTTGCAATCCGAAGGTAGTTCAACCTCATCAAATAATTCTTTATTCAATAAGATCATGTTATGGGAACAAAACATAAAGCCTCCTGATGATAAAGAGCAGTCTGATGGAAAACTAACTTCTTTGGAACAGACGACTTCTTGGAAATGGTCTGAAAAGGTAGTATCATGGCAACAACTTATTAAGCATCTCGAAGATAAGGTGCAGTCTGATGGCATGGTGTCACAGAGCCTTTTGAATGGTTTTAAATCTAAATATGGAGACCTTTCAAATAGAAACCCTGTGAGTTTTGTTCCTTGGAGTGATCTAGAACTTGAAGAACATTTGGGAAGTGGCTCTTATGGGCAGGTTTACAAAGCAAAGTGGCATGGACTTCCTGTAGCAGTGAAAACGTTGTCTGGAAGTGAAGACATTGAGTTGAGCCTGGTTAACAGAGAGATAAAGGTGGCCATCAAATTGCAAGCTTTAGATTCCTCCCACATAATTCAGCTAATGGGTTACTCTGAAGACTTAACAGCTGGAAAGAAGAGCCTTATACTAGAACTCATGGATATAGATCTCAAAGAACTTATAAAGGACAAAAGAAGTCAGGTTTCAGAGGACTGCCCTCCATTCTCTCTGCCTGAGGCAGTCGATATCATGCTTCAGATCTCAAAGGGTATGAGACATTTGCATTCCAATGATGTGGTTCACAGAGATATAAAGCCATCAAATGTTTTGCTCAAGATTAAAGCAAATGGCACTTTCCTTGTAAAGCTTGCTGATTTTGGTTGTTCCAAAGATGAATTTTCTAGTAAAGGATTACATACATTGAACAAGGGCTCATGGTTTCACATAGCTCCGGAAATGTTCACAGGCAAGGTCGTTGGGAGGTACAAAAGAAGCGTGGACGTCTACAGCTTTGGCATCACCTGTTATGAAATTCTTACAGGAAATCAACCTTCCGCCAAGGAATCATTAGACACATTCAGGCAACAGTTGCTTAAAGGGAGAAGGCCTGATATACCTGATGGAATTCCAAGAAGACTTGATAGCTTGATTCGCCAATGCTGGCATAAAAAAGCTTCTAAACGTCCAAGCTTTGAGAAGATCTGTGAAGAACTCTGGAATATGAAGGAAGAAATTCTAACAAAGTCTTATAAATTAACTAGACGTAGCATGTTTTGGTAAAAGTACAAATCGCAGGGGAAGTGGTAGATACCCATCAGGCAATTACGCAACTTTGTGCTAGCAATAAGATCTATGGTTCCATCATAGACACTATGTACATTTTTTCCATTGATTCTAATTGAATAATTTAAGTTTCATTGCATTTGCAGGTGTTCCTCATTTCTTTCATGTGCTCTGCTTGTAACTGTGCCAGTCAAGAATTTTGTACCTATTCATGGTCCACAATGTCTAATCTCCATCTTTACAGAACAACGGTGCAATTTTATCTCATTGGGGCAATGGGCTATAAATTTCTACTGAGGAGTTGAGAACATCCGTAGTTGAATATTCCATCCAAGCAGTTAAGCATATCCCATGGTAACCTGTTGTCCTTTCCAACTTCTTAAATTCAGAAGCATGATTTCATTCCCACTATTTATGAGCTTCCGTTCTGTAGACAAAGTGAACTGATGGTATACTTTGAAGAGTGCATAATGACACCCTAAGTTTAATAATTGTGGCAAGGCTTGCCGTAGTTACAGAAGGATAAGTTGTCAATAAAAATATAGTGTTAGATCACTCCAGATTTTGATGCTCCAACTATAGTACTAAATATAGGTGGAGCTTGCAATAATTCTGGATCCACATTGACTACGCAAGTTGCAATAACTCAAGCATTGAATAGAAGTTGAAAATATTTGACCTTGCAAACGCAGCAGAAACAATCCAGCTGCTCCCAGGTTGCTGCACTCATGATAACTCATATCCTATGGATGAGTACAAGGTATGCTTGCTGTTGTATTGATTTCCTTTTATAACTGCTTTAAGCTCCAAACACCAAAGTTCAAAAATTCAACTCTTCTTGCATAAGGAGACATGGGCTTGAATCACTCTCCATCGCGGAAGTAGAACTCTATACCGATGAGTAACCTGAGGACATCGTGGTGCTTACAACTATTTAAGTGGTGGTGTTCTTTTGCTTTACAACTGATAATTTGCATAAGTTACAATTTCAAATCACAATGAGGAATAACGAATCTAAACAAATACATCTTCCATCCTCCATGATCTCCGTGCTGCCACATGCTTCCAACATGCTGAAAAGGTGATTGCCTTCCTGTTGTGTACCATTATATCACACCTTACTAGACAGTTCCATAAGCAATCTATTGGCCTCCTCTATAACTAACATGTGAATAATATTGCATCAAACATACCATGTGCTTCGTTGTGTTCTCAAATGCCAGGCCTAATCTCATGAGTTTACATCTCACTGTAGTCGTTTTGTGTGTATATGCTCTTGGACAAAAAATAAAAGTGCAGGCCTCGGACTGACAGTTCTGCCTTGTGCCTCTGCAGCTAACTATTACTTAAAGAATTGTCTCCAAAAAATAAAATATATCATCCATCTACTGTTCTTCCGCAATTCTTATAAAAATTTTGATCCTGGATTAGCTCTGAGTGAAGCCTTCCACCATGAATTCAAAAGATGCAACTAAACAAAAAGTGGTCTGTCAAATTGCAAGTGAATCCACAAGAGACTACAAGTGAATCCACAAGAGAGTAGCGACCGCACCTACCTGCCACAGAGAGAACTCTAGAGACTGGTGACCAAATAGAGATATACCGAATATTTTCAACACGTGAAAACAGGGAGACAACATTTTCTTTCCAAAGAATGTTTCCCTGTTTTGAAGTCAGGGACGGAACAGGGGATTCTCGGATTCAATCCAATATTCCAGAGATTTTACTCAGCATTCCATCAATTTTATCCGACATTCTGCTGATTTCACCCTATATTCTACTGATTTTACGCAGCTGAATCGATTGTCTCCCTTTTTCCACGTTGCAAGAATGACCTGCCCCTGCAAATTCCAGCGGAGGCACTGCTGACATCCTGGAATTTGCAGCAGCAGGTCATTCTTCTATACTAAAACACTCTATGGCGAAATCTGGGCCTTCCAGAATATGCCCACCATGGGCCTGGGCCGCTAGATTAAGAAACCCTGAAATAAAATCAACTTGCTAAGGTTGTCCTGCCCTTTAAATATCTCTAAGTTGGGTCCTCATATTATGCTCGCGTCTTATTTTTGTGCACCCACGTGGCGTGTGCCAATAATGCGGAATGGAAATCACCCATTCTGCACTAGGAGGTAAATTTTAGGGTAAATAGCCGGTAAGCGACACGCCAATAATGCGGAATGGAAATCGGGGCACCCATTTCGCACAGCAGGTAAATTTTAGGGTAAATAGCCGATAAGGTAAACGACTGCAGAGCTTCTTGCCAGAGTTTTCTACAAAGCTTCTTGCAGAGCTTTTGGATCTTCTTGCAAATTCTAGAGGTTCTTGTTGAGTTTTTTTTTTTTTTTTTTTTTTTTTTTTTTTTTTTTTTTTTTTGAAAGCAAGGTTGGTGGGACTTGCACTCACCCATGTCTCCCACCCGATAATAACTAGTGGGTTTTGAACCCTGGTGGGTCACCCCAACCCAAGGCCTTACCACTAAACCACCACCGCGATGGGCCTTGTTGAGTTTTCAATAGAGCTTCGCTTCTTGTAGAGCTTTCAGATCTTCTTGTAGAGCCAGATTTCTTGTAGATCTCAGAGCTTCTTGTAGAGCTGGGATGATGCCAAAGGGAAACTATATTGTAAACAAGCATGTTTTACGTCCCCGCCAGAAGATTAGGCTCATTTGAGCTAAAAGCTTGGGGTTTGGCTGCAGAGCTTCTGTTCTTGCAGGATCTTGTTGCAAAAAATTTTGAGCAGGGCCTCTTGCCAGATCCTATCGCAAAGCTTGTTGCTAACAGAGTTAGTTTTCCAAGAACAGGTGCTGCAGAGATGCTTCAAGACTCGATTCCCCAACTTCTATATGGGAAGCAAGGGCTCCCCTTCCAAAAAATTGGCAGGGGACCCACGACCTGCCAATTTTTTGGAAAGTTGCGGGTCCCCTGCCAATTTTTTGGAAAGGGACCTCCTGCTTCCCTTCCCCTATACAACATTCCCCTGCCAAGAAAACCCTTTAGAGCACGCATTCTGCATCTCATATTGTACCAGAAATGGAAATGCATGGTTTTTTTTTTTTATTATTGCAAATAAGACAATTTTGTTGGCTGTGCAAATGTGCAACTGAGCAAGGCATGTTAGTCTTGTAGTTATTTCTAAGAAAATATCCATTAGGATGCATAGCAGTGAAACCGGGTCATATACCATGGAGGCTTAAATATGGCCATTTCATTTATTACATTTGTTGCACATTTACCTTGGCGCCAAACGGCTATGGTGGTCGAAGCATTCATGGTTATTTCTGGAAGCCAAAACAGGGTCTCTAGATCTATATCTGGTAGCATATGATCAGGATATAATGGAGTAGAATAAGTTTCAGATCTGCTTGGTGCAGCCCATCTGCTTGATGCTGTATATTGAGATTGCTTATGAGTTTTGCTAGAGATTGCTTATGAGTTTTGCTTCACCTCTGTTGGAAGCATATCTAGGTACTCAGCTCTAACACAGATATGGCTGAAAATACACCCTAACTAGGGCTTGCAAAAACGACCTATGCAAATAGGAAGCCGGAAATATCATTGGAACTTGGCGATCTGTTCTTTGATGTAATGCACAGGAAAAGTACACAAGGCTTTTGAATTTCGGCTATATAAATCTTCTGTGCTCTGCTTTATAAGCAGGATCGACATGTATTTGATGCCCAAATAGGTTGCTGGCAAATTTATAACGTGGAGCTTATAGCAAGGATCTAATACTACCAATCGATCCTATAAACTGGATGTCTATTTTCTGAGACCAGGTAGATCTCTTATAGGTTTCTATATTATGTTCTTTTCTATTATTCGCTCTGCCTTGCAAAATAGCAGTTGGAGCTCATATATCTGCGATTTACTAAAGTTGTCTGCCTTATACAATATTCATGGCAGATGGCCGTGATTCTATGCCATAATAGATTAATCTGCTATGTGGTTATGGTGAGGACCTGTGTAAAAGGATTTATGTGCTTTGGCATAATGAACTCAGGCGGAAAGCTAGAGTAGCTCGACTTGATCTATTCAACAATCTGTGCTGAGAACAATGGTTTGAAAACCCGTTGGTGCATGTTGGAAGAGAAACTTCTCAACAAAGCCAACGACTTGACATCCTACTTACTGTGGGAGCTAAAGATCCAGGTTTTTTTATATTCTTAAGTTTTTTAATGCTGCATTTATGTGCTTTGAAGGATTCTTTCAAAGTTTAGGGAATGATTTATGCACATACATAAATTAATTCTGCATGGAATCTATGCTGGTTCATTGAATTGAAACTTTTGGATTATGCTATATTGATTGTGATATAGTTTGTTCCTTGTCACAGCTTAACTATTTGGAGATTGAATTTTTGAAGCATAGCTTGAAAGCTAAATGGGATTTTTTAACATATAGTAAACACATATGGCTGGTTTCTCGAGTTCCATGATCAAAAAATGCATCTTATCTGGTCAAAAATCTTATTGTGCACAATATGCAGAGCTGCTGATTGTTGCCAGATCTATGATTGTGGAGGTACAAGTTTGCAACAAAAGCCAATGGACTATGTCTATTTGAATGCTTGAATATGGAGCAAAACTTTATTCAGGTTCGTTTATGCTTTTTTGAACTTGATAAACACAGACATTGTAACGGACCTAGCAACCTAGCACCAACATTAAGATGTAAGTAACGTTGCCATTATATAAGAGTGCATTTTCAATGGTAAAATAAATGATTATGTGCTAGGAATACATGCATGCAATGTGTCCATGCATGCAGTGTGTGCATGCATGCATGCAAGGGCATTGCTAGGTTATATAAGCGCAACAATATTATTCTTGATTTCTTGGGAAGGAGTTTTCCATGGGAAAGAAGTCTTTTTTGTGATGGTGAAGCATTCGGAAGGAGATAGATTGCAGATGGATTCTGAAGGAGTGAGTTGCGTGTAGAGATCTGGGAGCATTGCTGGGACTGCAGAGACACAAGCGGGATTTCCAGGTGGGGATCAAGCCTTACACCTGGGGTTTTCTAGTGTAGTATCTCTGTGCTTGTTTTTCATTTGTTGTTATGCATCCAACATGGGATTAGAATTGGATTATATGAGCATGGTTGTGAACATGAACGCACGGCTTATGGATAGTGAATCTTTGAAAGATGGTAGATGTTATCTTTTATTTAATGGCGATGGTTACATATTGCATTATTGAGGCTATAATAATTATTGAGTCATGGTTGGACTTTTTCTTGCTACATAAAGTGTGTATTATGGAATGAACTTGATGTTGAGCTTGTTAAGGCATGTGTCATAATGATAGTGAATTGTAAGTAATTATCTATGGTGTAATTCTTTGATATAGACCTCTGGGGCCGGAATCTAGGTGCGATGGTCTAGACTCGCGGTTATTGCACAGTGCTATGTAAATGGTATTATTTGAACATCGGGCGTTGGTACCGTATGGTACAACGTCCATGCACGCTAAGTGGTCCTCCAATCTTTGGCAAATGTGGATGGGTGTGTACACACGTGGTTACCCCGCCTCTATGTCAATCGGCCCGATCGGTAGAGTTGACCTTGCTCAGACCCAGAGGAATATTGGTTGCAATGTTGATGCTATGATTGCTTGGTTATTATATATGTGGTCTTCTTTGTGGAATTAAGTTGCATTGGTCATGCTTGCTGGACTAGTTACTTGGATTGCAGGTAAGGTTAGGCTGTTGTTCTAGGTCAATGCTTTGTATTGTTGATGCTAGACATCCTAGATCCCCGATCCCCACTTAGTCCGTGTGACTAACCCCGTGGTTGATGGTGTAAGCAGGGTGTGAGATGCTCCGGAAAGTAGCCAAGCTTCGGAAAGGCGAGAGTAGAAGTGTGTGATTGCTATTCAATAAACTTGATTATTACTACCATTATTATTATTATATATGGGCTTGAAGCTATAACTATCAAGAACATTCATTGGGTGTGGGGATATTGCTGAGTAATGGGCAAGTATATGTTTGGGACCTTAAAATATGTATAAAGATTAAATTCTTTACCTAAGTATGCATGTATCAATTTCTTGAATCCCAGAGATTAAGTAGATCCAACGGTAGAGATCGATGGGATCTTCAGTTACCGAGAGGTTAACTGGCCAGGCCCGTCACAGTTGGTATCAGAGCATAGTTGGATCCTTGGATGTATGATAGCAAAGTCTAGATTCAAGTTGAGGTTGTTGGATTATGCTAATAGTATTCAATTGAATATATGTGGAGATGATGGCTTTAGAGGAGGCATGACAAATTGTTTTATGAAGGTATGTGAAATTGATTACATGGTATTTCTATAATCTTGGTTGATTTTCTATCCCCGCAGCGTATAAGCTAGAAAAATGTACTTCATCAGGGGGCTAACTTTGATTTAGGGTTGCCAATGTGCGCATAGAATGGAAGTGATGTCTGAGGGAGATTAAGGTACAGGTATTGCGTTTCACTTTGGTAACCACTTCTTATAATGAAGATGTGATCTCGTAGTAGCATACTCTGGTGGCAAGAAAATTTGGAATAAGTAGTGCATGGTACACAATGCCTATGATATTCAGGGAAGGTTCATCTCACCATGAATAAGATTCTTGATGTGATGTTAGGTGTATCCTTTGAAGCTAAAATTGAGAAAACCATGCAGCATCTATATATTGATATCCAGTGGTAAAATAGCAATAAGTTGCTAAGTTGATAGCATTCAATCTATGGTTGGATAAGGTTACAAATCGGTGGTTGTAAGACAAATTTTGAGAATGCTTAGATATGGTTATAAAATAAGATTGACATGATAGTCGGATTGAAGTTCATGTGCGAAAATGTCATGATTACATCATGGTCCTACTTGAGGTCTATAAAGTTGTTGACCCTAGGGTTATGGCTAGAATAGTCGGTGATAGCCTTGAAAAAGTTCTTGGCCTTGAAAAAAAAAATTCTTGGAGTATAAGAAAGCACTTAATGGAACAAAGTGGTCAGGTTACACATTTGTATTTAGAGAATAATATCCACTTAAATTATGGCAGATTGAAGAATTGGTTGGCCAAGATTGAACAATGTTATCCATCTTATGGATAAGGAAGAAGAAGAAGATGAATAGAGGAATAACATATTTAATCGTGGTAGTAGGTAAACCATGAAGTTGAACGAAAGTGTTGTCAGATAAAGCCCAGACATGAGATAAAGGCAGAGGGGAATGTATAGACATGGGGAAGTGCCATTTTTTTGAAAATCTTAGAATGTAATAGAAGAGTTGTAAGCACATCTAGTAATGGTGCTTTCATTCGAAATTATTTGGCATGCTAGAAGTGATTGTAGATTAATGAAGGGATGGTGATTGCATTACTTGATTAAGGATATAGTCAAAGGATTGAAGTTGTGAACGAAATACATGAAGTAAGAGCTTCATTGAAATTAACGACGATTGATGCCTATAAAATCTTGTTGAAAGACTAACCAGTGTGATGGGGTAATATGTGTGGAAGTAGGCTAAATATAGAGGTCAAGTGTATAGCCTAGGATACTTCAATGTCATTGGATGAACTTGTAGAGGAATTCTCTGTACCATGGGCTATAATTCTTATGGGATCCCTTGTATCAACTTAAGTATGTTACCTAGCTATAAGATACCCAGACTGGGGGACTTGATTATGCATTTTGCTTGTTACTTTTTGGATTTGGCCACCCAAGAAGTCTCGAGAGATTACATATCTAGTTTGACCTGAGTATCTCTTTGGAATGGTGGGGTTTTTTTTTTTTATGGCACGTACCTTCTTTATGAAAAATTGTATTAACTGCATTACGTTTATTATATTGAATTGGATATGTATGTTCCTCTTTTTGATGCATAGAGTATACTCATAATATTTGAGTTCGTTCTAGACTCGGGGGTATGTTAAATTGAATGTTAGAAGGGTCGTGCATTGGAGCTATCTAATATGTATCTTTCCTTTAGCTTAAATTACTTGTATGAAGCTAGCTTTGAACTTTCAAGTTTGGAGAGGCATCATCTTGGATTGGAAGGCTAAGCAATTGTGTTTGACAAGGATGGGTCAGTCCTAATGGACAAAATTGTATTTATTTGGGAGTATATTGAATTGAGGATTAAGATATGAAAGAATAAAGGGAAGAGACATGAGTAATTAAGGAGGCAGACTATAAAAAAAATATAGACCAATGGTTGGGTTTGTTCCAAGGAAGATGTCACAAAGGGAGATACAAACTGGACTTTTCATGAGTGCTCTAAGATATACCCATGAGGACATGGGTTGAATTTTTGGAGGAGAGACTGTAACGGACCTAGCAACCTAGCACCAACATTAAGATGTAAGTAACGTTGCCATTATATAAGAGTGCATTTTCAATGGTAAAATAAATGATTATGTGCTAGGAATACATGCATGCAATGTGTCCATGCATGCAGTGTGTGCATGCATGCATGCAAGGGCATTGCTAGGTTATATAAGCGCAACAATATTATTCTTGATTTCTTGGGAAGGAGTTTTCCATGGGAAAGAAGTCTTTTTTGTGATGGTGAAGCATTCGGAAGGAGATAGATTGCAGATGGATTCTGAAGGAGTGAGTTGCGTGTAGAGATCTGGGAGCATTGCTGGGACTGCAGAGACACAAGCGGGATTTCCAGGTGGGGATCAAGCCTTACACCTGGGGTTTTCTAGTGTAGTATCTCTGTGCTTGTTTTTCATTTGTTGTTATGCATCCAACATGGGATTAGAATTGGATTATATGAGCATGGTTGTGAACATGAACGCACGGCTTATGGATAGTGAATCTTTGAAAGATGGTAGATGTTATCTTTTATTTAATGGCGATGGTTACATATTGCATTATTGAGGCTATAATAATTATTGAGTCATGGTTGGACTTTTTCTTGCTACATAAAGTGTGTATTATGGAATGAACTTGATGTTGAGCTTGTTAAGGCATGTGTCATAATGATAGTGAATTGTAAGTAATTATCTATGGTGTAATTCTTTGATATAGACCTCTGGGGCCGGAGTCTAGGTGCGATGGTCTAGACTCGCGGTTATTGCACAGTGCTATGTAAATGGTATTATTTGAACATCGGGCGTTGGTACCGTATGGTACAACGTCATGCACAGTTAAGTGGTCCTCCAATGCTGGACGCAGCGTGGATGGGTGTGTACACACGTGGTTACCCCGCCTCTATGTCACTGGCCTGATCAGCCGAGTTGACCTTGCTCAGACCCAGAGGAATATTGGTTGCAATGTTGATGCTATGATTGCTTGGTTATTATATATGTGGTCTTCTTTGTGGAATTAAGTTGCATTGGTCATGCTTGCTGGACTAGTTACTTGGATTGCAGGTAAGGTTAGGCTGTTGTTCTAGGTCAATGCTTTGTATTGTTGATGCTAGACATCCTAGATCCCCGATCCCCACTTAGTCCGTGTGACTAACCCCGTGGTTGATGGTGTAAGCAGAGGTGTGAGATGCTCCGGAAAGTAGCCAAGCTTCGGAAAGGCGAGAGTAGAAGTGTGTGATTGCTATTCAATAAACTTGATTATTACTACCATTATTATTATTATATATGGGCTTGAAGCTATAACTATCAAGAACATTCATTGGGTGTGGGGATATTGCTGAGTAATGGGCAAGTATATGTTTGGGACCTTAAAATATGTATAAAGATTAAATTCTTTACCTAAGTATGCATGTATCAATTTCTTGAATCCCAGAGATTAAGTAGATCCAACGGTAGAGATCGATGGGATCTTCAGTTACCGAGAGGTTAACTGGCCAGGCCCGTCACAGTTGGTATCAGAGCATAGTTGGATCCTTGGATGTATGATAGCAAAGTCTAGATTCAAGTTGAGGTTGTTGGATTATGCTAATAGTATTCAATTGAATATATGTGGAGATGATGGCTTTAGAGGAGGCATGACAAATTGTTTTATGAAGGTATGTGAAATTGATTACATGGTATTTCTATAATCTTGGTTGATTTTCTATCCTGCAAAGCAGATAAGCTAGAAAAATGTACTTCATCAGGGGGCTAACTTTGATTTAGGGTTGCCAATAGAATGGAAGTGATGCCTGAGGGAGATTAAGGTACAGGTATTGCGTTTCACTTTGGTAACCACTTCTTATAATGAAGATGTGATCTCGTAGTAGCATACTCTGGTGGCAAGAAAATTTGGAATAAGTAGTGCATGGTCCACAATGCCTATGATATTCAGGGAAGGTTCATCTCACCATGAATAAGATTCTTGATGTGATGTTAGGTGTATCCTTTGAAGCTAAAATTGAGAAAACCATGCAGCATCTATATATTGATATCCAGTGGTAAAATAGCAATAAGTTGCTAAGTTGATAGCATTCAGGCTATGGTTGGATAAGGTTACAAATCGGTGGTTGTAAGACAAATTTTGAGAATGCTTAGATATGGTTATAAAATAAGATTGACATGATAGTCGGATTGAAGTTCATGTAATGAAAATGTCATGATTACATCATGGTCCTACTTGAGGTCTATAAAGTTGTTGACCCTAGGGTTATGGCTAGAATAGTCGGTGATAGCCTTGAAAAAGTTCTTGGCCTTGAAAAAAAATTCTTGGAGTATAAGAAAGCACTTAATGGAACAAAGTGGTCAGGTTACACATTTGTATTTAGAGAATAATATCCACTTAAATTATGGCAGATTGAAGAATTGGTTGGCCAAGATTGAACAATGTTATCCATCTTATGGATAAGGAAGAAGAAGAAGATGAATAGAGGAATAACATATTTAATCGTGGTAGTAGGTAAACCATGAAGTTGAACGAAAGTGTTGTCAGATAAAGCCCAGACATGAGATAAAGGCAGAGGGGAATGTATAGACATGGGGAAGTGCCATTTTTTTGAAAATCTTAGAATGTAATAGAAGAGTTGTAAGCACATCTAGTAATGGTGCTTTCATGTATCGAAATTATTTGGCATGCTAGAAGTGATTGTAGATTAATGAAGGGATGGTGATTGCATTACTTGATTAAGGATATAGTCAAAGGATTGAAGTTGTGAACGAAATACATGAAGTAAGAGCTTCATTGAAATTAACGGCGATTGATGCCTATAAAATCTTGTTGAAAGACTAACCAGTGTGATGGGGTAATATGTGTGGAAGTAGGCTAAATATAGAGGTCAAGTGTATAGCCTAGGATACTTCAATGTCATTGGATGAACTTGTAGAGGAATTCTCTGTACCATGGGCTATAATTCTTATGGGATCCCTTGTATCAACTTAAGTATGTTACCTAGCTATAAGATACCCAGACTGGGGGACTTGATTATGCATTTTGCTTGTTACTTTTTGGATTTGGCCACCCAAGAAGTCTCGAGAGATTACATATCTAGTTCGACCTGAGTATCTCTTTGGAATGGTGGGGTTTTTTTTTTTTTTTTCTATGGCACGTACCTTCTTTATGAAAAATTGTATTAACTGCATTACGTTTATTATATTGAATTGGATATGTATGTTCCTCTTTTTGATGCATAGAGTATACTCATAATATTTGAGTTCGTTCTAGACTCGGGGGTATGTTAAATTGAATGTTAGAAGGGTCGTGCATTGGAGCTATCTAATATGTATCTTTCCTTTAGCTTAAATTACTTGTATGAAGCTAGCTTTGAACTTTCAAGTTTGGAGAGGCATCATCTTGGATTGGAAGGCTAAGCAATTGTGTTTGACAAGGATGGGTCAGTCCTAATGGACAAAATTGTATTTATTTGGGAGTATATTGAATTGAGGATTAAGATATGAAAGAATAAAGGGAAGAGACATGAGTAATTAAGGAGGCAGACTATAAAAAAAATATAGACCAATGGTTGGGTTTGTTCCAAGGAAGATGTCACAAAGGGAGATACAAACTGGACTTTTCATGAGTGCTCTAAGATATACCCATGAGGACATGGGTTGAATTTTTGGAGGAGAGACTGTAACGGACCTAGCAACCTAGCACCAACATTAAGATGTAAGTAACGTTGCCATTATATAAGAGTGCATTTTCAATGGTAAAATAAATGATTATGTGCTAGAATACATGCATGCAATGTGTCCATGCATGCAGTGTGTGCATGCATGCATGCAAGGGCATTGCTAGGTTATATAAAGCATAACAATATTATTCTTGATTTCTTGGGAAGGAGTTTTCCATGGGAAAGAAGTCTTTTTTGTGATGGTGAAGCATTCGGAAGGAGATAGATTGCAGATGGATCCTGAAGGAGTGAGTTGCGTGTAGAGATCTGGGAGCATTGCTGGGACTGCAGAGACACAAGCGGGATTTCCAGGTGGGGATCAAGCCTTACACCTGGGGTTTTCTAGTGTAGTATCTCTGTGCTTGTTTTTCATTTGTTGTTATGCATCCAACATGGGATTAGAATTGGATTATATGAGCATGGTTGTGAACATGAACGCACGGCTTATGGATAGTGAATCTTTGAAAGATGGTAGATGTTATCTTTTATTTAATGGCGATGGTTACATATTGCATTATTGAGGCTATAATAATTATTGAGTCATGGTTGGACTTTTTCTTGCTACATAAAGTGTGTATTATGGAATGAACTTGATGTTGAGCTTGTTAAGGCATGTGTCATGATGATAGTGAATTGTAAGTAATTATCTATGGTGTAATTCTTTGATATAGACCTCTGGGGCCGGAGTCTAGGTGCGATGGTCTAGACTCGCGGTTATTGCACAGTGCTATGTAAATGGTATTATTTGAACATCGGGCGTTGGTACCGTATGGTACAACGTCATGCACAGTTAAGTGGTCCTCCAATCTTTGGGCCTTGGCGTGGATGGGTGTGTACACACGTGGTTACCCGCCTCTATGTCACCGGGCCCGATCAGTAGAGTTGACCTTGCTCAGACCCAGGGAGGAATATTGGTTGCAATGTTGATGCTATGATTGCTTGGTTATTATATATGTGGTCTTCTTTGTGGAATTAAGTTGCATTGGTCATGCTTGCTGGACTAGTTACTTGGATTGCAGGTAAGGTTAGGCTGTTGTTCTAGGTCAATGCTTTGTATTGTTGATGCTAGACATCCTAGATCCCCGATCCCCACTTAGTCCGTGTGACTAACCCCGTGGTTGATGGTGTAAGCAGAGGTGTGAGATGCTCCGGAAAGTAGCCAAGCTTCGGAAAGGCGAGAGTAGAAGTGTGTGATTGCTATTCAATAAACTTGATTATTACTACCATTATTATTATTATATATGGGCTTGAAGCTATAACTATCAAGAACATTCATTGGGTGTGGGGATATTGCTGAGTAATGGGCAAGTATATGTTTGGGACCTTAAAATATGTATAAAGATTAAATTCTTTACCTAAGTATGCATGTATCAATTTCTTGAATCCCAGAGATTAAGTAGATCCAACGGTAGAGATCGATGGGATCTTCAGTTACCGAGAGGTTAACTGGCCAGGCCCGTCACAGACATGTTAGGGTAAAAGTTGCCTACATGGTTGACTTGTTTCGGTTAATTGTTGAAAACCTGAAATAGATAAACTCTTTGGTGAATTTAAATCAGAAATGTTTATATACAAAGCTGAGATCCAATCGGGGAAGTGTAATATGATAAAACTGTTATGCTATACCATAAATTTGATGATGATTATCAAGGTTGCCAGCTAGGTTTGGGACTAAGAAATTAGTTCTCGTCTAATGGTAATGCTTGAGATCATAAGGGAAAATATTATTCCAGTCTCCTTTTCTTGTTAATGTCACCTCAGGGCAAAAGGATACAATTGGTGATCAGTGATAAACGGAGAGACCCAAGGTACCTTTTGGCCCTTGCACATTTACCGTTTTCACGCTAATTGTGTATTGATTGGCTGCAGGTATGGGTTCTCTCCTCCAATTGTCTCTATTTTGCTGTTAGAGTTGGCGTTAACGCGGAAATGGAATATCTGGATGCGTAAAGAGATGGAATAAGCAACACTTTGATGACAGCAGTTCATCGAATGACAAAAACAGAGCCAAAAAACTGGTTATTAAAGTCAAATTTTGTTTCTGGAATGCTTTTGTATTTCTGAATTTCAAACATGAAATATGATAGAAGGTAATTTAGAGTTGAAGGCTCTATTTTCAGCTTTAAAAATCTGATGTGATACGTTGATAATAGTCTTAAAGATGGAATTCTTTTTTGGCTATCTCTTATTAAATATATATGAGAAAGGATTTTTTGTCTCATAATGCACATGCTTCAATTTTTTGTCAGTAATCAATGGTCTTCAAATTACGTAGGCTTTGGAAAGAGAATAGAATAGAATAGAATAGAATAGAATAGAATATGATTTTATCGTCCACGGAGACCAACTGGCCTATGGAACCCAAGTACAAAGAAAGAGCAGCAGGCGTATTACTACCAAGATTAAAAACCCCACTTAGAAGGGTTTTGGGAAAAACCTTAGTAGCAATAAGGATGTTGACATATTGCACGCTTATATACATAATCACAAGTATGCAAATTGAGGTTAATGTCTGGACGGGGGGCATAACCGAGTCCGCGTATCCATTACCTCCCCGGTAACGATCCCAACAAGCCTACGAGGCCGTGGCTCGAGAGCTCATGCAAGGCCCGATGGGGCACAACTAACCGAGCATACCGAGGCCGGATATGCTTGGTATGCGGACAGGCACGAGGACGGACTTTCATCCTCAATGGCCACGTTGGCCGGACTCGACGCCGACTCTGTCCTCCGCAGCGGCTCCCGAATCCATCTCCCTGTCTCAATGCTATATTGATTGTGATATAGTTTGTTCCTTGTCACAGCTTAACTATTTGGAGATTGAATTTTTGAAGCATAGCTTGAAAGCTAAATGGGATTTTTTAACATATAGTAAACACATATGGCTGGTTTCTCGAGTTCCATGATCAAAAAATGCATCTTATCTGGTCAAAAATCTTATTGTGCACAATATGTAGCACAATAACAGGGGGTTACTTTTAGATTTTTGTACGCTTTTTCACATGGTTTTTCTATGATTTCATTGTTGTATTCGTTGAGGTGTACTAAATAGTATTTCTAGAGTGCACCCTTTATGGGCCGTTGATTTTCATTAGTTGGAACAATCCGAGGGTGGTTGTCTTTCTCTGCATGTGTTTGTGCATGAACACTGCGCATGCGTATGCATGTGCATGTGCATGTGCACGTGCATGCATGTGCACTTGTACTGTGCATGTGCAAGTGTAAGTGCATGTGTGTGCATGTGCATGTGTACTTGCCCTCTTGGATTCTTGTTATCGGAGTGGATTTTTGCTACCACGAGGTGGATTTTTTGCTCATACTTGCAAAGGTATTTGTTTTTTAATGGTTTTTTTTACAAGGTATTAGTTTCTTGGTTCTACAATGTAGTGCTGCAAAACCCGCCTTTGTTTCCTTCCCTTTATCTGTTCTAAAATTTGCTGCAGATTCAAAAAGAATATAGAGTTTAGACCCTCTGTTTGCTTCCAACTCTTGGATATTCCTGGCCTGCCGGATTGTTCATAGTAGCCAGCCTTTAGCTTCAATCAACAAACGGATTCTTATGCACACGCCAGGCGGATTATTCCACGCCCTTTTTTGAGTCATGCAGATCAGTCAAACAGTGGCCACAAGAATGCATTTATATTGTAGGTTTGGAACTTTAATCGAACCAGAAGGTGAATCATGCATTACCTTTAAGCTAGAGATAGAGCATCCAAAATCATATGGATTGATAAACAATGGTTTCATTGTAAAAGAGAAATAGTTGTAGCTGAATAACAACACGTGGAACGCTAACAGAGCAAGCGGATCAGACAATGTGATCTTAATAATTGAGAAGATAAAAAGTTTGGCAGACCTATACCCTAAACAGGAGGGTGAAATCCTTGCAGGCTACCAACCGTGGTCCAATACAGACTCCAAGATCTTTTATTTCTAACACCAGACTCTGATTGTCATTTCTCTGATTGTCATTGAACAACATTGATCAGTGATGCTGTGGAATTCAGGATACTGAGAAGACTCTGGAGCAAGTCAGTGTGGTGTCAGATCTTCTCAAATTCTTGAACGAGTCTTGGACTCCCTTCCATGCCACTGGTATGAGGATTTGCTACCCCATAGTTTATAATGTTTAGATAGATTGAGATTTGTTATTAATAACGCGGCAGTATGAAAAGCATGTATGTTAACACGGTTACTTATTCATTCCCTCAGAACAAGATAAAAGGCAGTCCATGGACGGGCTACGGAAGCAGTTTGCCGTAAGCAACCTGCTGGTCAAATTAACAATGCCATATCGAACCTGGAAAGAGGGTTGATCAGTTTCTAACTGCAACTTAGCATTGGTCAATATAGGTGGGAATGAATTTAGCCAATGGCTTGATTGATGGCAATTTGGCATCACAGAAATAGAATGTCTCATGTGTAAGACTTGTTCATTATTAATAAATTCTATTATTACATACTACTATACTACCTCATGTATTAATATTGGTATTGGTATACTATTATATGTCTAATTCTATGCAATGTTTTCGTTTCCATAATTTGAGCACCTCTAGTTTGTTAGATTTGTGAGGCTATGATATACCATCCATCATTAGAGTATTAGGTAATGTCTATATCTATACCCCTACACCATCCTTAAGGCCCCGAAGGGGCCAAAAAAAATTTTAGTTAACACAAACCATTAACACACAACTACCTTAAACATTATTAACACAAACCATTACATTTGACACATTTAAATAAAAATCCCCCCTTAAACCCCCTTTGGTTTGGGTGCATATTCACACGGGGGATTACATAGGGCAGCGAGAGCCCCAAAAACTTTACAATACATGTACAAAATTAACACCATTAAGTACATTCTCTCAAACCTTATAGTATTTTGCAAACCTTAATATACGATATACAAAAACTTGTACGTGCATACCCCACAAACGAGGATTGCTATGTACGGTCCAGATCTATGATTGTGGAGGTACAAGTTTGCAACAAAAGCCAATGGACTATGTCTATTTGAATGCTTGAATATGGAGCAAAACTTTATTCAGGTTCGTTTATGCTTTTTTGAACTTGATAAACACAGACATGTTAGGGTAAAAGTTGCCTACATGGTTGACTTGTTTCGGTTAATTGTTGAAAACCTGAAATAGATAAACTCTTTGGTGAATTTAAATCGGAAATGTTTATATACAAAGCTGAGATCCAATCGGGGAAGTGTAATATGATAAAACTGTTATGCTATACCATAAATTTGATGATGATTATCAAGGTTGCCAGCTAGGTTTGGGACTAAGAAATTAGTTCTCGTCTAATGGTAATGCTTGAGATCATAAGGGAAAATATTATTCCAGTCTCCTTTTCTTGTTAATGTCACCTCAGGGCAAAAGGATACAATTGGTGATCAGTGATAAACTGAGAGACCCAATGTACCTTTTGGCCCTTGCACATTTACCGTTTTCACGCTAATTGTGTATTGATTGGCTGCAGGTACGGGTTCTCTCCTCCAATTGTCTCTATTTTGCTGTTAGAGTTGGCGTTAACGCGGAAATGGAATATCTGGATGCGTAAAGAGATGGAATAAGCAACACTTTGGTGACAACAGTTCATCGAATGACAAAAACAGAGCCAAAAAACTGGTTATTAAAGTCAAATTTTGTTTCTGGAATGCTTTTGTATTTCTGAATTTCAAACATGAAATATGATAGAAGGTAATTTAGAGTTGAAGGCTCTATTTTCAGCTTTAAAAATCTGATGTGATACGTTGATAATAGTCTTAAAGATGGAATTCTTTTTTGGCTATCTCTTATTAAAATATATATGAGAAAGGATTTTTTGTCTCATAATGCACATGCTTCAATTTTTTGTCAGTAATCAATGGTCTTCAAATTACGTAGGCTTTGGAAAGAGAATAGAATAGAATAGAATAGAATAGAATATGATTTTATCGTCCACGGAGACCAACTGGCCTATGGGACCCAAGTACAAAGAAAGAGCAGCAGGCGTATTACTACCAGGATTAAAAAACCCCTGCCCCGAAGGGTTTTCGGGGGAAAAACCTTAGTAGCAATAAGGATGCTGACATATTGCACAGTTATATACATAATCACAAGTACAGCTGAGGTTAATGTCGGACAGGGGGGCATAACTGAGTCCGCGTATCCATTACCTCCCGGAGGTACGATCCCAACAAGCCTACAGAGGCCGTGGCTCGGTAGCTCATGCAAGGCCCGATGGGGCACAACTAACCGAGAGCATACCGAGCCCGGATATGCCGGGTACACCGACAGGCCCGAGGGCGTGACTTTCATCCTCAATGGCGCCATGTTGACAAAGATCGACAGACTGTCCTCACACGGCTCCCGAATCCATCTCCCCCTGTCTCAATGCGGAGGTGGTGTGCACTGTCGCGAATGGAAGCAATCACCTGGCGCTTTTCATGGGTAGATGGGTGCGCGGTAGTGGTGTGGGCCCCTCGTGAGCATGGGATTAACCTCGGCTGTCGATAATTTGCCACCTTGACATGTGACAGGGGCCTCTCAGATCCCAAAGCTTGGCCATGAAGCAAGCATCCAAGTCACGCTTCAAGGCAGCGTTCCTTCGGTGTATGCACCGGGTCCACATCGTGGTGCCCACGACATTCCATAGCGAAACCACCGGGCTTGCTTGTCTTTCCAGCCGGGCTTTGAGTCGCCGCAGCCCATCGCCACGCCAAAGCAAGGTTGGGCAGCCGGGCTTCATCCATAGCCACCACCTTCCGGAAGTAAATAATGTGACGCTCCAAATGCAACCCTCTCAGAATGGAAGGAAGCCTGCCTCCTCGAGCAAGATCTGATATGGGACCGTGGACTTCACTCCCGGTGTTCGGGCCAAGAAGGCCTTCTCAGACACTGCTCTAGATCGCTCCAAGTGGTGAGGGATATCACCGCCCCCACACTTCTGCCCCATAGAGGAGGACCTGTTCAACCAAGGCCCCGAACAAGTGTGCCCGGTGACCTCATGCATACACGCCTTTGTGGTTTTGTTTTGCATTGCATCACAGGGCTTTCCAACCCCAAGAATGAGGTACTAGTCTAGACCGGCTTGTTCGGTTTAGATAGTAGGATGATAATATCTTGCCAAGGGATTGACCGAGGTAGATCTTTGATCTAGCGTATGCAATTTTATCCGTTTTTTTTTTTTTTTTTTTTTTTTTTCTTCGGGGAGCGTTGAAACCGAGATCTTAGTCTAGTATGAATTTAAGACTTGACCATCTTACCTACCAAAGTGGAGTACCTATCCTACAACCCAAATGGTTCCTCTTTTAGAATCTCTTCTATCGACTAAGATTAAAAAAACATTTTTTTAAAGTATCCAAATACGAACCAAGCACTTAATGGGGGGAGTATTACAAAAGCCACAAACCTATATGTTCTATTATCCATCTTCACCTCTGGACTTGTAGCTTCTGCCAAGATCCAATTTTTTGGACTTTAGCTTGCACATATGATTCAAAACCTGCACTGAAAATAAATTATGAGATTGTATAAGGGTATTAGAATAAAGTTTGCATAATCCTCTTCGTATTGTGGGATGGTTCTCACGCAAAGGTTTGGAATAAGATTTTGATGCATGATTCTATTTCAGGTGGTATAAATGCCACATTTGAGCAGCTTATTGCTAAATTTAGAGGAGCTTAATTCTTGAGTTTTTTTTTTTTTTTTTTTTTTTTTTTTTTTTTTTGGGGGCATTGTCTTAATGGTTGAAGGAGAAGAGTTTTTCTGGGTAGAAATAGAAAGTGGCGAACTGGAGACATGACCTCGCAGAGGTGATTGTCATGCAGCTACTGACGATTTTTGTGGATGTTTTATTGCTGATTCTTGTGGACCATACATGATTTATTGATACAAGAAAAATTAACCATTTCAAAATTATTAAGGTTGAAATCATGCTAGATTGAAGGTGATTCGGGTCGGATTGAATCATTCATTGTAGAGGTTGGATTGAATTGTCCTTCCATCAGATGCAGAGCCGGCTGAACTTCTCCATTGAAGGTCGGATTTCTCTATCAGAGGTCGAAATTCTCCATTGGAGGTCAGATTGAATCGTCCTTCCATCATATGTGGTTGGTGAGGGGCCTGATGAGGCCATTGTGGCATGGACTTCGGAGTCATCCTTCCATCGAAGGCAAGACAGGTTTTGGAATACCCTGTTTTGCATGGGAGGTTTTCGAAACGCATGCGCAGTGGTTTTAGGCAATTAAAGCATTGACTTGCATCACCATTTTTACAGAAAAAAATATGATGGCCTTAGATGTGGAAGATTTCAAGAAATCTTTCATGATCTAAGGGTCCTAAATTGCCAATGAAAAAGTGAACCATAAACAAAAGTGAATCTAAGGGAGATTCAACAACGAATAATGCAATTAGAATTGCATGACACTTACATTCAGATACCCATGGCTGAAAATAAAGGCTTGGATTAGCGCATACTTGATTCCTTGCTAGGATTCACATATGGTAAGTCTGATGTGCATCTAGAGTGTGCAGTTTTGTCTTTCTGAATTTGAAGTTAGGGAAACAGGGCCCTTGTTGCCCGCCTGTGGCCCACATCGAATGCATAGACATGTAGTTCCATTCCCATTCTACTTGCCCCATGTGTAGGGCTTCACAATCTATCGTAAAGCAAAACTCAGAACTAAATCCTCTTATTTTGTGTAGTGCACCATATGTCCAAGGATACTGCCAATGTGGAATGAGGTAAAAATTGCTTCTTTTTCTTCAAATTGTCAATGTCTTATGAGGTAAAGTCTCCTCCTTCTCTCTTGAACGAGAGGATAGACTTACTCACATTTGTCCATGAAGAAGTGTAGAACAATCGTGTCCATTCATTGATGCACATTATCTGAAAATTGAAACAAGCAGATGGGGTTGTGAGGAGCTTGAAAACTGAGTATGTCAATGTTATCAGATGGGGGCTATTGAAGATAAATGCCATGCTCTTTAGATTTGGCCAGCATTTGCGACTATTCGAGCACGATATGCTAAATTGATCGTCTAATCAACTGCTACATATGCTCTTGCATATGCCTGCAGTAATGGCATTATTATCCTATATCTCGAAGGTTCTCAACAGATGAGATTAAATATGTCCTGTCCTGTCCTGTATCATCCCATTGATATGTACACATGTAGTTTATCAGCAAGTCTATTACTGTTAAGATTTTTCCCTTGAAAACCTTTTCCTAGGCATTAATGGTCTTGCTATGCTCTTTCTTAATAAAAGTCAATTCTTCAATTCAAGTAACATCCAAAAAGCTTAAAGGATTCCTTAACTCAAATGTTTAGTTGAACAACTTCATATCACCAAGAATAAATGTGAAGCTGTATAGCATAATTCAAATATCTTGAGGATATTCACATTCTTCACATTACTAGCAATTAGCAGGGAATAACAATTGCTAAGCATGTTTTTAGCACCCAAAATTTTAGGAGGTTGTAGCAATAGAATAGAAATAGAATAGAATAGAATAGTTTTTTTAACGTCCATGGAGACCAATAGGTCATGGGACCCATACAATGGGCTAGTACAATCATTTGGGCTGGTACTGAGACAAGTGTGGTTGTGAAGGTTGTTTGGTCCACATGTATCAAACCAAGATTTGCTGGTGGGCTAGATATGATTCACTTTCATTTGCAGAGTAAAATTATGATCTCTAAGTTTATTTGTCACTATCTGGCTGGCACGGTTCATTCGCTTAAGATGAAGGTTGGTTGCGCAAACACTTACACATCATATTTCTTTGGGGAAACCAACAGTTAGGGCGGTTCTTCCTTGGAGTCCCTTTTATCAATTTTGCTAATATCCTAATCCTTCCCCTTCCTTAAAGGTCCTACTTGATTTTGGGAAATAGTTCAAGCATTGTTTCAGATTAATCCTGATGCTTGCACACAGTTAAGCGCTCCATGTTTAGACTCCTCTGCATAATCATATGCCTCTATGTGCTACTGTACATCCATTGACTCCGCGATATTAGAGGCTTGTTGGCATTCTCATGGTTGATGCTTGGTATGAGGCTGATCACTTGTTACCTTGGGACATTTTTTATACTAAGTTCATGCAATCTCAATGGGACAATGCTATTTAACAAAAGGTGGTTGATATTCTGCCAGCCACTCCTTTCTAACAAGCTGATGCATCTATTTGGATTGGTCCTCAAGTTGTTACTGCACAATATCTTGTGCATTCTTTATATTAGAATTTGGTCGGCACTGACATCCTCCCCCCTCGGGCTGGTTAACAGCTTCGTCTTCCCCCTCCTCAGTGGAAGCGAATGTTGGGCTTGGAATAAATTTCTTCATCCCAAAGTTTCTGTCTTGTCGTGGCAGATCCCTCATAAATATTTGCGGGTTAATGTACTGGTCCATAAGTTTGCTCTCCATATTTCAGTACTTTGCCCATTGTGTAAGCGACAACTTGAGACTCTCGAGCACTGTTTTTTTCTATGCGATCAAGTTCGACTAGTTTGGTCGTGATTGCTATCTCTCTTCCATGCGGCCTTGATTAGTCAGCATGTGCTTCTTGCTATGTATCCTTCCACTTGGAACAGGTTGCAATAGCATGCTTTCTGTCTAGCTTCAAGTTGGTTGTTGTGGTCTATTTCGAAAAGGCGGAGGTGATGTATCTTCAAAGGCTTCACAATTAGCACTGACCAAGTTCTTCACGAGGTACAAGATATAGATTAATGAAGTCATACCTATGTTCTTAGCTTGCTCCTGAGAAGAAATGCTTGATTTATTCCTTTATTTGCAATTATACATGCACTCCTTTGGAATGTGGAATAAAGTTTGACGTTCCTAAAAAAAAATCTTACCATAATGTTTAAGATTAACTTGGACTATTCCTAATATGGGGAACTCCAAGTTCAGGTACTAGGCTTAGGAGGTAAATTTTTTATTTTAAACTCTCCCTTCCCCCTAGACCATGGCCTGGATAACTCCACCAAAAATTTTCTTCCTTCTTAGTTTCCAATAACTCGGACAAATTAATTTCTCTGACCCAATAAAAACAATGGTTAATGATCACTCTAACTCGATACAAAATGGAACGCTCCTAGGACATTTAATGCTTGAAAATTAAATAAAGAGTAATAATGGAAATTCAATAAGAAATATTTATTATATTGGAACATTAATAGAATGGTCTTAAACACTCAAAATTCGAGTTTCCAACTAATCATACTCTAAAGAAAATTTATTTCTTGGCATCTCCACTATTATCCCATGCTTCCCATTGCGTAAAACTCACTTAGCTATCAACTCTTCCTGTAAGAAAAAATAAGAGAAATGTGGGAGTAGTCGTGGAGAGGACTAAGTGGGTAAACCATTACCTTAACTTGAGGCACAAACGACAATCACACAACTATTACTCACATAAAGAACATCTTCTTATCATTTCAGGTATGATCAGTTCCTTATCCGAGTCCACACGTATATTGTTTTGGACACAATTATATATCCACATATCGATCCCTGTTAAGCAGTTACTCTACCTCCAGCCCTTTGGGGGCAGGTTCTTCCATATAGATGCGTTTCGCCCACTGCCCTTAGTGTTTACCGCCCTCATGCCCAACTGCCCTGCCCAGCAACTCCTGGAGCATCGGATCCCAACCCCTGCAACATCGATCATATGGCACGACCCATGTAGCATCCAATCCGATTTGGTAGCAAAACCCTGCAGCATCAACCTTGTGGCACGAACCTTGTAGCATCAAATCTTTTTTTGGCAACAACTCTTCAGCATTGATCCTGTGGCATCGATTCTGCAGAACGAACACACAACAAATCGGTAGCAGAAAATCCATCCCAGTGTCACACATAAGAGCAGTTTAGGAGCATATAGAGGCATCTTACCCCCAAGGTATCTAATTCTAGTTTGTTGCCTTCCCGTGAACTGATCTCGCCTTAAGCTTGTATGCTTGCCACTATCTAGAACGGACACGAAGTAAGCAGATTGGTCTTACTCTCGACTGCAATCAGTCTTTTCCATTCTTCTCATATTACTTTCTTTATTTACATCTCTTCATGTGCCCCTATGATGAGATATACTCAGAACAAGTCTTGCTCCAAAACCCCGAATCAAAATGGGGACCTTCAAAATGAAGATACTTTGCCGAGACCCTGTGTGAGCCTTATGGTTCGATAATTTTGGCTCTATGCCCGATGTGCTTGATCTTCTGCATTAGTTGGTTACCCTACAACAGCATGTCCTCTCACAGCTACCAGCTACCCCCACTAGGACATTGTGCTCCGTAATTTAGAACAGACAATGATTGACGAACCAAAGTTCTATTAGAAGGGAAGTTGATGGTCTAGGCATTGTTCTGCTTTATTCTGCAACTGTGGAAAGATTGTACCTCAGATCAATACCATCTTTTACCATTACAGAGGCCTTATATACCGATGCAGCCATCCATACACTGACTCCAATACCGTCATACAGACTCCACCTAAGGCCCCATGCATGGATGCTGTAGTTCAGACCAAGGAGAATGTGCCATAGTACTTCAATATGAACCCCCAGTGCCAGGAGGATGCCAAAGAGGAGAAAGACTGAGGACTGAATATACATATAGTAGGGGTTCAGAAATCAATTTCTTGTTTTGACACATAGACAATAGCAGATCTCTTCACAGACATAATGCACATAAGAAGACTAGCACAAGGCCCCCAAAAATGAACTGCTATATAAAAACAATATCAGTTCATCTAAAAACCATGATAGATGTTACAGTAATTTATTTGATAGAACAAAACCACATCCTATAGTGATTTGTCGGAACTCATAGTGGCTTACAATATGGTTATTAATGCTAGTTCTAATGATATAGTGGGTTATTAAAACTGGTTATAGGTTTATGAGATGGTTCCAATACAAGCCTTGTGTGCTATAATGGTTTATTAGAACTATTACCAATTCATTAAAATATAGTAATGGTTTGTTAAAACCCCTACATGGATAATGGCATGATTTGAAGATCATTCACTATGTTCAAGAACCATGGGTAATATGACTATATTTTTTTTCTTTTTTCATCTAATGCTTCATGTACAAGCATTGAACATTGTTTAAGCCAAGGTGGAATAGATGATATAACCAAGATTGCCACTTTGTCAAAACCATTGCACCTTATACTGTGAGCCATCATTGATCCTTGCTTTCAAATCCCTTTGACATATCCGATGGGCTCTTTTCTTATATGCTCTTTTGCTTCCTCTTTTCTATATATATATCTCTTTCATAATAGAGCAACTCCAAAAGTCTATGTGATGTAATAGTTGGGTTTTGGAAAGGTTTTCTCTATGGTCAATGTAGAAATAACCTCATACATCTACATTCAGATGGATCAATAGCTTCATATACTTGCCACAGATGTAGAAACATGTGTGGTAATACTCGTAACTGATCCACTTCTACGAATCTATGTGCCTACACATCCTTTATGAAATGGGGTTGCACGAACAATTACATAGTTTATATCAATTGATGTGATTAAATGTATTCAGATTGGATCGTCCTAGCCACATGCATTGCTTACATCTTTTTATCTTAACCATTTTACCCACCACTTATTTTGGCCCTGCCTTCAATTCTCCGCCTCTTAACTTGGATCTTCATTTTATTCTTTTGTTATCTTTGTTTGGTTGTTAGTCCATTGGGCCAGTAGGTATGAGATCTTGTGTTCCAAGTCGTTAGGGACATTGAGGGACCGCCATATGTTCTTAAAAGTTATTATTCAATTGTATATTTATGCAACAACTTAAATATTGGCCCATTCAAATATTTTTACCATTATATCTAACTATGGATCAACATTATGCCCAATACCACGTGAGGCTACGTGGCATTCTCTAGCTTGAAGAGGAAGAAGAGTGCCAACAACCCCGATTGGGAGCGCCTTAAATATTGAATGCCATCATGTTTAAACCACAAGCATATCCATGGTATATTCATGTCTTTGACATGTTAAAGCCACGTAATGACCAAATGGTTCAAATTCTCCTGGATTCTTGCCAAGTAAGACTGGTGCATTGCGCATGCTTTATTGCCTTGCCTTAGAGGATTTTCCACTAGAATTGCAAGTGTCTGATTTTATGATTGCTATTGCCAATGGATTGGGTATGCATCTTGTCCATTCTATTGTTAATGATCCTCGAATTTGTGTATCTCTTCCTATTTGTGTTTCTATTCCTCAGTCAGTAGTGGTCAAAAGTGGCCCACCTTTTTTCAAGTGTAAACTATGTCTGCTTAATGGACCTGAGCTTGCCAAGATGTTTTCCAATGTTGAGGCTTTCACTAACTTACAGGTCTAGACATACTTTTGTCTCTACCTCCCCAACCGCTCCTATCCTATGTCACATAGCAGCCACTTCACTCGAATGTCGTGTTGTATCATCTTCTTCCTCATCTGCCTCTGCACTAGTTAATCCACCAGTATTACCAGCTCTTGTGCCTTCTTCTCTAGCTAGTCTGCACCATCGCCTTCTTCTAGTGCATCTCCATCTCAGTCTATATCAGTAGACCCTCTTAATGAGGATCAACACTCCGTCTTTAGGACATTGCTCACAAACAAGATTCATTGGAAGAAGGATGGTCTAGTCCACGCCTGAAGAAGCTTGCACATCGCAAAAATAGCTTGGCTCCTCAATCTGCATTAGTTCACTCTGTAGCTCCAGTATCTGCTACGATTGTTACAGTAGATGTCCTTGACTCAGAGGGAACAGATCAAGTTGCTGTTAATGATTCTATGGATGTGGAAGTTCAACCTGGTTAAAGTAACTTTTCTATAAATATGATTATATATTATCCTTCTCTTTGTAGGAGAGGAAAATAGTGTGAATTGTATTATACTGTCATGCTTAGACAGGTGGCCCTGCTCAGTTGGATCTAATTGTCCACTGGGTTTTTTATTCCTGTCTCTACATTGTATTATGTATTATAATGGAGTGTTATTAATAAAGTCTGACGTCCTTCAAAAAAAAATATTCTCAATAAAGAAGTATTTTTAAAACATATAATTGCTTGCACACTAAGAGAAATTATATCATATACAATCTTCAATATGACACTCCCATGGATTGCACTGCAGAGTTTTAGCAAAATAGATGATTTTATAGCTATCCTCTACTGTAAGCAACCCAACTAAAAAAATGGCAAGCAAATTCCAAGTCATGGCCCTAGTTCCTTATACCAAAACATGGCAGAAGTATGATTCATTGCACTATAGAATATCTAACAAGTAAAGTCGAAACCAATAATGCGATGTTCCCAACATGCCTTGTCGTGCAGCAATTGCAAATAAAATACACGAAACTACTGCAATTAAAATACAGAAAGAGAACATAAGGTATTTAAGCAACGCCAATAGGGATTTTAAAAGGCATAAAACACCTTGGAGACCTAAACTATCAAAGCACATATTGAAGATTGATTTCAAGTTAAAAGCAGCCTCAAGTATACAATAGATTAGCTAAAAGTAGCCTCGCTTATACATTTAGAAGTTTGTAATGAATCCAATTGGTTGTCCAGTCAATGGCAAACTTTAGAATACATATAAAATGTAATGTGCTAAAAAGGAGTCCTATTATATAGATAGCTTCACCAATGGACTTATGGACCTGGGGTTTCGAAAAAGCCTGCAGACATCAATTTATTATAGTCCATACATTCATTCTGCAATAGATATTTTTGGGTTTGCCCGTAGGGGGCAACCCTCTTGTTGGAGGGTGGAGTGGCATATAGAAGGCCTTGATTTGATTTGAATATAATATTCTATAAAATATTTTAAATATGCGATTGCGATTGTCTGGGATTAGTTAGGATTTTTGTGACACATTGTGATACTTAAACGACAGAGATTGTTTGGGATGTCTTCCCCCCCGGCGATGACATTGGCATGGGCAAGGGAAGCGGCAACGGCAGCGGCAGTGGATCGTAGCGGAGAATTCTTCTCCGCCTTCCATGGTTTTCTTAGGGTTAACGTGTAGGAGCAAATCTTTAAACTACTGTACAAGCATTGCTTGAAGTTAAGGGGTTTGCTAAAGTTGAAGCGGAAGGTTTGTGCTTTGTTCGAAAGGTAAGCTTCTATAGTTATGCATAAAGGTTTGTTTTGGTAGAGATCTTATCGCCTATGTGTAGTCATGTTCCTTTGTGTGCATTTTTTCCAGTAGTTCAAGCTTTCTTGAGCTGTATAAAAATATGCCATGCTTTGTCAAATGGCTTTCTGTCCTTCATTGCCAAATTGCTTTAATTGGACCGTGCCATATCCTGTATTTATGTAGTCCAAAATGGATGTAATAGTGAATACTAAATCGATATTACGGGTCATTCAGTTTTTCTGAGGCCATCTGTGTATGCATGACTCTATCTTTAGGGCAAGAAGAGATAGACGCATTACTCTTGGATGGATTTCAGGGACCCATTTTTGGAATTGATATTTGGCTTTATCTTACAGATAGGATGTTAGTAAGCTAGCTCCAGCAACATCCTTATAGAACTGGTTATTTTCTTTGTAAATACAGCACAACTAAGCAGCACGGTTGCCCATGTTCGATCAACGTTATTGCACCAGGAGTTCTGCGTCGCCAGAATTTCATTTCTTCTTAGCCGGAATTTCAGGTGCGTGATCCTTTATGAAGCTTATTCTAGAACTCCCAGGTTGTCCTTTTCTTACATATTTTGGTACTTGATGTTTGCAGGAGGACTCACTTGACACAATGATTTCCAGCATACCAATAGGTATAGATGTCAACTTGGAAAGGAAATTTTGACTATCGGAAGATTTAAGAACTTAATTGGTTCAGTTTCACCTTTGAAATAATGTTTCTGTTTTATCCAATTAAACTGCTTTCAGTGGTTAGGAAAATCTTTTTTGTGCTGATAGACATGGTTTAAAGGGCCTAAAAAGACAGCCTTGCTTAGAGGTTTAGAACAAAGTAATGTTTTTTTTTTTTTTTTTTTTTTTTTTTTTTTGAAGAACGACAAACTTTATTAAAACTCCAAGCCAAAAGCAAAATACAAATGCAGAGGCAGAAATAAAATCTCAGAGGATAATCATGATCCACTGAGTAGAACCACCAGCCTATGCATAAGACAGCACACTCAAGTAGGACTCAAATATCAACTGTCGTTTGGCAGGAGCAAGCGAAGAACAATGGTATGCCTTAGCGATCCTAGCTTGTGCGTCCTGGAGGACACCTGCAGGAGGAATATCCAAACCCTGAAAGATACACAGTCTTCTGCGCTTCCAGATGAACCACAACAACCATCCTGATGCTAAATGAAATGCTTGGCTCCGCAACTTACTCAAAGCATCCGGATAAATAGCCAGAAGCACTTGCTGACTTGTCAATGTCACATGAAAAAGAGAAAGCAGCCAAGACCAAACAGGCTGGAGATGAACACATAAAAAGAAACAATGCTCAATGGTCTCATCCCTTTGCTTGCACAGTGGGCAGAGTGCTGATACTCGAGGATCAAATCTGTGGACAAGCGCGTTCACACGAGGACATCTGTGAAGAATTTGCCACCAAAGCCCTGCCACCTTAGGATGGAGTAATTTATCCCAAGCCCAAGTCCACATACGTCTCCAATTAGGAGGTGAAAGCTGAAGGGACCACCTAGTGGATGGCAGAAGGATATCACTATTGACAAGCAGCCTATACATAGAGTTCACAAGCTTATGCTCGTGAACACTCTGGTGGAAAACCCACATGTACCCTTCAATAGCCTCTGGAACAAAGTAATGATTTAATCAGATCAGTATTATCTCATCAGTATAAGTATCTTCTATGCCATATCCACTGTTTAACTATGTCATAGCTACAACGAATATTAAGTTTGGACCATATTTATGGATTATTAAGTTTAGACCATACATTTATGGATCATTTGCAGGAATGATACCAGAATCACTTATTATATTTAAGGCCAAGGTTTTCTATTATTTTGGGCATTAAGTTGTGATTGCGAATATTCACACGGGGGGTGACTCCGGGCAACGAGAGCTGTTGGATAGGCATATTCACCCCTTATTCCTTAATCTACACCGTACGTAAAGTTCCTCATTTGTGGAGTATGCAAGTACAAAATTTGCTATATTGTATAACAAGATTCCCAAAATACTATAAGATTTCAAGCAGAATACTATATGGTGTTGATTTCGTATGTGCAAAATACAATTATGAGGGCTCTCACGCCCTCACGTCACCCACCTCCCCACCACCGCGTGAAAATGCACACAAACCAAAGGGGGTTTAAGGGGGATTTTAATTTAAATGTGTTGGACCCAATGGTTGTGTTAATTAATGTCAATGGTAGTTATGTGTTGGTTGTTAATGTCAATGGTTGTTATGTGTTGGTCGTTATGTGTTGGGGGATTTAATTTTTATATGTTGGATGTTAATGGTTTGTGTTGCAAAAAAAATTTTTTGGCCCCTTCGGAGCCTTAGGGACGTCCCCCTCCTGGCGTGACAAAAATTTTAGAATTCAAACCAGAAAAAAACTAGAATTCATTTGAGGCTTTCATCACCTATAGCTTTTGAATTTGATCACAATAAAACAAATAGAACATAAGTAAAAGTTACTATAAAGATAGAGCAGATTGATCCCATTATTCTGAAAGTCATAAAGTTTGCAACACCCATACACAAACATTTTTCAACTGGAATTTAACAGCAGCCTTTGGCCTCCATGGATTCTTGTGGTGAGAAACCAAAGTGGGAAACTTTTCTGCTTGTTAGCACAAGGATCTAGAAGCCTTGGAATTTGCTTAATAACTGCCTCAAAATCTAAAAATGCATGGTAATTTTTTGCAAGCTTCATTCGGAATGAGCCATAAAACAATATCCAATAGCGCAAACCTGTATTAATCAGCTAGTAGGATGTGAAAGCCTACCAAACCTAGCCGAAAAATTGATGTTTTAGCATAGATATCTTAACCAAACATATCCATATCATACACTATCAAAAAGATCTCGGAGAGAGCTTTCCAACGCAATAAAAATCATCTCAAACAGAGCTCTGGATCAAAAGTTATGATAGGAAATGTGTTGCCGGCGGGGAAACTGCACTACATGCGCCCTTCAAGCCTTCATGTGCCCATTATGCATCACACACACAAAAAGAGGGCTTTTGTTGTGAGCCATTGGTTGTTGACCATTGGAAAAAAAGGCTAAAATCAATGGCCCTTCATGTGCCCATTATGCACCACACGCACAAAAAAAGGGCTTTTGTTGTGAGCCATTGGTTGTTGACCATTGAAAAAAAAAGGCTAAAATCAATGGCTCAGAAATGGTGCACTCTAGATGTACGCATTAGTACATCCATTTGAATACATCATGAAATCATAGGAAAACCTTAGTGAAAAGCGTACAAAAACACAAAAAAAACCCCTGTTATTATGCTACATATTGGAATGTACATGCGAAAGCTTTATGGTGCATCTAGAAGATTGTTTCAAGGCATGCATTGTGGAAATTGAAATTTTGTAGTTGTTTGGACTACTGAGCATAAACATTCATTCTACAAATAGACGAGGAATGGAAGATAATTGTATGCTGAAATTTTGGATTATGAGGTGATCAGCTCCTTGGAAGTCTTGCCAATGCAAAGCACAAGAATGTACGACTTGATACCATGGAAATTATCTCTAATGGTGTAGTCTTCTTTATTGCAGCTATTGGTGTTGGAATTGCAGCTGCCAAAGGGCTCCGCGAGAAATGCAATTGGCAGGCTCCGTAGTCTCTAAGAATATTGAAGATGTCATTGCATTAATAGGCTGTGATGGATGGATAGGAACTGAAGAGACCCTTTTCCTTTTCTAGCATGAGACCATTAGAACCTTTAGAGACAAGGACATTCGATGATATGCATGATAAGGACCACTTTATCGCAATGGGTTCTCATTATATCTCCATGGACTATGTGACCCGAAACCATGATGAAGTTCCAAGAGCAAGAGGCATTCCTAAGCATTTGAATCCCATTGAGTGTTTCAGCCACCTTAGAAACTTCAAAAGCATGTTGTGTATTTTCTCAATAGTGTGAACCCAGATTGTGCTTAGAAGAAAAAATCCGTGCCCATCTATCCCAAATTCTTTCAAATGGGGCTACACGGCTGGAAAGCACTGGAGTCCCAAGATCATCCTGATCTTCAACCTGGGACTTTCTACTCCTTTTTTGCTATTCAGGCACAAATTATTTTTGTTCACGCCTATTATTTCTTTGTGTGTACTGTTAGTTAAGAGTCTGTGGTCTATTCTTATAAAAAGGTGCATTTACTTGGAGTTGATTTTTGAGGCTACATTTTGCACATCGTTACATGTTAAGATGATAAAACTTGGAACTATAATGATCTCTCAAAACTTTCAATTCTGGTAAGGGACCCGCAAAGAACACAAAAACCGGCCGATAAATAGGCTTGTCTAGCTACAATGTCTAGCTACCCCATAAAGAAATAAGAAAATGCAAAGGAAAGAGAGAGGACAATGGCGACAACTTCTCATCGGGATAAAAAACCCCGCCCTTTCGGGTTTTCGAGGAAAACCCTAATGAGAAATGGTCGCCAACGGCCTCGAGGATGCCTTGAAGAGCAAGGTAGGAAATTGGTAAAGCCAGCCCAAATGCGCATCAACACCATGGAATGTGTGAAACTTGGAAAAAGGGAGAAATGCCTAGAAAGTACCCGTTAAATGTTAAGAAAATAGGTACAACCATGGCAGGCGAGCACCCCTAAGAAAATAGTTCCCAGAAAGCAAAAACACTCATTAGACATTAGAAACCGTAAACAAACATATAGAGAAACAGAAAGCATCACCGAGAGGTGGAAAAAATAGCATCACCAACAGGTGGAAATCATCTAGCATCACCCAACGGGTGGTAAAATATATAGAGCATCACCCAGTGGGTGGAAAATAATTTGAATCACCCATCGGGTGGAAAAAAAGCATCACCCAACGGATGGCCAGTATTGAACAAAAATATATGAGACGACAATAATCACCATAGCAACACTCAATGAGTGGAGGATTAATAGAGTTAGTATCGAAAAGGAAATAAACATGAACATGAAACAAACTCAAAACTATATAAAAGGGCAGGTAGGGAGGGAAGCAATGGGCAAGAAAGAGACGCTGCTGTGAGAAGACGCCGATAACCAAACACAAGAATGAATAGTGCATATATAGCTGCTCGTCCCTTCCCAGAATGCCGATCCGATGGCTCGGATTGATGCCTATTTTCTTTATTTTGTCTATATATGGTCACTAAGAGGTTTCTAATTATGAGCTCATAATTAGAAACCTCTTAATTATGGTCACTAACATGCTACTCTTGCTCATAATTATCTTTGAAACACATGTACTTTCTATTTTAATCTAATTCTATAGTCATTAGTGGTGCAAAAGCGGGGTGTGGTATTGGGAATCAAATGTTCTTCAATTGGAAATGCACATTTTGTCTAGAAGGTATAATTATCTTATCTTAACATACATAATTGCTATACTTTTGATGTCGAAGCATCCATCTTGACCGTTCATCAAGTAAAACACAATTTCCACTGTAGATTTTTTAGGGAAAGAAATGTTGAGCACCACTTCTTTCCGGAGACATTCTATGCATGTGATGGTGATTCCGTCGTGGTTCTAGAATTCTGCTATGTGTTTAACTAGAAAAGTGTGGTTTAAATCATAAATCTTTGCCCTGTGCCTGAAGGAATCTCTTTAGCTCAGACTCTATGACATCTCTTCTCAGTTCCAGTGGTAAAACTAGTTATTCTCTCCGCTATATGGTGATGGGTGCTGGATAACTGACAGGTGCAGGTCTATCCTTGCTTTAGTTGTATGGCGTCCTTTCATTTTGCCAGTTTGCTGGACCCAATTCCTCGATTGCTGAACCGATGAACTCTTAAAAGGTTAGCTTGAATTTTTCTCTATTTTTTTCTTCTCTTTTGCATGTCTCAAAATCATGACACTCCTCATCCTCGTCTTTCTTTCTTCATCTCGGGTGCTGACAAATTAAAAGGAGAAGGCGGAGGGTACCTTCTGCAGAAGAGGCTGCGGATAAAGCCTCTTCGTCATATTCTACTGGCAAAGGAAGTTCGATCTACAGGGGTGTTACGAGGTTAGCAAGCAATTGCATGCCCCGTCCATGTTGATCAGTATCACTTTAAGGTTGTTTTGTCTTTTTCTTTCTTGGATTACACACTTGAGCAAATAATTTCTTCTTAGACTTTTAATATCATCATCTGGATCTATGCATTTGCCATAAAATCTTGCTGGACAACATCTAATATATTTTCAATCCAATCCAAACCAGGCATCGGTGGACTGGGCGATATGAAGCACATCTCACTGGAACCACTCCCAGAATAAAAGAGGCAAGCAAGATAAGTCCCATGCCGTAGCATATGGCTGTATATATCAAAGATAAAATTCAAATTTGAAATTTGAATCTTCTAAATTCCATTTCCTTTGCACTGATGCTCCAAAACTTCCTACATTGTTGCGCTGTGGATTACACTTGAGCATTCCAGTGTATCTTGGTAAGTGCTGGATTTTGCATTGCGAAATGATATGAATGTGCAAAATTTAAATGCTATGTCCTTCATTCGTGACAGGTGCTTATGATGAAGAAGAAGCTGCAGCAAAAGCATACGACCTTGCCGGCGTTACTTATTTTGCAGCCAGCAAGAAGACGATCATTTTAAATCAAACCCAATTTTGCTTTTAACAAGGACCTCATGTTAAATCAAACCCGCATTTGCTTTTAACAAGGACCTCATTTGTCTTTATTCTTTTTCTGTTCTATTCTTCCTAGAAGGAAAATTATGGAGAAAAGCATTAATTTGTAGTTTTTGCTATAAAGATTATAAAGATGTTATATGTAAAATCCTTATTGGATTTCATTTTGGCGATTACAGGAAAATATTTGAAAATGTGCATTTTTTTTTGGGCGATATATGTCAAATAATGAGGTTAGAATAATGGACATGGAATTTGGCTGTTGCAGAACACAATCAAGTAAGAAGAAGCCTTGTGTTGTCTATGCATAACCAGTGGTATTATCAAATTCACAGTGCTATTATTTCATTTTTCTAGCCTATCTAAATTTGGTGGATCTTCGGCATTACTTATTTTGCAGCCAGCACGAAGACGATCATGTTAAATCAAACTCAAATTTGCTTTTAACAAGGAACTTATGTTAAATCAAACCTGAATTTGCTTTTAACAAGGATCTGCAATGCAAGTAGTGCAAAGCTACATGGGAGTACGACCCTCTTGACAGGATTTCGTATAGAAGGTAGAAAAATATTTCGGCTTCAGTGCGTCTCCACATGACAATATAAGATCAAAGGTTTGGAGTAAAGTTCTTAGCAACATGAGAATAAAATTTGTGATTTAGTACATAAGTCAAGGCAATGCTGACATAAAGCATTCTATCAACATCATATGCTCATGACGCTGTGCAATTGTGATGAAAATGTTGTCTTTAAGACACTAACTTCCATTTTATTCTTGGAACACTTCAATGAACAAAATATTGCCTAACTAGAAAGTTAATTGAATTGCTATGGTGTATTTGTGATGGCAAACCATTTCTAGTTCAAAATGAGAAGCAATACTGTGTGTTTGCAGCAATTTTCTTTGTAGTAGTTGCTGCAATGCATTTACAGGAAAATGGGTCCAATCACTTATTGTTTATCTAAATGTTGTTCCTACTATTGAATGCGGAGGCTTCACCCTTTGCATTTGTAAATTAATTATGGGTGTTAGCTAAACTTGATAGATAAAGACAAGTCGCAAACATGCCTTCCATAAACAAAAAACCAAGTGTGTTAAAATCGATGTGGTAATGGTAAAAGCCCCTGCATTAATTAAGAATATTTTTTTTATCAAGCATAAAATGATATAACTTTGGATTTTGTTAAAATTTCGAGGCTTAATATTCATTGGCCATATATCCAAGTTATAGGAAGACATCCACATCTTACCATGAAGATATTGATTTCCATGCCCCTAAAATATTCGCTCCATCAAATGGGTGCACAATGGATTACATATGCTGGTATACTCTACTCTTAAAGACTAGACTCCTTATAGCAAGTCGAGAGAGAGAAGGATGGTCTCAGAAATTCTCTTCTTCTGATTCCCTTCTAAAACATAGAGGAAATGGGTAAGAGAAATGTTTGCGGCGGCCTTGGCCGCCGCGATAAATTTCTTGTATAATTAAATGATTTAAAAGTCGCCTTGATTTTGTTTAATCTAATGTGGCTAAGGTTTTGCCTATATAGCCATGTTGACTTAATTATTATCAAATAAAACTATTTCTATCCTGAAATTACTAAACTTGAAATCCATCTTTTGGTTGTGGTTGATTGGAAAAAAGGGAAGTTTGTAGATAACTTCACGGCTTAACATCTGCGGAGCCCCAAGTATATTGAGAAATGGCTTTTGTTAATAGGTTTGCCTTTAGGACACAATACCTCTTAAAATTAATCCAAAACGCAGATGTATTTGCTAATATCTAGCATAATAATAGGACAATTTTTGTGCATTAGGTGAATCTATGTACAAAATGACCCATTTACATCCATTAGCTATGACCCTACAGAAGGACATGTCTTTCATAGAAGGCCATATAAATACAAGCCCCTGCTCCCGCATGCGGGCAATGCCAAGCATGCCTTTAAATTTATAGAAATAACAGATGAAGTGCTTACTCTATAATAGAAAATGACATATATCTTTTTTATTACATGCCCTTTGTATGAACAGATATATGTGACAACGCTAGAGGCATACGTCACCAAAATATCTGAACATCCAGTATCTTATGACAACTATTTTGGATTAACACAAACTCAACTTACCATCTTGGATTAACACAGCTCCAACTTATCTCCAATATGATCCTTCAACGTCCTTACACAACCTTATGCACATACATAATAAATATGAATTAAATGACATAGTTTGCACTTTTCCGCTCTCATAGCGGCCTCTACACGTATTTGTCAATGTGCCATTAGATTGTATATGGATGTAACCTTGCATACATGTAGAACTATTAAAGTTAAGATCTTAGCTTGAAATTTTATGGTGCCATAATGACTCCCTTGGTACATTTTAAGTAAATTTGTGCTTTATTGTTTGGGAACCACCATCTTTTTCTATTTTCTTGGGAGGCATGGCTTATATAAATGTACATTACAATTTGCCAGGGCTCATATGGGGAGGCTGATATGGGGAGGTTCCACCAAAGAAACACCACCTATTGTGGCCAACAATGCCCCATACATTGTTTGGGGTCTGGGTTCGAGAACTCCTGCAAGACAGCCCTCTGTGAGGACCCGTGGATCTAACAGGAGAATCCGGGGGACTATGTCACGCGGGATTTGCAAGAAGAGAACAAGAAGAAGAAAACAGAACAAAAGAGAACAATGAGAGGAAAATGATAAGCTTCCTTGAGATCAATGATGAACATACATGAGCTCTCGCAAAAGAGAGACAACTGAAGTGAGACAAGACTCAAAACTCATCTAGAAATCATGTGCTAGCTCTACTCATATATATAGTACAATGGCCTTTGGCCCAATATAGACACTCCCCACCGATTCTAAGTGCGACTAATTCTCGAAGGAGGCCCGATGGTGTGAATGCCGGCGGCGCCTCTTGAAGTGCTCCTTCGATCATGCCGATGTAGGCGGTGACGGGCCGCCACTTGTCCGCTACGCCTTTGGGCTTTGGCTGCGGACCGTCTGGCTGGTGGTCTTCTGGCGGGCCTTTGACGACCGACCCGACTAACCGTGGATCTTTGTTCTTGACCCGTCCGTCAGATGCATGAATAGTTCTTACCCGGGAGGCACAGGGGGACTAACACTTCCCCACCAAACGACACTTCGAGTGAAGAAAAAGGAGGAAGTGTTTCTAAGGGCGGGAAGCCATCACCGAAAGTGATCCTCACTCCAGTGAGAGGACGGGCACCATTATGGTAAAGTGCCAATGAGATCCTCGGGCGTATTTGAAGAGCGTGAGGAGTTGAGCCCCGTGGCGGATCGGCGCAATGAGAAAATGAGAGCCACCATGTCTTCAAGGGCGCGATGGGCCGGAAGAAACAAACCGGCACTCCATGAGTAGGCGGTCCGAGACCGAAGGCACCGCGATAATCGGCATTTGGATTGCGGTGAAAGATGGGACGCCGCCGATTTAAGGAGCCGAAAGCGGGATGCATTTGAGAGCGGCCACGTAAACCAGCTTTGACGGTTATCTTGAAGGGATCCGTGAGGTGGCGACATTCTGCAAGAAGGTGTCAAGACCATGAAGAGCATCAGCAGGGCGTTGCCAACCACGCTCATTGGCAATATAGATCCAATTTGTAGTGTTATCAAGGGTGGCACCATCCTCCCAATTGGAGCGGCGTACAAAACGGGGATCCCACCAGAAATCCGTCGAGATCTGAGGCGGAGTCCATCCAGCATGGCCATCCATGACCTTGGTCCAAAAGGGGAGACGCCAATCAGAGGTGAGGAACCTGGGGCGTGGAAGGACACCCAGGGAAGCATAGGGAGAGGGGACCATGCCCGTGGCGTGGTCACCGGAGCCCGTTCTCCTAATTCACGGACAAGGTCCGGATCAAGAGCTTTGCACCAATTGTCCCAAACAGAAGCAGGGAGCTGAAAATTTACAGGAGGGCTATCCCAACCCGTGGAAACCGTCTTGCTATCCAGAAGAGCACGCAGTTGATTGTAACCTGCGAGGTGCTGCATATAAACTTGTGCAAAGGGAAGATCCTGGGATGTCCCGCATACTTCCTGACCACAGGCGGCGCTTCACTTGCCAAAGAGGCAAATGATGAGCAAGCTCGCATGTACTCTTGATGAAGAGCGTGGTAATCCGATCATGATCATCCGATAGGGTTGTTATCCAAAAAGCAACCATTGAAGGGTGGGATCACCCCGAAAGTTCCGTGTGGCCCATCCCGAAATCTCTCCCATGGTATCGGTCGAGAAAAGAAATCATGAAAAATGTAGGCCATTGGTCGAACAACTTGGAAGGTGATGAAATCCGGATGCATTAAGGAATGAGATCAAAGACCAAAAGGGCAATGTAATAAACCTTTGTCTTCAATAGAGAGGTCCGCCGGATCCGAAGAAAATCTGCAGCGGTTATGGGGGAACATCAACGGACCATCAGCCCCATGCCACTTCGGAAGAAAGAGGTGGCTCGCAACCATATAATCCATAACCGGAAGGAAATCAGGAAATCAACAAAGTTAAGCTAGCTATGGTAACATAGCCGTCAAGTTTGGTCTCGAGCCTCATCGCCAGATCGAATAGCGTCTTTAGAAGCCGTTGTTCGAGGTCACGGATCCGGTTCTCCTTTTTCAACGTAAGCGGATCCATCGGGACCCGCTTCACGAAGTCGACTGTGGAGGAGGACCTCGGGAACATTGAGTCGGGCACGGCAATCTGGCGTCATCAAGAATTTTCTGTTTCAACCTCCGTAGTTTCCTTGGAGAGATGTGAGTGAGAGGTCCGCGGGAAAGTCGAAATCCAAAGAAGCAATTTGAGCGTCACGCGCTGTAAGGTCTTGGGCTTGAGTGTTGTAATTCCGAGAGAGTTCTGTATACAGCGTGTCTAGCTTGGCAATGTCTTTATCCTTGTCAACCAAGAGAGTCTCTCTTGCCTTGACCTGCTCCAATAAGTCTTGAATGGTGGTCTGCAATTGTGCCTCGCCGACGGCAAAGCGTAGTAATCTGATTTTGGGCAGCCTTTGAGATCTTCCGCGGCCTGTAAAAACCTCGTTTTGTCTTGAAGCTGGGTCTCCAGAGTATGCACGTGCGTGGTAGCAGCTTGAAGGTCGCGGTGAACCGCGTCTGAGGCCTCCAGGGCCGTTTGAACCCCATTCATAAGAGCTTCTTGGGATTCTTGTAACTTGAGAGCAGCAGCTTGAACATCCTGCTAATACTGGTACAAAAGCTGGCGAGGGTGCTGTGGTGGTGGAGCCTGATGTTGCCTTGTTTGTGATGTTTGTGAGACATGTTGTGAACTGGAGTGCTTTGTTTCTGTAGCGGAGGAGGAGACAGTGACATGTGAGTGCAGAATTTTGACATGATCAGAAGAAGAAGGGCGTGAAGTGCCGACTTGATGAGTCCGAGGAAGGGACTGCTGAGTGGAATCATGAGAATGAGGAGGTGTGGGAGGAAAGTAATGACAGATGATGGCTTGAAGATGGCCTCCCACAGAAACTTCACAGAGAGAAGTGGCAGCCCTAAGACGGTCAACTTCTTGGAGAAGGCGGTAGAACAACAATTGGGGCCAATCAATGTGGTGGTTGGAGCGGGTAGCAGTGATCACCATATTATAGAAAGGCTTATTGATATGGGTGTTCTTGATAGAATACCCAAGGAACTTTCGCCACAGAAACCTAACAAAAGTTTCATGGGGCTTGTCAATATTTGTCAGGCGATGCATGTTCGCTTGATAAGCAGGAGCACCAAACTCAGTGACATCAAGATCCTGTATGGCAGCCCAAGATAAACAAGGGGTTTGCAAAGGAATATGGAATACCTCAGAAATTAGGTGCTGGGTCAGCGAAATGGTGGTGCCATCGACCACAGTAGTGTATCCATGCGGGCTGTTGACGATGTGAGCGAGGAACTGCTTCAACTGGTCTGGATTTGATACCGGAAGTTCCATTTGTGAGAATTCATAAAGCTTCTGGCGTTCTGCGACTTCATGATTCGGGCCAACAAGGGCTTCACGGAAAGTGGGCGTCAAGAAAGATACTGACTCGAAAAGAGCCGGTTCCCTGGGAGCAGTAGCTTGAAGGGTAGGAAATTTTGGTGCAGCCATGGCAAAGAGCTTCGGAAAAGAACGGTGATTCAAAGGCGGAGAGCAAAGAACTGAGGACGAAGGCGCAGAGAGACAAAAAGGTTTAGGGCGCGCAAATGGAGGCGAAGGGGCATGATGAGGGCGAAACTGCAACCGTTGATGGTGCCAGGTGTCGAAGGATGCCAAGGAGGCGAGTGAGAGGCAAAAATTTGGCTAAGTCCCCAAACAGTAAAGGGAGAAGCAAGTAACGTTGGAGATTAGACGTGAGAGAAGGATCGGATGTGACAGGTGGCCAAGGGACACGTCATTAATGTTCGACGGGCGTGAAAAGAAGGAATGGCATTTAATGCTGGCAACTCGAAGTGGGATCTCATTAAAACAAATGTGTCAGAAGGTACCATGGCTAGATATGCGGTGGGAGAAAAGATTCTTATTTTAGAAACAGCCTTGCATTGCAAACACGTTGGCGATTTTTCTGATTAGTCCACGTCGAAATGGATGTATAATGATAGTTCTCTTTCTGTTCCTCCTGTGCTTGTGGGGATTAAGGGGGTAGAGACGTGAAGGGTAGAGATGCTCCTAGCTAGAATCCCTTAAACCCCAATATACGCGGCTTGTGCACAAGAGTCCACTTGGCTGTGGATGCTATGTTGTGATTCAGCACCAGACAACGAGTATGATGGTGAAATAGGGGTGGGGTCTTGCCTAGCTTGGCTACATGACTCCTATATCATGCTAGGCTTATAGTCGGTCACTGAGTGTGGGCCGGGTATGGGTCTGACAGCCCCTGGGTCACAGGTGATGTGTCTATATGGACGTTCTGGACTCGAACGAGCACAGTGAGCCAGCCTTTAAATTTAGGGGAGTAAGTTGGGTACGGATGGGGGTCACCGATGTGGTACCGTTTCTCTAGCACACCCGTGAATCCGTCATGCCTGGAGAGGGGACGCCTCCCTAACCTGCCTCATCAGACTGGGGAGATGTAACTTGGAGTAGTCTCATAGGGTGATTCCATGGGATTGCGTCTCAGGAAGGCTACAATCATGCCATAACATGTTTTAGCCTATCTGCAAAGTGTGTACAGGCGGGGCAGATGGAGTGGACTACCCTAGCTATTGTTCTATGCCAGCCAACACCATGTTATACTTCTGTCTACTGTTATCTGGAGGCTTTGACTATCAGTCGACCCCCATGAGTATGAGCCTGGGGTAAAGCCCTTATTTATGGTGCATTTCCTTTGTTATGTTAGTGGTCAGCCATGGAACTGTAGGCAGAGAAGTCATCTTGAAAAATTTGCAAGAAGGGATTTTCCTTCATAAAATCATGAAAAACTGAGAGCATGATGCGTTGAAACGTTGATGGAGAGTTTGATAATCCAAAAGGAACCACCTTGTAGGCAAAAGTGCCCCACGGGGTGGTGAAAGTAGTCTTGAGTTGATCAGATTCTTTGATTGAGATCTGATTGTAGCCAGAAAAATCATCCATGAAGGAGTACATCTCATGTCCGGCAAACCTCTTCCAACCTGGGCCTGGGTGAAGGGAAGTGGAAAATGATCACGCTCCGTGGCCTGGTTTAGTTTTCGGTAGTCCATGCAAACGCGGATCTTACCATTGTGTTTGAGTGCAATGACGATGGGGCTCACCCATTCAGAATGTTTGACCTCATAGATCAAACCTGCAGCAAGGAGTTTGTCAATTTCCGCCTTGACGCGATCACGGTAATTTGGGTTGAGCAGTGTGCCGCCGCCGTTATCTTGACGTGCATCAGATTTGGTGGGAATGGTGAGTTCCCCCAAGGTTTTGTTGATTCCCCGAAGATCTCTGTAGCTCCAGGCGAAAATGTGTTTGAACTTTTTGAAGAGCGTGACGGCCCTGTTACGATAGGGGGCCGGAAGATTTGCAGCAATGCGGACAGGCTGATTATTGCCCACATCCACTATCTCGACTTCAGGAGTCTGAATATGGGGTATCACTTCTGTGTCCTGGACGATATGAGCAGAAGGTTGAAGCATAACAGGATGCGTGGCACTCTGCGTGGTGAAAAAGAGAGGTTGCTGAGTTTCATCAAGCAGAGGTTGCTTCATGACAGCGTGTACATCTACAGGAGCTGCAGGAGGTTCCACATCTGAAAAGTGATCAACACGTTGGATTCGATTGCAAGGTGCCAGGTAAGGGTCAAGCAAGGCAGCCACAGCCTGGTCCTGATCAAGAGTCATTTCTCCCCAAGGATCAGCATATTCGGGGTAGGATGACAGAGGCAGACTCGCAGGTGGAGCCTGAACATGATAGATATTCTGGGCGTCCTCAGAATCTGTGTCGGAGAGAGAGGGTTCAGCATGGTCAACGGAAATGATCTTGCCTGTTTCCAAGTCCATGGTGGCATTGAGGTGACCATCGGTGATGACTAACTGATCCGTGGCCCAGTAATGGATACTCTTGGCCCCAAGTGAGAAAAGGACGGCCCGACCAACATTTCATAATCACCTGGATCTTCTCCAGCCTTCCAAACACCAAATTCCAAGGGGAATCGGAGATCACCAATGTTGATGTGAAGAAGAGGCGTGACGCCTTGAGGTCGCGTGATATGGCCATTAGCCAATTTGATGTCATATGGGGCACGATAGAGTTGTTTGATGCCCATTTGTTTGCGGAGTTTATCCGTGATGAGATTAACTGCGCTACCTCCGTCAATTTGAACATGGTTGACTTGCTGATTACCCACCGTGGCATGGACCGTGGGTGTAGAGGTAGCAACAGCCCCAACCAAAACAGTCGGGAGTGGTAACTGGTCCTTGAGAGCAGGACAGAGTTTCAAAATTGTAGCCAAACTCAAAGGAATTTTGATTTTTGCTAGCTCCTCTTGGAGTTCCAGAGGCACATGAGAAAAAGGATCTACAGGATCCACAGGTGCTGGAGTGCGTGGTAAGGAAGCAGCAACTTCTTTGAGGAGGTCAACCTCGGCAGCTATATTTGGATATGTCTGAGAGCGTGGAGGTTGAGACGTGGAAGGTGCTTCTTGTCTTTGTTGAGCTCTAGTGGTGGCATGGACATTAGCCAACGTGCGGCCTTCAGCAGCTTGCATGAGGTTCAAAATGCTTTGGCAAACTTTAGGCATGACATGCGGCATAAGTTTCTCCAAGTCAGGTGCAAAGTGAACCTTTTTTTCTTCGTCATGAGGAATGGTGTCGACTGCAAAGGCAGGTTGCGTGCCATTAGGAATAATAGTTAAGGGACGTGACGCCCTGGTCTGGCGTGAACCAAACCAACCCAATTGGATGGCTGAACTGGAGGATTAAGTGCCTGAAAAATTTCTTCCTGTGCTTGTTGATCCATCTGAGGTTGATTGGCAGGAGCTGGTTGATAGCGTGATTGCTGAGGCTTCGAGGTGGCTTCTTAAGAACAGACGCGCCTTGTTTGCCATTAGCAATCCAGAGTTGGTAAGCCGCGAGGCGGACCGATGTGGTCCGATTGGTGCCGTGAAGCCGCACCTGAACTTGTGGAAGTTGAGGACACGCCGGTGGTGGTATGACCCCATTCTTAACGCGATAACACCGAAGCTTTAGAAGGATCAAAAAGGAGGACGGGGTTGGGTCCCCGCTTGTTGCTCCCGCTGCGATAGAGTTGATTGGGTTGCGCCTGAAGTGGTGGCCGATATAGTGCGATTGTTGCCGAGGTGTTGTTTGCACTTGATAAAACCGGTTTGTTGCGAACGGTGTAGGATGAGTGCGAGTGCACTCTTCCGCCGTGGCATGATTGCACATGTTGCATCGTTTACAATGAGGCGGGCCATTGGTGGAGTTGCACTCATTCGCCAAGTGGCCTTCGTACTTCGCGATATGGCACCGTGATCCGATCGCTACCGCGGATTGGCGTGTTGAGGTTGGACAAGCAAATCCGCGGAACCATGACGGTGGAATGAAAGGGAGCTCCCCGAAGAGCCACGCCACCAGAGGAAACATTGACTCGAAGTGATTGACAAGGTCGATAGCCTGCTCCAAAGTTTTCTGGACGTAGGTATTCACCATGAGTCGGATAGCTGGAGGAAGTCCTTGGAGAAACCGCACCAAAAAATCTGCTCAGGTGGGTACTCCTTGAGTTTGCTGAAAGCGAATGTGAAGACGACCGCAAAAATCCCGGCGACTCCGTGGGCTCTTGTTGAAGGTCATTGAGTTGCTTGAGATGAAGTTGATCATCCTCCGTGGGTCCCATAGTTAGAAAGAAAAGCGCTTCTCATTTCTGACCAATCTTGTTTCCAAAGTGGCTTTTGTTGGACATGAGCCATTGATGAGGAGAGCCACGCAGGTAGTGGAAAAGATGTGGAATTTCAGTTGAGGTTGTGCATGACCATTCAGACAGCCAGAGCCTCAAATTCTTCCATGTGGGCCCCGAGCACTTTGGTCTAAGGGTTTGCCTTTGGTGTTGCCAAATGTGGGATAAGTCGGGTTTAAGGGTCCGAAAAGGTAGAGGTGAAAGTGCTTGGCTGGACAGAACAAAGATAGTGATTATATTGAGGTGGAGTTGAGGTGGCGGTGGTGCCCAAGGACCCCGATGAAGAGGTGATCATGGGTTGAGGTACGTAAGGTGCCCGAGCATTGGTTTTGAGGTCTGTAAGGTTGTAAACAGGAAGAGCGGTGGGAAATGTAGGGAAGGGAAATTCCTGGGGAGGAGCAAAAGAGACACGTGGATATCCCTGCCCACCCAGGGGAGATGATGGTTGGGAAGGCAGAGGCGTATGGCCAGAAGAATGATGGATGTAGGCATGTTCGGGGGTATGAAAGTAAGGTTGAGAAGGTTGAGCCTGATAGGGCTCCTGATAGTGATGAGGTGACTAAGGCTGTGAGCAATATTTGCACGCTTGGGGCGGGGAACTGGGACGACTCGGACGAGACAGGACACGAGGGGTGGGTGGCGCCGACTGAGCCCTAGATCGAATGTGGCCGCCCTCAATGACATAAGCAGATCCATACATGTCGCGAACAGCTTCCCTTCGATGATGGCGCTCCAAGCAAGATGCCGTCTGGGAAAGGAGTTCTTCTGGCGTGAAGTTTCTAACGCATATGGCGACGTAAGAAAGGAAGATCGAATCGACCCGGCAGCGCATGTTGTTTGGGGTCCGGTTCGGGAACTCCCGCAAGACAGCCCTCCGTGGAGGACCCGTGGATCTAACAGAGAATCCGGGACTATGTCACGGGATTTGCAAGAAGAGAACAAGAAGAAGAAAACAGAACAAAAGAGAACAATGAGAGGAAAATGATAAGCTTCCTTGAGATCAATGATGAACATACATGAGCTCTCGCAAAAGAGAAACAACTGAAGTGAGACAAGACTCAAAACTCATCTAGAAATCATGTGCTAGCTCTACTCATATATATAGTACAATGGCCTTTGGCCCAATATAGACACTCTGACTAATCTCGGTGCCGACTCCTGGAAGGAGGCCTGATTTGCGTGGAATGCCGGGCGTGCCTCTTGAAGTGCTCGATCACGCCGACGCAGGCGGTGGCGGGTCACTTGTCCGAAGGGCGCCTGTGCTTTGGCCGCGCGGGGTCTGCTGCTTGGTCTTCTGCTGGGCCTTTGACGACTGACCCGTGACTGACTGTGGATCTTTGTTCTTGACCTGGTCCGTCGTATGCATGAATAGTCCTGTACCAGGAGGCACAGGACTAACATACATTACACCAATTACTGAAACTAAGTATGCAAGGAAGAGACGCTTGGCATGTACGCGGGCAGTAAAGTCTAAAGGCATGAGGTTGGAGTACAATATGGAGGCTATTGCAAGGAAGAGACGCTTGGCATGTACGCGGGCAGTAAAGACTAAAGGCATGAGGTTGGAGTACAATATGGAGGCTATTGAGAGAGTACAAGTTGGCCAAACATCAAATCTAGTACTAATTGATATTGAACCCACTCAAACATGTTTTGTTTCTATACCAACTATGCCACAGGTTGTACGTGCACATTCGATAGATTCTCCTTCTCGTCATATAGGAAGATATACAATGGCACCCCCCTCATTATACGTGCGTTGGAAAAACATGCCATAGATGCCAAGATTGTCACTGGAAACTATGTTCATATTTCGAATTCCTTTGGTACCTAATAATATTGAACTCCCATTCCAGTTTCAGTGCATGCAATTCCTGTTGCATCCAATTTTTGAAATGACAATCAACAATGCCCACGAAACAATGCAAATGGTGGGTTTATATTTGCCAAATCCAGTATTTAGTCACAGACAACTCTATGTGGCACACTCTAAGTTTGACGTTAGGCTTCTGGTGATGTACGCATTAATAAAAATATACAAACTTTTGTCTTGGTTCATTGGTATTCTTTAGTTCATACTAGAACTCTAAATATGCATCTCCATGTGCCAACAAAAAACACAAGCCAAGACATTAGCGCGGCAACATCGGGCACTACTACATTAGCAAAGTTTGACAAACTTAAAGCAGGAACTCGTCATACAATATAAACCTAAATGCTAACATCTTAACTAATGTTGAGTGCAGCATGCTTCCAATGACCTACTATGTTACTAATTTCCGTTTCATGGGTGCCACGTTATCATCCAAGCATTACCTAAAATAATTTTGGCATTATCCACGATGATGGTTTTAGCGTCGGTTATCGATGCATCAATGCGTCTTTCAACGGGCAAACGATTCATGCGTTAGCATCTTCTTTCAAATTGCATGCGTATAATTATTTGACTTTACCTAATGTTGGAGCCTTTAAGAATGCCCATATATAGCTTCTCGTTTGCATTATCATCATGGGATAGGCAAAGGGCATTTGCAAAGTAATCCAAGGGCATCTGCAAAGTAATCCCTGCTTCCTGATTTGTACACAACACCTGCCCACCACCAAGCACCAACGCCATCTACAACATAATGCATTCATCTTATCTAAACTAAAAACACCTAAACAAGGAAAATACAAGCACTAGTTGACATCACTATGCGTCTAGATAAGAGAGATTATAGCCAATAACACCCTGGTCGCTCAACTGTAGCATATCCAAGTATGTCTTGCTCTGTCTTTGCTACTACATATATCAGTCAACACAGAGCCAATTAATTGGTCCAGAAAATTAGCAAATCAACCATCACAGTTAATCCCAACCATAATTTGCCATCAGTTAATTGATATCAAATTTTTTACACGAAACTACTTCCAGCCCTGCGCGCCAACAAAACATAGATACTTCCATGCTTATACTCTAAAACAGATCCTCCATGGGTCATAAATCCTTCGAATAATTTATGCCCACGAACTTGCAACTAAGGAGCCCATCATATGAAATCTGTTTTTCAGATTTTGCAAATATGAATCAGGAATGTCTTCAACAAAATTTGGTTTCCATACCCGTAAGAATGTTAGGTTGCTAGCTTCTATCCTCTCAACTAATTATTCAACTTCATGAAGGGACATGGTGCTCATGCTTCCAAAGGATACATATATTACTCAACTTGATAGCTGCTTGTCTAACCATTCAAGACAAAAAGAATCCGCTTGCAAAGAGCTTGTAGTAACTTTAAAACAGAAATTGGGTGCACGGGTCCTCTGGAGACAAGCCAGACAATTTTTATGCTTGCAATGCATCATGTTCTAATTTTTGAAAACTGTTTATAAGTGGCCATTCAACTGCATAAAGCTTTTCCATACGCTCCATATGCTTCAAGACCAAGGGCATCAAACCAAAAATCTGAATCTTGGCTTCTTGAAATCCTGAGAAAGGTTCTAAATTACTAAACAAAAATCAAGGTTATTTTCTCCTTACCTGCGAATCATTTGTTTGCTTTTGCATCAAATAACCCAAACGACCAAGCATAAAGCCTTGACTCTTTGTGTAGACCAAAGCATCCTAGATTTCCAGGTGGTTTGATTGATGGAAGAAAGGAAGGTTCTTTTATCATTTGCAGAGGCCAATCGGCCTATGGGACCCAAATTACACGGATGCAGGTTGCTACCTGGATTAAAAAACCTCCCCTTAGGAGGGAAAAACCGTCGCAGCAACAAGCCTGCTGGCACCTCAGGTAGGCATCCGGGGGCAGAGGTGAGCCCGCAGATCCAAAACCTCCTGGAGGTAGGAGCCAAGGGATCGAACTGACGGCGTACTGAGTAGCTCGTACAGGGGCAGACCAGGTCGCACCAAGAGAATGTAGAGAGTCCGAATCTGACCATAGGCTGGACAGCTCTAGAAGGCATGGCTTTCATCCTCAACAACCCCCAGCGGGCAACACTGACAAAGCATGTCCTGGCGCGGCTCTCCAACCCACCGACCCGTCTCAAGCCGAAGATTGTGGGCCCCTGTTCGAATGGACGTGATGATCCTGCACTTCTTCATGGGCAACTGAGAACGCAGGTAGAGCTATGGGCCTCGAAGCAGGGTGGGGTTTATGTGCTGTTTGTAGTGTGCCACCTTTACCTGCTCTCCAGCATGGTGACCCCCTGTGAGCTTCCCCGAAACAAGAGTCCAAGTACCCTCAGCCCTATCCCGCCGGGCGCCTCAGTGCAGCACCGGACGCACCTATGTGTGTTCACGTTCTAGTCGCGCCAGCCACCGGGCTCTCTTTGTCCTTCCAACAAGCCCCCGAGCCGCTATGGCTCATCGCCACAGCCAGAAGTTGGCGCGGGAGCCGAGGTCGCCTGTGCCGCCACCTTCTAGAAATAAACAATGTGTCTATCGAGGGTCGCATGCCGCAGGAGCATGAATCCCGGCTCTCCCGAACAAGATCCGATATGGAACCGAGGGCTTGACCCCATGTGCCGATCAAAATGCCTTCGGACCTGCTCTAAGTCGTTCCAAGTTGCCAAAGACACCACTGGGCCCCACACCTCGACCCCCATACTGTAAGAACCGGCTCCACCCGTGCCCGAAACAAATGTGATCGGTGGCCCCAAATATACAAATCGCGGACTATTGTTTTGCATTGCGCATAACGCCTTCCAACCCGCGGTCACCCGGCGCTTAATGGATGCATCCCAATACATTGAGGATTTGAAATTCCACCCCCGTGTACTTTGTAGTCGGGTGTGACCTCTACCATCTTCCCACGATAAGTGAGCGCCGAGGTGGATGGATGACGTGGAGGAGGATATGAGGACCACCTTAGTCTTGGCCAGTTGACACGCATGTCCGCCGCCCCCGCGAATATGTCCAGGGCATCTAGGTGTGCCTGCATACCCTCGGTGTATGGGCCAAGAGGTCCACATCATCCGCGATAGATGAGCTGCCGGATGACCCGTGCAAAAGAGTTGTATACCGTCCCCCATTGGCGGCAAGCCGCCTAACCGGGTCAATGTAAAGTCCAAAGAGTGTGGGTGAGAGAGGACAACCTTTGCCTTAACTCCAATGCTACCGGGTAAATGACTGCCTTCCGGGTTGCATGCGGCCCGCAGCTCTCATATACCCGACACTACGCTCTTCGGCAGATCCATAGGGAGCCCCGATGGTGCAATCTCGCCCACAACTTTTCCTCGGTAATCAGGTCGGTAAAGCTTTTGCAAAGTCCACGAAACAAATAAGATGTGTCCCTCCCGACGGTTCCTCGTCCCCACTGTGGCCCCGAGTGTGAAGATGTGATCAATGGTCGAATGTCGGGTCCGAAGCTTGCCCGGGTAAGTGCCCCGACTCGCCTCCTCCTGCCCATCTGGGGTTACCGGCCGTTTTCGAGAATGCTCGGCACGCCTTTGGCAAACACCGAAATAACCATGATGGTTCGGTAATTGGTCGGATGTTGTGGGTCCCCCGCCTTGTAGATCAAAACAACCCCGCTTGTGGTCCATGACCGAAAAACCCTCTTGCGGCCGTTGAACAAGTCGCGAAGGGCGGGCACCATGGGCTATCCCCGCCCACTTGAGCAACTCCGCTGCCGGCCCGGTCCAAGTCCGCCGCCTTCCCATTAGCCAGCGCCGCAGCCCCCTCTTCGACATCTTCTTAGCGGATCACCAGCGGAAATGTTATGGGGGGCACATCTGTCCGCGTGTTCCGGGATCATAAAGTCGCTGATTCGTATCGCCCCATTGCAATCGCCATTGATGTTCCTCGTAGGTCGGGCCGGCCCGCAGAGTACCCCCGCACTTAAAGTTCTCGGTGGGCATCCAAGAGGTCAACATTTCTCCTTGGTCCCTTGCCAGGTACCTTGCAAGCATATATGCAAAAGGCCAAATATGCAGGGGCCAAACAAAAACTAAACCAGCTTCTAGCACGCTAACTTGGATTCATATACCAGTGCAAAATAGGAAAATGAAACTCTAAAGAGCATGAGCTCGATAATTGCATGAAAAGCATAGGTTACATACAACAAAAAAATACGTGGGTGTTAACCATTAGTAGCAAAACATCTAAAAATATAGAGCGCACTTTATAAATACTGCTAACATCTAAAAATATAGAGCGCACTTTCTTAACATGTATATAAATATGATAGGAAAGATGCTTTTAGAATATTAAATATTAATGCTTCATTCTAAAATTGCCACGTTTTTCCCGGAAGGAAAAACTAGGAGCTTTAAGAAGAAAAAGAAGAAAAATGAAAAAGAAGATGCTTTGATGACCCTATTTTGCGCCATGTTTATCTGGTGGGCAGGTGGGTCTGTCGCAGACAGAATTCGATGGTCGTCTTCGCAGCCTTGAACATCCTAGGCTATCATCCTTACAGCTCTGTCCAAAGAGATGATATTCACAAACCATAAATCCAACGGGCTCTTTGACGCTGGGATTCAAGTCGATTGGGATTCCGGTTGAAACAACGCATTCACATAGCTCAAAGATGTGCATTCGAAAAAATCTTCTTCTTTGGCTATGGCAGCTATTGTCTGGCAACGGCTTTCATTCCATCTTCTGGTTCTCATTCCTGTCTGCCATAGCTATGCCTTGCTGAGGATTCTAACCTCAGGTAGGTTGTTCTAGCTCAAAAATCGGCGTGAGGAAGCAGAGGACTTATCAAAAACTGGCAGATTGAAGCTGCTTCAGCAAAAGCCGGCAGAGAAAACTAGCGGGTCGTCAAAGGCTCTAGCTATGGTGGATTTGAATGTTGTGCAGAAGGACGGGGCCAGTTTGTTGCTGAAGAGGTTTCGTTGGATTAGTTAAGATTTAAGAGTTTAACACGTTTTGGACTTGAAAAGACAACGACAAGAGATACTTCAACGCAATTTGTGGAGCAAAATTTGACATGTTTTGGGCTTGAACAGGCAGCAACGACCGTGAAAGATGCAGGTGCCAATTTAAATGCCAATTCTGCCAATTTAAATGCCAATTCAATCTGTACTTGCACCATTCGATGGAATAGGTTCAAATTCGCAGAGCATTCGCCAGACAATTATTTGCTTGTGGATATCCAGACAGTTAATTAATTGCTTGTGGGATGTATACTTACAAAATTCGATCGAGCCTTTCAACAAATACACTAAGCATTCACGGAGAATATCCAAACAAAATTCGTAGATGGCTAAGATTCTATTATCTGGCTGCCTGAATCAATGATTTGATGAAATCAGAGCTCAAGGTTTGAATTGTATCTAGCTGTTAAATACTATGATGGCAAGTGTTACTAATCAATTGGAAGTATAAGGTATAAATATCTATGTAGACTATTGTTGTTGTGGCAGAGTAGCGAACCAACCTTTTCTTCCCTCAAGCTGCTTCCGATAAAGCTTGATCGCTATTTATTTATGCTTATTTGCTTCTGTTTCTTTATGTGAGCGCCCATTGCAAAGCAAAAAAAGACTAGGCTCACTTTTCTGTTGAGAGCTTTACTCCATGTTATCACTTCTAACAAACAATTCCGGCCGCATCATTATGCCCCAGGATCGATTTCTCTTTCTCACTATCGATTGTCGCATTTCTGTTTTGCAAAACACCACTTGGAGAGGCAAGCCCTCCTTTGAAACTGAGCTTGTGCAGATCCTTGAGCAAGCTAAACAACCAATTTTGACTAATTTGCCAGAGTTATATCTCTGAATCCTAGACGTGACACATAAGGTTTTGGAGGAGGGATATCAAATGGTCAATAGAGCCATTCTTGGGACGTTAAGGCTATTCGTCCATGGTTGATAAAGTCTAAGGCCCATTAACTGCCACAACAAAGGGCATTTGCTATAGTGTGACGTATTTCCTGTAAGCAATATAAATTTGTAACAAAACTGATTCCAAATTATCTATGAACCTTAAAATACATATAGATTTTTTCTTATAAGAGTGCATTACATATGCATTTCACGATGTGAGATAAATATGTGTATTACAAACTAAATAAGATAAAGATAAAAAAAGATAATTAATAATGACTCGCTAGTGAAGCAAGCTCAAATTCCAAGTAGGACCCTATCTTTTGAAATGTTAGGGATTTTGAAGGAATCTAATAGAATATGAAGAGAATTTACATAGAATCTAAGGAATCTTGGAAGAATTTTAGAGATGGCGTCTAGGGCATGACACGACTGAAGGATTGTAATAGAATATAAAGAGAATTTGCACAGAATCTAAGGAAATCTTGGAAGAATTTTAGAGATGACTCGACTGAATGGAGCTAGATACTTGGTTTTCTAGCTGAATATAAGGTTTCTTTAACACCCATTGCCAGTCAGATTTTGCCCTCTTTTGCACCATTCTGGCCCAAAGTCGTCGCGATAAATTTCTTCGAGCAGTTAAAAAGAAAAGCAACAAAAGAATATAATAAATAACATCGCGATGCCAGCCTAGTGGTCAAGCTATTCGTAATGGGCAACCCCCATCCAAAGCCCAAAACTCGCTAACTATTGTTGGATTAAAAAAATAAAATGAAATAAATAAATAGAACATCCATCGCGATAATAGCCTAGTGGTCAAGCTATTGGTAATGGTTGACCCAATCCAATGCCCAAAACCTGCCGATCGTCATCGATGCAAAAAATAAATGAAAAGAACATCCATCACGGTAATAGCCTAGTTGTCAAGCCATCGATAAAAAGAAGAGAGGAGACAGAAAATAATGGGAATCCCATGGTAGTGGGTTATAGCACCTATCTATCCTACGGGCGCAAAACATATGGCAATGGCACAGGTTCAACAACTTCTGCATGTTCTTTCGCATCCGCAAGGATGTCCAGAATTGAGATCTATTCGACTTAGCACAAAACTTCTTTTGCAGCGGGTTGGAGAAGAGAAATGTTTGCAGCGGCCACAAGGTCGCCGCGATAAATTTCTTGTATAACTAATGCTAACATATGCACACACAAATACAATAATACAATCATATAAAAATTATAGCAAAATAGCCGTATAATTACATTTTTTACGCGACGAACCAAATTTTCACGAGATTCGGTCTATCCCTTCCTAGTCCCTCTTGTCATATTACAATTTCCGGCCACCGGTGCATAGAATAGTCCCCACATTATTCCACATCGGTGGCCATCGATTTTTTAAACCAAAAACTTAAACATCCAATCAATGGTGCAAAACAACTCTATGCTCGAAATTTTTTTACTCACAATATATTTACATATGTCAGAACCATAGCTTCACATCACAAAATCACAAACACATAGATTCAAAGACTCAAACACAAGACAATATTCACATGGGCTGCTGCATCCTTAGAACACGCAGAAACTCCCATTCATGGCGCCCTCCTCTTGCTACCAGCCCCCCTATGACGGCGCCATATAATGGGATGTTCTTATCTTGTTTTGTGGACTGTTGATTTAGGAAATATTCTCAGATCAAGGGCCCTGTACGTGAACCCCACAGGAAGTTCCAATGGTGCACCTAAGATTAACAAAGAAGACCCAGAATATCCACTATCCAAAGACGACGCTTCTTCTTGAAGATCTATAGCTCCGTATCCAGGATCTATTCGATCATGAATGCAAGCAGTTGTTTGCTAGCCCAGTCTAGTCTAGATGGGATAAAATCCAAAGCTATAACTCTGGCTATGGCACGAAAAAGGGCCACAGATCACAATCTACCAAAGAACCCCGGAACTTATATTAAAAGATATGCATCGCAATACTCATCTGCCTCGAAAATAAGAATCGATCAAATTTTTGGCCACCAATTCCATCGTTAAGGAGGCCATGGTCCAGATTCCTCAGGCCCTAGAATACACTATTCTATGTAGAAAAAGGACAAAATCCTATGCCAAAGGATCATTTTTGGACAGATTATGGAACCCAGGCCGCAGTGGCCTCAACAGAGCCCCTGCGGATCATATGAGTGACGAAAACTCAAACCTAAAGTGGCCTCACATGCCAGTTCAGCAAACCCACAACAGCTTTCATCCTCTGAGTGCAGAAGATTCGCAGAAAAAAACTATAGCAAGGGAAGAACAACCCCTTGAAGCTCGGCTATGGCTACCGATGCCCAAGCGACTGCAGCTCCAGCATGCCCGACCCTTCTGGCATGAAAGTGCAGATGTCTGCCCTTATCCAGTCACCTGGTTTCCAATTTAGAACCTATGCACAGCCCAATTTCGGACACCCATGGTCGACAACTAGCCAAAATTAGAGATTCATTCCTTAAGCCAATTAAGCTCCTCAAAATTGGCTAAATATACCCTTTTTCATACGATACCATATCGAAATCTTAGTCCTAACCACTTCTAGAATACCCTTCCCCAATACCAAACAGATTGGGCAAACTATATGGCAGCAAATTGCATTTGGGAAAAAGGCAAAAATGTGGTGTAAGTTTTGCAGTGTAACTTTAGTATTTGCCTTTACACGTCGTGAAGGAGAAAGACAAGTGGTAAGGGGTATAGCCGCCCATCTATTGCCACACACGCATAAACAACTCAACTGGAGGCGCTCGGCAGCTATGGCCGCCAGACTTGCGAAAGAGCTTAAGGAGTTAACCGATTTGCCACCGGAGGAGCTTGCTAGCATCCCCACTTTCGTCGATGATGATTTGTTCAACTGGAACTTAGAAATCAAAGGTCCCCCACTCAGCGCCTATGCCTGGTCGATTATCAAGGTCAGCTTAGCATTTCCTTCTCAATACCCTTTCAAGCCCCCAAAATTAGTGTTCAGAAGTAAGATCCCCCATCCAAATATTGATAACAGTACTGGACAAATGTGTCTTGGTCCTCTGTTTAGTGAGAAATGGAGTCCTATGTATACTGTAAGGATGATGTTGAAAGAAGTTTGTAGCCTTCTTAAAGATCCCAACCTGGATAGTCCTTTGGATCCTGAACTTGCTGAAATGTATAAGAATAACAGGTCAAAATATGATTCATTTGTGCGAAGTCGGATATGTGTAGAAAATCACGAAGAATCGCCCTCTTATTCTCCTGCTGAAACTGCAACAGTTTCTCATGGCCATGCTATAGTTGAAGTTTTAAAGGGCTCCCCTTTGATACATAAGAAGGTTTCAAGAAGTCATGATCTTATTGCTGAAGATTCGGCTGAGGCTCGTGTTATAGAAGAGGGTAAAGTAACTGCATCCAAGAAGAAGAGGAAAACGAGTCGTGTGCCTGTAGATTTATCAGAAGAAACAAGTTAGGATGTGGTCAATTCCATAACCTACCTCAGAGCTTTGTGGTTATGGCTTATATACTAATGTCAATACCTTCTTTTATGTCTGCATTGCTTCTGCTGTATATAAGTCAAAGGTGTGTTCTAGCGAGCATGAGATAATACCATGTAGATGGATAATTGTTATTTTAATTCTTTGCGTCTTATAATTATACCTGCAAAATGAATGCAGTTAGCTCGATTACTCCGGCCTGTTTGAGACCAGGTAAAAAGAGTCTTAATTTTATTTGCTATATAAAGTTTCTATCTTTTTGTATTTAGAAAGTAGACACTTTACCATGTAGATAATACCAGGTAGATGGACAATTGTTATTTTGATTCTTTGCTTCTTATAACTATACCTGCAAAATGAATGCAGTTAGCTCGATTACTCAGGCCTGTTTGTGACCAGGTAAAAGGAGTCTTAATTTATATTATTGCTATATAAAGATTTTATTTTGGGTAAATTCAACTCCATTCATTTTATAGTAGAGTGTGAAATGATTGATTATTGGTATTACTCACCATCATATACAAGGTTGTCAGTTAAAGAGTTCATGGCTCTGCATTGATGATCCCATATATCCTTTTGGAGGGAATAAACAGGGATCCCCTGTTTGACTTGATAACAAACAGCCACGTAAATGGAGACACAACTATCATGGCACTCCTGTGCCATTCTTGCAGTTGAATGTCTGATGAAATCTATTCTGATTGTTTCAGTAATTTCTTCTGGCCAGTACGATTAATTTAGGACGATGATTCTCAATTTGTAATTCTCCAAAACCCCATGGCTTGAATCTAAATATTGCAATACTTTTTCTCCCATTAACAATGCTATTATCTTATGATGAGTATGTTTTATTTGTCCTCTGATTAGCAATAACTTTTATATTGAGACAAGGATTATGTTTTGTGTGTTAAAAGTGATGTCTTGCATGGTACTCTTATAATAATTCAAAATGTATTCCATAGCGACCATTTGCATTTAGTCAAGCATGGAGCGATATAGTGGTTTTGGATATCCGTATGACAAATAAATTTGGCATTTTAATCTGCCAGTTCATTGAGGGTGAGGCCATTATGTACAAGACAGACATAAAGGTTTGTCAATTTACATTAGGTGATCGCATATGTCTATGGCTCTTTTTGTTGAATGCTCCGTTTTATTATGTATTGTAGATATGCTTGCATGCATTAAGACATTTATTAATAAAATTGTAGATATGCTTGCACGCATTAAGACATTTATGTTTTAGCAGAATAAGGCAGCACTGGATAAAAGATTTGGCTTCTTGATTGAAGCAAGAGATCTTGCCATATTTCTTCCCTTGTAGTTTAGATTTTGTTCATTCAATCACTTGCTAGGGTATTTGTATATCTTTGAATTTCTTAGAATTAGTTGTGTCCTTCCACATCCTTGATAAAGTCATTCTGAAACAATAGTGTTCAAAATTTTATTTACCTCCTTCCTCGAGGAAACTACCTCTGCGCCTTGAAAAGAGAGAGAATAAAAGAGAAAAAAAAAGGATCATTGTTGAAGGTTCGTAAGGATTATTGAATCTCATGAAGTGAAATTGGCACAAAAAAAAAGTAAAGGGGGAGACAATGTCAATTATTTTTGTTCGCAAGAAAACGAAGAATCCAAAAGTTGTTTAAATTAAGATTCAAATTCCAAATGGTAGATAGATAGATAGATACATAGATAGCGCTTTTCATGCCACATTGGCAACATCTAATTGAAGGGTATATAAATGTAAATAGTTTTTTATCGTCGACATAGATGAAAGCATGTTGGGATTGTATCCAATATATTGAAAACCTAAGTCTAGCATCCAGTATATTGGAAACCTAAGTCTAGCATAGATATAGTGAAATATTGCAGGGTGCATCTGGTCTTAGAGACTATTACATGAGGTGTAGAATATACATCGAGGAGGAGGAATGGAAAAAAAAAAATGTTGCCTTCAACTATGGAAGACAAACACAATATAGATTTGTTGATCTAAAAAAAAAAAACCCTGCCAATCATAGTTTAAATGTGTCAAATAGAAGTTTTTTAGATAGTCTATGCTTCATTACTAACAGCCTCTTTAGAAACCTTAGGAACTGGAGGGATTTTATGAGGATGATCACCATAGAATATGAGATCCAATTCTTCTTCAAGCTGAGGATTGGGGATAGAAATCTTGTTTGCTAGAACGAGAGCCCGAGGCTTTCTTATTCCAGCAGCAATAGAAGCTCCAGATTCTTCTTCATAATCTTCCTAACCCTTTGGACCTAGAATCTAGCCTCTCAAGGATATTGGTAAAAAGAGTGTCATGCGTGGGCCTAATGAAATGGGCAATCCAGTAGCGTTCAACATTTGTCAACTTAGATGTATCATCAAAGAAGAAAGGGCCTGATTATCCCACATAGGGCTAATCTGGCTTGCATCTATACAGATTAAACTGGCACAAGACAAGATTGCATTTTCCATTACAATCCCTTCAGTTGTGACTGATTCGAAGACAAACCTACTTAAATCCTTTTCTACATTAGGCTTAAGAGCCCTTTGACTTATTCTGCCTAAGGGAAAGGGCATATTGCCATGAACTTCTCCATTCAATATTCCTTTAGACACCCATTTATGATGTATCATACCCCAAACTAGGATGACCAAATCAGAAAACTAGGCGAACACCTTCTTCTTTAAGTCTTCAAACTTTCTGTACATAATGCCGATTTGATCTAAAATGAAGTCCAATATCTCCTTCTTCATGTAAGCAATTATTCTTAAGTTCTGTGCTCTAGTCTTGAAGAAATCGTCACCCTTGTAATCGAAAGTGACTTTGACATAGATAAGCTTCTTGGATAATCGTCCTACAATCTTCATAGTCTAAACCCCTCATGCACCTGAGATAGTTTTTGCTAAAGTAATTGTCTTTTGCCCAATTGACTGCTATAGCTTAGTCCCTAGTATACTTCAGCTCACCATTCTTCCATTTATTCCACATTTGGAGGAATAGCACATAGATATCATTTGGCACGAAGACAACCTATTGATGTCTTTAGATAGCCTGTAATTGCTGAAATAGAGTTTTAATAAGGATCCTTAAGCATTAGAGATTATAGAATTCTCTTTCATAAGCCTCAATGCAGTAGAGATCAAATGCCTTCTGTTGTCATAATAGTTAATATAGAGTGACAGAGATATAGTATTGATGTCCAGGCTTAAGATAATAAGGGTTCTAGTGGTCTAAAATTATGAGGATTTGGTAGTCTAGAATTAGAAGGTTTTAGTAGTTTATAGTCCTGGAAGCAAATGGCGCGCTGGCCCCATTTGTCTAAATTGCACCTCCATCCCATTTGTCCAAATGGTGTAGTTGCGACATTTAGAAATAAATGGCGCGGGGGCACCATTTTGCACTCCCCCCCTTTTTTTTAGTTATCTTCAAGCGTTGTTTCTATCTAAGGTTATGCCATTGGATATTTGCAGGAAAGGACCTTGAAGAACCTTATCAGTGGGGACATGGTTGTTGCCAAGAAACACGAATTGCATAGAGGAAGCTTATATGGGAAGGCCATTGCATTTAGAGATGTAGTTGTGGAAGCCATTAAAGATATAGTGCCCTCCCATGTGCTTCATGTTCCATGGCAGGCGCAAATAATATTGCTGAGGCCATAGGCACATATATCAAATGGCCTTGAAATGACGTAAGAACCGATGAAATTGTTTCAACTATTTTATCTGGAACCTCTGATACTAAAACATCCAATTTGCCTAATAATACCTCTATAGCATCCTCAGACGCGGCCTCCAGTGCTCCTCCAGATCAAACAAGAAGCAACAGAGAGAATATGGTAAACCTAGTCAATGATAATGCCATTGTTGACAGATGTTGTTGGTTGAATAGAAATTTCCATGTGAGAGATGTCGATGCATAGAATATAACATGCAAGTTACCGAGGCTGTAATACCTACTCAGATGCTTTTGATTGCATGCCTGGGTGCAGATAACACTGCAAAGATTGTGGGAACATTTATGGAATGGCCTTGAAAGAATATATAGTATCATGCCATTGATGTAGCCCCAGTTAAGACACCAAAATCATCTATGGGGATTCCTTCCTCAAAGAGCTCAAACATAGAATCTGTCGAGGCAGAGGCAGAACCAGATGAAAAAATTGATCTGACAGCAGATATTCTTCTCAGTTTGCTTGCATGATACCATCAGATGATAATGAACTACCACCTAGTTATTCAAGAATAGACCTCTTAGACAAGCAGTACCACATTCTTCATTTGTGTAATCGAACTAAGCATGCAGAAGCTATAGTTGTCTCTAGTGATCCCCAAGATATTGTTGATGATGAATTTTTAGGAAGCACAAAGATAGGCCTTTGCGTAGAAAAAGTGTTATTTGAACTAAAGACGGAGGATCTCAGGCGCCATGCTTGTGCAAAAGGTCTACTGAATTTTTCCTCGTTCAATGGAAAAAAATGATGTGCTGCTACAGGATAGAAGGACTATTACAAAAGTATACTTACACATATAGAACTCAAAGACAGTCCAAGGGAAGAAGCAAAGAGGAAAGATTATGCACTACAAGTTCCATGAAAGTGTTTATGAAGGCAAGCTATAGCAAAGATACTTGCACCAAGAAACTTATCAAGCATCGAGTACGTGCACTAAGAAAAGAATTTTATTCTCAATCATGGGGTGTAAGGGTTACGTATTTTTTTGTCATGGTGACTTATATAGGGCGGGGACATGACAGTTGTTTATGGCCTGGAATTCTGTCAGACCAGATGGCACATGGTTTTAGGCATCTATCACTCAACATTCTACAATTGAAGGAAGAGATTTTAAGCATGTGGAAAGCTACCAGAACATGGTAATACAGGTTCCAAGAAGTCTAGATCTGCCACATTGGCCATAAAATGTGTGCTTAACAAATCCATTCAGAAGAATGCTGAAAGTATCCTTCATAGAAGAAGTAGAGATGATGTAAGAAAGTGTATGCAAGCCTCCCTTCATTCTTAATAGAATAGAATAGAATAGAATAGAATAGAATAGAATAGAATAGAATAGAATAGAATAGAATAGAATAGAATAGAATAGAATAGAATAGAATAGAATAGAATAGAATAGTTTTTTTAACGTCCACGGACGAGACCAATAGGTCATGGGACCCATACAATGGGCTAGTACAATCATTACTACTAGGATTAAAAAACCCCTGCCTCGAAAGGTTTTCAAGGGAAAAGCCTTTGCAGTAATGATGATACTAGACAAGCAGAGATAATGACTACTGAGGGCTCAGTAATTGCAGATGTTTATCTAGAACCTCAAATGCACGATAATGCCAAGTCATGCACGATGGTGCTCACAGTTGTGGAAGCGTGGAATGGAATTCTAAGGTCAAAAATGATTCCTGACTATCTCAAAAGCGGGGCAACTCGAGAAGAGTATGGCTTTCATCTTCAATAACCTGTGAATCGGCAACAGTAACATAGTCTCGCTTCTTCTGCAATTGGCAATTCGCTCCCATCTACCGCCTCTCAATCCAGTAGACTGTGGGACCCCGCGTGCGAATTGATGCAATAGCTACAAGCTTGTTCCTGACAATGAAGCAAGCAAATAAGCTTGGGGCCCCGTGCCAAGGTGGGATTTATGTGTGCATGATAATGACCGCCACTTGGGCCAAAGTAATCGGTCCCATATCTTTTGAGAAAAACAACCATTGAGATATTGTTGCAAAAGCTCAGATCAACCGGTAAGCATCAGGCGATTGTTCGTTGCCGCGACCAACGGGCAAACCATGTAGTGCAATGCTCTTTCCAACATCGTTTCAAACACCGAGGAGATTCATCATGGCAAGTGCAAGAACGGATACCTAACATCATCCATGTGGTGCACCTTGCGATATAGTGGAGATGGCGCTTCATGCCGTAATGTTGAAGAGGCCAAAAACCGCCTCTTGTAAAAGAATAGCATAGGGCACCGTTGTTTTAACTCCGAGACCGTAAGTGAGAAAGGACTTTTTGCACTCGCTCTAAGCTCTCCCAAGCACTAGCACTAATGGCGTGCCCCCACACTTCGTAACCATACAAAGAAAAGCAGGGCTCTACCAAAGGCCAAACAAGTGGGCTTTCCATGGCCAATCATGAATTTCTGTGGCGAAAACAATTGTTTTGCATTGCATAGAGTGCTCTCCATCCAAATAGCCACCGGCTTGGTAATACACTTTGTTCCCAAAGTGTGTTCTTACTGCAATTCTACACCAAAATACTTGTAGCTATCCGCAACTTCAACTTCATGGCTATCATAGTGCATGGGGGGAACATTGTGACGAAGATTGAACTACCAAAAGCTTGGTCTTTTGGAGATTAACACGCAAACCCTGTTCTCACAAAAAGCGTGTCAGCGAGCATGTAAATGTTGCCGCATACTAGCAAATGCGGTATGTGCCGGAAGTGAAACATCATCAGATACATAAGTTGCCTAATGATATAGTGTGCCAAATGTGGACCTCCACCATGATTATCAAGCCATTCTTCCAATTGATCAATGTACAAGCCAAAGAGTGTAGGAGATAAAGGGCAACCCCGACGAACTCCAATATTGCTAGTGATTTGAGTACTTGATCTTTGGAAATTTAGCAAAAACCCTTTCATAGAGCCGATAAACCGCATTTTGAAGATCTTGTGGAACCCTGCGCCCGCAAGCCGCCAAAGAAGCTCGCGTAATCGTATCAAAAGCAGAAGTAAAATCCACAAAGCATATATAGAGGTCTTGTTTCAGACTTCGACTATGTTCAATAAGCATGCGCAATGTGAAAATATGGTCTATTGTAGAATGGCATGGACGAAAGCCTGCATGTCCTACAACACGTACACCAGTATGTTCTGCCCATGATGTCAACTGCTTCTCAGTAAGACTGGCTAAGAGCCGGTGCTTCAAATGGCTCCCGAAACGAACTTGGGCGTCCAACGGCGGTGCTTCAAATGGCTCCCGAAACGAACTTGGGCGTCCAACGGGGTTCGCCCAAGCGAACCCCAAGAATTCGCCTAGGCGAACCCGCGGGATTCGCCCAGGTGAACCCGCACCCCTGACGTGGCGAGAGCGTTGCGGGTGCATTTTCGACGTGGCATCATCCACCGGGTTCGCCCAAGCGAACCCATCAGAACTCGGTTTCGGGAGCCAATAAAGTGCGCGGCTAAGAGCTTTGAAAATATGGAACTTACCATGATCATGCGATAATTAGAAGGATCATGCTTATTACCTGCTTTGTAAATTGGTACAACCTTACTGACAGCCCAAGTTTCTGGCAAGCCTTCTTGCAAAGCTTGATTTAAAAGAGTAGTGATGATTGGAAGCAATAGCGGACCCCCCATTTAAGCAATTCTGCTTGCAAACCTTGAAGATCAGGAGACTTGCCATTAGATAGATGTCGCAGTCCTTCTTTGACTTCTTCCTCTGTGAATTGAAGAATATCACCTACAAAAGGAGGCACAAAATTAAGGACCCCAGGATGATCATATAAATGGACCAATCGCTCATCCCATTGCTGCATAGAAATATGTCCAAGAGTAGGAGGTGGTCGATATAATATTTTGCCCAGAAGGTCCGAGGCTCACGTAGCAGTAATTCAAACATTTGCTTCTGATGAATGCCATTCAGAATTATAAGTCTGTTTTGAAACGCAAGAAGGCACGCTTTGTTGCTGAGCATGTCGCATATCTGGCTCAACTATCATTCGCAATTGTTTTTTAAGCTGCTTGCAGTCTTCATCAAACCAGGCATTTCTAGGAAAGGATTTCCTAGAGAAGTGCATGTACCAAAGCAAGAGACAGCAGAAGTAAGCAAAGCATCAGCAAATGCTGCATTACGCCCTTGAAGAGTTGGGTAATCCAAAATACCTGCAAGCGCAGGAGCTAATGTCTGTTCATATTCAAAAGATCTAGAATAAGTCAAGCGAATGCGAGGGGCAGGAGCCTGGATAGCAATGGGTTGAAGAGGTGGAAGCTACCACTTTAATGACAAATAAAGTGGATAGTGATCAGATTTTATCTCCTCATCTCTATGTCTTGTGCCAATTCGAAAGTCTGAAATGAGATCCAAGGCTTGCACTTGGGAAATGACATAATCAACAATACTAGTACCACCACCCTGCTTATCATGTCTGCATGTAATACCTTTAGATTTGGCCATTGCTCTAAGCCATTACAAAGTACCATCTCAAAGACTTTACACAACTGGATGAGCTCCCTTCCAAATGTTGAGACGGGTTTGTTAGCATCAGGCGATGAACGTGGAAAGACTGTATCATTAGTAGACATCCATAAAGGGTCACGAGCATCCTCAAGTATGAGTTGAGCAGCTTGCATTTCAACAGTGCGAGCATTGAAATCACCAAGAAGAATAACATGCCCCAACTGTTTGAATTGAGCAATGTCATCATAAAGATCACCATAGGGATCACTGTGAGCGACATCATATTCATCATAAAAAGGTGATGATGTAGGTGGAAAGTAATAGGCAGCAACAAAAATGGTACTACTATTGTGGCAATGAAGTTTGATCCACATGTAGCGATTATATCTATCAGCTTTATGAAGCGTGATATATGGGGCAATGGCATCCTTGAAATAGCAAGCAACTCCACCGCAACCTCGTTGCCCATGACATTCATTAAATAATGAAAAGAATTGATAGCCTGTAAAATGAGGTAGTTGTTTGGCTGAATGCTCCCACGTTTCCATGAGCAGAAGGATATCCATATCTTTTGCAATGGGATTCAAGCCATCACCTTTACGCCATGGAAAACCTCGACAATTCTAAGACACCAACCGAAGGCACATTTCCTAGGAAGGTACATTTGAGGTATGAGCAGTGCGAACTGAGGAGGCTGGAGCAATAGAGGCTTACAGCAAGCAAAGAAGCGAAGAACATCGGCGGCGGCAAAGATCAAGGGTACCATTAGCAACATCGCAGAGGGAATGGCCTTGGAGCGTAAGAAGATGTGGTGGGTGCGAAAGATGGAACAACACGAGGCGATTTGCGGCGTTGGTGTGTGCATGGGAAATGGGAGAATGGACTTTGACACCAGCGGTATGAGTGGCCTTAGCATGATGAAAGGCGCCGAGAAAAAGTTGCATGTGATGGTGTAAAAATACGTAGTTTTCCACGAATCGCTGCGTGCCTTTTACCACCATTCTTTTTGAATGTCCCGGACCTTTGCAAATTACGGCGCCCGGCTAATCTGTTGGGACTAAGTAAGATCAAAATCCGGATAGAGAGATGTCCCTTTCAATTGCTTGGCCCCGCTTGAGTATATCCATTTTAGTACTCAAATTTCGCACTGTAAATTTCACTATGCGCGGGTGGTGGGGCTGCAATGCTCCAACCCTATGTGCAGCAGTGACAACAACTGGTGTTGTGAAGTCCAATTTAGCTAACACCAAAGTCTGTACCTTCTGTTGCAAGTCCTCTGATGCTTCTTCTGGCATGCCACGAATTACCAGATTACACTGACGGTTGTGCCTATCAATGTATTCTCTACGCCTCTGAGCAGATGTAGATGCAGATGTAGATGCAAAACCTGTTACATGAGAGTTTTGAAATTGGGGGGAGGATGAACTAGGCATGGATCTCACATTAGAATCATGATGCTTTGAAGAAGTTGGAGGTGCCTTGGTTGCATGAGAATAAGAACGTTCCAAGGCAGCAACTCGACTAGATGTGTCCTTAACAAGCTCAGTCACTTGGCAGGTCATGCTTTCTTCCAATGCTCGCATGCGAGTATTATAACTCGTAGACACCTCAGAGACATGACGGAGTAAATCTTGTCTTTGCTTGCCAATATCAACCATTAGGTGCTCCACAGTCATATAACAAGCAACAAACTCCAACTTTGCGCCCTCAATTGCTTCCCAAAGCTTTGCATGTTCAGCATGAATTTTGTCAGTGAGCATTGCAAGGTCGTGTTGCTGCATGTGCAAAGTAGCTGTACGAATGTCAAGCTTGTTCTCTAGGTCTTTTTGAAGCAAATTGACATAGAGAGGAAGACGTGCTGGACGAGGGACCTTGGAGAAATCATCTGGGGTCAATGCCTCAGCAATCCGCTCCCTTTCATCATCCTGAGTTGAACCTCCAACACATGTTGGAGGTGTGGCTGAGCGATATGCACTTCCAACACCTGTAGCAGATGCAATCTGCTCCCCATCAGCACCATGTGGTGAACCTCCAACGCATGTTGGAGGTTCGTCTGGGCCAGTTGCACTGCCAACACCTGTAACGGACGCAATCTGCTCTCCATCATCATGTGTTGAACCTCCAACGCATGTTGGAGGTTCGTCTGGGCCATTTGCTCCATCAACGCCATTGGGAATTTGCGATGGACAACGCTTATCCCGTTGAGAGTAAAGATGCAATGCCCTATTTAATGTCTGTTGTTTAAGATGAGCATCTTTATTGAGAGATCGAGTCACATCACCTTTGTAACCGTTATCTTTGTTTGTGGATCTGAGAGACTTCAAGGGGTGACGAGCAGGCCCTGACGGATTTGGCTGATCAAAGGGATTAATACCCACCATAGAAAAATTCCCTAGCTACTGCAAAGGAATTGAAGGAGCCATTACTTCCAGAGGGCCGAAATGGGCTGATCTATAATAGTAAACAGTCCCGAAATCAAAAAGTCCAAAAAGCTGTAATGTATAATGATGCAAATGGTCTGAATCATATGTCCTTGGAAAGATCCAGACATAAGCTTTCCAACGAGCCTGAAATCACCTGATTCTGATGTCTTTAGCTCAAGTTATGAGCTCGAGAAGTTTTGCCGTCGGGCACCAAAAAGGCAAAGCGCCAAAAGGAGCGCCAAAAGAAGCTAGAAGAGTTTTCCCCTTGCAAGCATAGTAAACAGTTCCGAAATCAAAAAGTCCAAAAAGCTGAAATGTATAATGATGCAAATGGTCCGAATCATATGTCGTTGGAAAGATCCAGGCATAAGCTTTTCAACGAGCCCAAAATCACCTGATTCTGATGTCTCTAGCTCAAATTATGAGCTCGAGAAGTTTTGCCGTCGGGCACCAAAAAGGCAGAGCGCCGAGGAGACCTCTACAGGAAGAAGCTGCCAACAACTATGTGGGAAAGAAGGCTATAGATAAGGAAGTTGGAGCAACGGTTAAGGAGCTCACATGAACAATTATAGCCTTGAACTCCTTTTATACTACAAGCACTTTATTGCAGCGGTGGTCGCCGCCACACCATAGCATCTGAAAAATATATCCTTTCGACCAATCTTTTTTACTATGTTTTATAGTCAAATCAGCAAGATTCAATTTAAATCTTCCATAACATCGATGTGAACAAAAGCTACTCTTTAACTTTTTAAAAACAACAATTAAACCAATATAAAGTGTCAAAGCCATGTTGCATGTTTGTGAATGTCAAATGAAGCAAGTTTAACATTCTAATATTGTTGGAACGTTAATGGTTGGAGCATTATAAATATCCATAAAGCTAGGTTTAGGCATTCTAATGGTTGCATATCATTCATATGGAGGGCAGCCATCATCGTGATGAACCAAAAGCATCGCAAGCTGTGGATTTATTGTCTATAGGTTCGATTGGACCAAGAAACTATTGGCCATATTGGCGGTTGCTAGCATCAAACTCTATACCTGCAGATTCGTTATAGAGACAGAAGAAGAGAAGCCACTAGAGGACGCCAATAATTTAATGAAATTGGTGGAGTAATTCTTTGGAACAATATTTCTAGATAACCTTTTAGAAATGCTTTCATCTGATAACGTAAAGTATCACCGAAATCCACAGTTCTTAATGGCCTGAGCACACATCTACGCTAATTTACATCACAAGAAAATGAGCTATGTAATTTGGAACGGGTGACAAATGCAAAACATAGAAAAGATCACTCTATTTCAACCTGAGCGATTCCCATAATGTCCTGCATATGCTGCTTATAAAGGAAAACCAAGACATTAGAAAGCTATCTAGATCCCATGGAAGAGGGACTTATCATTTTCACTCGCCCCTCATTCAGAGAGAAAACCATGGGAAAAGGCATTGCATTGTGGATCATGCCGTGCATGCTTGGGCTAGGCGTAACAGGCCTGTGCGGAGGGAAAGCAGAGGCCTCTTTATCTCTTTCTATATCAATCACTGTTGAAAGTATAAGTTAACTAGATATTTCAACTTGAGCAAACACTGCAAATTTACTGCCTGAAGCACACTAGAGAAATTAAGTCAATTAATAACTTTAAATGATCTATGATCTATGCCACAAGTACTTGGTTGAAGTAAAGCACAAATTTCCTAAGGAAATCTATGAATGCAAGGGAGCCACAATATGGTCCCTAATCCCTTGCAATATATCAACAATTTCAACCTTAATACATAATCATAGTCATTAATGCTCCAGGTTTACTGTAGCTATGAGATTGCCTTAAACACTGTAGCAATCTCGTTTCTGCTCCAAACACAAACCTTTGAACGCGAATACTTATTCAATGCATACGATCTGCAGTGAGCTCCACGTTCAGCAACAAATCATTCGTATTTATGCTGTACTCCGTCGGTTTAGTTAGGATAGAAGTTCTAAGTTTAGATTGCGGTGGCTCTGAGATATCCCACAGGCGTTATTAGCAAAATCCGATACTTACGAATTATCCCACATACGTGCACAGATAATTTCGACTTACGACCATTGAACCTTTAAACCCCTTTTAAAAAAACTCCCTTTCAATCTTAAGTGCTTCTCATTAGGGCGGATTTGGGGTCTCAAAATGGCCCTTATCTTGGATGCCAGAATTCCACGTCATGTTTCTCGCGACCAATGATGTTTGCGCATTTTTTTCCAAAGTCAGTATTAGTTGGCAAGTAGAAAGAGGAGCAGGCTTACTTGGCATCCACATGGCGAAATTTCATAGGACATGTTTGTGCATTCATTGCAACCACATTAATGGCCCGCATTTTTCGAAAATCGTATCGCGGACCAAAATAATGGCTACTTTTAAGCCCTATCAATGCACATGCCCACATGCACCAACCACCTTTTCAAATTTTGGCACCAAGATTTCCATTGTTCACATTAAGCGCCCTTCGTGCATCCTCTCATATTTCGCTCTTCATTTGGAATCCAAGTCTCCAATAGTGTTACGTGTTTTTTCGGGGCGAGCATAGAGTTAAGCAACAATGGGAGGCGATGTGGACGACAAGCAAACGTCACGTTACATGCCATGTTTTACTACCCAAATTTTCATTCTGAAGTTTTCCTACTTTTCAGCTCTTCCCATTCATCGTATTTGCTCCCCGCCATTCATTCTTACAATTCAACGACCGATCAGATATCTCTAATTGCATCCATCATTGCTCCTAGTACTCCTACATTGCTTCAGGTTCATCACTTACAAAACAATAAAGGCCGCGACGGTGGGAAGGATATCTATCCATAGGCTCGTGGGTGAGAATGCTATCCTTAACGAAGGATGACTATGGAGTTACATCGTCGGAAATTACATTCATACGCAAATGAATAGGTAGAACTATAGGGTTCAAAATAAATGCTATGGATAGTATATTGCAAAAAAAAAAAAAGGGAGGGGGAAGGGGTTTGAAGAGGAGGATATTTGTAAATTTGCACCCTCAATAATACATGGATCACACCATGCGAAAATGCATATGCACTTTGTAAATGTGTAGTGAGATTTCGCGTCATGTGATTCTTGCTTCTTTTCTTCCCTCTTCTTGATTTATATTCACTCACCTTTGAATCAAATATTTTTCTTTGGGCTATATTTATCGGATGTCGGGATTTGAGACTAGGGAAAGCATTACCGGCATCGTTGTTGTCTAACATATGGATATAAGAGACATGCTTTTCAAGATATACATTCGGGGCAATGGGCATTGTAAAGTTGTGGGGCCGAGCTTGAAAAGTCGTCCCATGACCTCGTTTAAGCGAATTGTGCAAGCCTTATGAGAATGGTGTCCTTGCAATGAAGAAATGTTTGATAAGGCGTGCATCCGGGGTTGTTGAAAAAATGAGTTACAAAATATTTGCTCCATTAGAGGTGTTTACTAATGCCACGACACACAAAAAGCTCCAAAGACATATTGTATAAAATGTCGCTTTCATGAGCCTTTGGATCGCTTAACTCAAAGTGTCACATATGGAAACATTGTTAGGTTTGTTAAAATAACATAAAAATCTTATTTAATAAAGCTTTGGTTGTTGGTAAAGTGTTGGCTTATTGATTATGTGTTTGTATTTTACTTACCCTCTTTGAAAACGTTTAGTTCATAAAACATAATATAACTTGGAATGATACATATTTTATATGCAAATGGGAGACTATTGATGAGGGACTTGGTGTTATTATCTATTGACAACAAAACAAGGAAGTGGATCACACCATGCAATTTAGTATATTCCAACCTTTTAGCTTATACAAAATTAAACTTGGTGTGATCTTTTTGAAAAAACATGACTTCCTATGGTAAAATTACTTTGATTATCTTTTAATAAAAGAAATATATATGTGTCTTATTTGAAGTTAAGTGTGGATATGTGACGTGCTCATTTATTGATAAAGTGTTTGCTTTTTGAAAAGGGCTAATAACTTTATGTACTACTAGAGTTGGTAAAGTATTTTAGATGCAAATAGGATGCTTGATGTGATCCTTCTTAAAAAAGATATGCTCTTTGAAAAGGACTAATAACTTTATGCACTTGGGGTGGTAAAGCATTAAATGAGAAGGGGTACTTGTGTTTAATTTTAATTTGACAACAAATAAGAAAGTGGATCACACGATCTTGAATTTAGTGTGTTCCATTTTTGTTGCATATGTACTATTAAACTTGGTGTGATACTTCTTAAAAAAATATGCTCTTTGAAAGGGATAATGACTTATGTACTTAAGAGTGGTAAAGCATTTTAGATACAAATAGGAATGAGTACTTGTGTTTAATTTTAATTTGACAACAAATAAGAAAGTGGATCACACCATGCTTGAATTTAGTGTGTCCCTTTTTTTTGCATATGTATTATTAAACTTGGTGTGATCCATCTTGAAAAAAATAGCTTTCAAGTAAAAGGAAAGAAAGAAATATCTTATTTAAAGTGTAAAGTGTTAGTATATAAAGTGTTGGTTTATTAAAATACTATTTGTTTACGCTAAGTTGTAAGTTCAATATTTGTGTTTCTATTTACTTTTTTACGCAAGGATCACACCAGGTGAATTTCTTATATGCAATTACTTCTGCGCATGAAGATTTCGCATCATATGATCCTCTTTAAACAAGGATGGCTTTGACCTTCAATGTTCATAAATTTTATGAATGTTTGCATATAAGAATGTCACATATCATATTTTCTTAAAAAATGGTCATCAAATGGATAAACCCTTCACATTGCAAAGTATAATATCATTTATTAGCATCTTCACGGACATTTCCCCTTCCTTATCAGAAGCAGCTCATCTCAAAGGAACGTATTCGATTCGAATGCCTTCATCCTCTCTCAATCTCTCACAATATCCTAGGAGGCCGAGTTACCGTCACCACAAAATCGGACTAAACTTGAAACGTCCCGAAATGGCGGTTTCTTGCCACTCAACGGATCCATGGATATAAAATGCCATCCGCCCGGATGTCGACACTTTTTGAGCACGCAAGACACAACCATACGGGTCTAAGTTCTTATTTTTAGACCTCCTTTTTGCATTGAAGACTGGAGCATATTCGTGAGTCGGTTGGATCCTCATCCACACATCATTTGGAGCTTCCATATTTGCGTGGATCGCCGCGGCGAAAATGAAGGTGTACAATTTGTATGCCCCAAAGACAATTAAACCGTGTGAGCCGAACGTCCGTACTAACCTCGTTTTTGAAATTTGCAATGTGCATATGGAAATCGAAAAGTCCATTCTCCTACAATCCATGCTTTTATACATTAAGCAAATTCAAATTTGAATTGTAGGGGCGGAAAGCCCGTATTGGGATGAAGTAAAGATCCCTGGTTAATCTTTGGGTTCACATGGATGAATCGCTGGCGGCCCGGCTTAAAACCCGGCCGAACTTGGGTGCGAGGCAAAAAAATTCAGCCCGTTTTGGAAAATCAGCCCTTGCAAGATCCAACTTGCGTAGGCTGATGCAACGGCTGAATTTTTAATCGATCTTGACTCCGCCCAGAACTTCACGGGAGGGCCTAAACTTCTCCATGTGAACCACCCATAAGGCGCAGCCGCAGCGCCTCGAAATGAAAGTCTAATACAAAGCTTCAACCTATACATTCAAATTTTAAAATGTGGAAGGCGGGAAGCTTGTATGGCCATGGCCTCTAAATGAAAATAGCGCAAGAATCGGTGACACGCACGCTTGGTATCTGACAAACCAAGAGGCACCGTCATGAGTTGCCGATATGCTATAATGCAAGTGGCTTTTTAGAAGCGCCACAGGTTGCATCAGCCTGTCTGACAACCAACAGAATTAAATACATATGGCGCCATGAATGCGCAATCCCCCTTATTCCGGGAGAATATTCCAAGTAAATCTGTAATGATGAGATTTTGGTATCCTAGGTGGCATGGGAAAAAAGGAGCGGAAATATGACGTGGAATGGCTGATAGGAGGCCATTTTGAGACCCCAAATCCGCCCTTATGTGGTTTCATGTCACCATAAGATTCAACCTTATCATTCAATGCTCTTTAAGCAAGTTATCCAACACCTCTGACCTTAGGTTAACCATATGCAGTTGACTTCCATCTCTAAGTTCAACTGTAAGCAGAAAGATTTACATGACCATATTTCTAACATTCCCCCTTCATGTAATCTTTCCTGTGATTATACTGTACAGCATCTCTCAGAATTTTAAATCTTCCAAATGGTAAAGCTTTTGTTAGAAGATCTGCCATTTGATTTACTGTACTGACATATGCAAGGTGTACCTGTTTTCTTTCAACCATATCTCGTATAAAATGGACTTCCATTTCTATATGTTTGCATCTTTCATGCAACACGAGTTTTCGGACATGGTTATGCGGCTTGTGCTATCCGCGAGAAGATTATTGTAGGTTACGTTTGCTCTAGCCCTAGCTCAGCAAGTAGTCTTCTTTCCCATACCACTTCTTTAGTAAGCAAAGTTGCAGCATTATACTCAGCTTCTGCACTATATAGGGCTATACTTCCTTGCTTTTTGCACTTCCATGCTACAGGGGCACCTCCTAGCAAAACCACATAACCTGATGTTGATTTCCTTTGGTCTAGGTCACACCTTGTGTCAGTCACAATAGGCCTTTAATTTAAGCTCATCTGAGTTATACCTAATGCCAATATCTAAGGTACCCTTCAAATATCTCAGGATTCTTTTGGCAGCTGTCCAATGTTCTAAACCAGGGTTATTGTTGTACCTGCTCAATAAGTTTACTCCAAAAGCTATATCTGGTCTTGTGCAATTTGCTACATAAGACAAACAGCCAATCAGTGATCTATAAGGAACATTCTCCATTTGCTTTCTCTCTTTCTCTGAATTTGGAGACACATTAGCTGAGATCTTCTGCCCTGGTACTAAAGGAGTTTGTGCTATGTTGCAATCACTCATATTAAATTTCTTCAACATATTCAAAATATGAGTTTGCTGGCTCAATGTCAGCAGTTTATTTTCTCTGTCCCTGTATACTTCAATCCCAAGAAACCTTTTTAGTTCACCTAAATCTGTCATTTGGAAACGTTTATTGAGCAGATGTTTGCATTGAGCCAAGACATATTTGTCATTTGCAACCATGATATTGTCATCAACATAGAGAGCTATAATGCACCACTGCTTCCCATCATTATACCTGTACAAGTTTCCATCACATTTTAATTTTTCAAAGCCTTGCTAGAAGATAATTATCCATACATTTGTACCACCCTTGGTGCTTGTTTCAATCCATAAACTGCCCTGTTCAATTTCCACACTTTCCCTTTTTCTTCCTCAAATCCTGGAGCAGGTTTCAAATAGATTTCTTCTTCAAGTTTTGCATTAAGAAACGCTGTACTTACATCCATATGATGAATTTCCATGTCATATGAGTTTGCAATAGCTAATAGCATTCTCAAACTATTAATTTTGACCAATGGCGAGAATGTTTCATCGAAATCTAATCCTTTCTTCTGAGTAAAACCTTGTGCCACAAGCCTTGCCTTAAATTTCTTTGATTTTCCATCAATACCTGGTTTTATTCTGAAGATCCATTTATTGCCAACAACATTTTTACCTGGTGGCTTGTCAACTACTGTATAGGTCTCTGTTCTTTTGAAAGATTGCATCTCATTCTCCATAGCTTTCCTCCAATTTTCTGAATCACTACCTTTAATAGCATCTTCAAAATTACTAGGTAGCTTATCAGTTTCTAAGATAAGAATATCAAATATAGAATGGATTTCACCTTTGCTGCCCTGATGCCTTTTACTTCTACCTTCTTCAGTTCTCCCATGCAACTCTAGTTGAAGTTTACTTTCATCTGCCAAGATTTGTGCTTCAGTCCTCCTGGCTTTTCTTTTTGGTCTTGTCATGGGTATAGCAGGTTCAGGTTCTGCCATTGTTACAGCAGGGTCAGCATGTTCAGGTTCTGCTATCTCTTCCTCAGGTAATGCAGGTTCAACTGCAGGTTCAAACTCTGATAAACTCTCAGCATCTTGTGGTTCACTTGTACCTTCATCTCCATCTTCATTATCACTGTCAAGAATTCCTCTTGTATCCTGTGACGCTCCCTGCTAAACGTACGGCGCCCGGCCGTACACTCGGCAGGAAATCCCCCATCCGGCTCAACAACCGCATGGGCCCTTCGTCTACCCCGCACTCTGAGGTGACTCCTAGTGCGGGAAGGGAACACGAAGGTGTCTTGCGCGCCCTTCCCCTATGGGCTCCTATAACAGCGGAAGCGACAACACGTCAGAACTAGCATCAATATATACAAATACTACCTCGAAGGGTAGTGCATCACACATAAACCAATGCAAAGATGATAATCACGAACCATAAAACATGAGAGCTCCTACCCCGCTCGGACTTCGTGGGAGGATGGATGACCGGCTAGGCCTCAAGATAGAGCAGACCGAGTCATGGCAATGGCGAGGGCTGGCATAGAACAATGGCTAGGGTTGACCACTCCATCCGCCCCTCCTGTGCATACTTTGCAAATGGGCTAGATCAGGCTCTGACAGGACTCTAGCCTTCCGGATACGCAATCCCATGGCATCACCCATCGGGACTACTCCGTGTTGCATCTCCCTGGTCCGATGAGGCGGGAAGGGTTGCATCTCCCCTTCCGGGATCTAGAGGTGCGTGGGCGGCTAGAGAATCGTGGCGACACACGATTAGTGCACCCGATTGAACCCCCAAAACGAGCCAAGCTGACACTTGCGGCTCTCGAGGGAGGCGAGGCGACACCATTGCCCGGGGAGGTGTCGGGACCCATGCCGGCCCACAGAAGTGACCGACCATAAGCCTAGCCCACTATGGGATCCCCCGGCCCCCACTTTCGGCGGGGATCCTCCCTCCACTTTCCCTCTAGCCCGTTGTATGGTGCTGAGTCATATCATAGCCTCAATAGCCTTTGTGGGCTCCTATGCACTGAGGCAACTAATAGGAACTAAGGGATCTACTCTAGGGCATACTACATATGGCTCTGGGTCTCTACCCCCTTCCCAATACAAGAGGAGCAAACATGATCAACCATCATCACATAATCATCACATCATGAGAATAATTCATAAGAAGAACATCTTAACCTAATCATACAAATCTAACTAATAGTTAGGGTTCATTGATTAGGGTTCAAGATGTTGAATCTGAGTTCTAGGATGGCTCTACTCTAGATACAAGATACTAGCATATCCGGAATGCTAATTCCGGATAAGCTATCACAACTACTATTCTATATACACTGCTCTGAAGCTCTCCCTCCGGATCCGGTGTGCCTCCATGGTCTTGACTCACGAGATCTTTGCTCCTACTCCAAGAACGAGTCTACCTGGCTGCTGCTTTGCACCAGCCTATGCCACAACAAGCGATGTTGAAACGGGGTTTCGAGCAGTAGGTGAGTCTCTCGGGTGCTAGGGCTGGAAAGAGGCCTAGGGTTAGGGTTTAGGCCTATATAAGCTAGGTCCACCTAGGATGCCACGTGGCACCAATCGGGTGAGTCCTATGTGGCAGGTGCCCCAATGGGTTGAGGCCACGTGGATAATGGTCTAACCCATGGTTGGCTAAGTTATGAGGATAACTTGGCCATGCCCCCTAGTGCCACAACCTATGGTATACAAGACTATGAAGATAGACTTGTATAGTGACGGATCCAGGAATATACGTATTTATGGCGTATATTCCCCTGGACCGTCACATTCTCCCCCCCTTAGGACAATGCTGTCCTCAGCATTGCGCTAAGGTGACGAACCTACCTTATGTCTGCAAAACAACAACATAATACAACCTTTAGTTTACTTTAGCAATCAAGTTTTTATTAGTTAAAGGTCAAAATTTAGGCTATATTTATACTTATACAAAATTATATAGCCTTAACACTGTTATTTTTTATAATAATTCAAAATACTATTATAAGAGTTATTAGGGTTCATAATCTAAATTATGGCTCCCCTATCTTCTAAATGGCGCTCCTCGTTGAAGTCCTCCTTCTACTTGCCGCAAAAGGAGCACATTACGTTAGTTTAGTTAATAATTTGTGGTTTTAGGGGACCACCCCTTACCTCCTTGAGCCGAACCACTTGGCTCAAGGTTGTCCTACCTTGCCCAAGATCATGGCCCTTTCGGTTTTGAGCTTAGGGATCATTTAAGATGCTCCCATCATCGCCCATGATCAAGTGCTACCTTGTACACGATCCCCCTGGATCAGTACACCCCATGCATCATGCCCCAAGGGTTTCAAATTAGGGGAACGTCTCACGATCCCATCATCGTGCATGATCACTTTAACCTTCACCATGACCCTCCTACGGCCAGGTGTGCGTACCCCGCATCGTGGCATAGAGATCATCCGATCGATGTCCCATCATCGCCCACCATGCCTCATTCCTCACTCACATGACCCTAATGGTCATGCACACCTCTTTGGTGCGTGTGGCCTAGAGAATGCCCTAAAGGCGTATCCCATCATAAGCACACGATCCAAGGTTACGGCACATGCACCCTACTAACTAGAATGCATCGCCCGGGCTTAAAACTAACTAACAACACTAGCTAACCACCTGGCAAGTCGGGGTCGACCAAGTCGGAGACGACTCGCCCATCAAACTCCTTCATAAACTCTGGGTATTGCTTCTCCAAATCTTGCTTTAATACCCATGTCGCGTCTTCCACGGGTAAGTGCTTCCACTTAACCAAATATTGGAGGAACTGAGACCTCCTAGTCTTCTTGAATGACTTATCAAGAAGTAATTCAGGCACTATTTCTACTTGCTCTTCCGTCATTTCCAACAAAGTTGGAGTATCCAAAACCTCCTCAGGGTTAGGATTGTGCCTTTTTAATAAACTTACGTGGAAGACCTTGTGCACCTTGAGATGGGCGGGAAGATCCAACTTGTAGGCTTGAGAGCCCACTCTCTCCAAAATCTTGAAGGGACCAGCCCACCTAGGGGCAAGCTTCTTGCAAATCCCAATTCGCAGCTTGGCTTGCTTCACCTTGATCTTCAACCAGACGCTATCGCCTACCTTGAACTCCCTTACGGTTCTGTGCTTGTCGGCTACACTCTTCTGCCGACTTCTTGCTGCCAATAAGTAACCCCTTACTTCTTCCACTAGCTGCTGCATATCCCCTAACATCTGCTGGGACACTTCTACCTTGGACACAGGATTGTGCCAGGTATCCGGGTTAAGCACTGGTAGCCATAATTTACCATGAAAGGAGACATCTGAGATGACTCCTGCTTGGCACTGTTGTAGGCGAATTCCACCAAGTGGATGTACTCATCCCACTTGGACTGCTTGTTCCACACATAGCTTCGAAGCATGTCTTCAATGATCCGATTCGTCCTTTCCGTCTGGCCATTTGTTTGGGGATGATATGCCGTGCTCATAGAGAGCTTCGTCTGAATGGTGCTGAAGAGATCTTGCCAAAAGGCACTCATAAACTTAGAATCTCTATCAGATATTATCTCCCGCGGCATGCCATGGAGTCTAAAAATCTCCCTTACAAATAACTTGGCAGTATCTAATGCGGTGTCAGTAGTCTTGCAAGGCACAAAATGTGCCATCTTAGATAACTTATCTACGACAACCATCAATGCATCCTTGCCTCGAAGAGTTCTAGGGAGACCTGTGATGAAATCCATGCTTATGACCTCCCACTTTGCATTTGGCACCCCCAATGGCTCTAAAGCACACGGAATCGAAGTTGCTCATGCTTTGGTCTCTGGCCGACATAACCGGGCAATCCCGAATATATGCAGCTATCTGCCTCTTCATTCCTGGCCAGAAGTAGCTACTTCGAATCTTGAAATAGGTCTTCATGAAGCCAGCATGCCCTGCTATTGGGCTGTTATGTGTGTCATGAAGAATTAACTTCCTTACCCCTGATGATTCGGGCACACACAACTTATGCTTGTGATACAACAGGTTGCCTTCCTTCTTATAATGCTTGAAGGCTTCCCGCTCCTTATCTGTTCTGGCTTCCTTGGAAATACTTTCCCATACCTCCTTGAAGTCCACATCTGTTGGTAAGGACTCCTCAATCTTCTTGCCAAACTCACTCGAAAGAGTGGAAATCGCATTACAATGCGTCCTTGTCTGAAATGGTCTCCTGGAGAGGGCATCTGCTACAACATTAAGCTTGCCGGGCTTATATATAATATCAAAATCATACTCCTCAAGGAATTCCATCCACCTCCTTTGCCTTAAGTTGAGGAGTGGCTGGGTGAAAAGATATCTTGAAGGCTCGGTGATCGGTATCCAACTGAAACTTCCTTCCCGGCCAGATAATGCCTCCATATCCTCAATGCCCCGACAATGGCTAGCGGCTCCCTGATCATGGGTTGGGTAGCGTTGCTTCGGCGTCGTTCATCTTCTTCGAAATGTGGGCGACTACCCTTCCTTCTTGCATCAAGACCGCCTCGTTGCTATCTTGCTTGCATCTGTTGCTACCAACTTATCTTTACTTTCGGATCCGGAGAACAAGCACCGGTGCTCATTGTTAAAAGGCCTCTTTAAGCTTCTCAAAAGAAGCTTGGACTTTCTCTAACCAATGGCTAGTCCAATCCTTAATCTTCTTGGCCTTAGTGAGGTCCGACAGAGGGGACGCCCACTTAGCAAAGTCCTTCACGAACTTTCTGTAATATCCCGCCAACCCGAGAAAGCTTCTTACTTCTGCCACATTCCTTGGAGCTGGCCAATCAACTATTGCCTCAATCTTAGATGGATCTGTGGAGATTCCCTCGGATGTTACTACATGCCCCAAATATTCCACTCGGCCTGTTGCAAAGTGGCACTTAGAGAGCTTCCCATACAACCGATGACGTCTCAACTTTTCCAACACTTTCCTGAGATGCTGACAATGCTCTTCAAGGGACTTGCTGTAGACTAGAATATCGTCGAAGAAGACAATAACAAACTCATCCAAGAAGTCTCTGAAGATGTCGTTCATGAGGCGCATAAACGTTGCTGGAGCATTCGATAGTCCAAAGGGCATTACTGTAAACTCAAAGTGACCATACCGCGTTCTGAAAGCGGTCTTATGGATATCCTCTTCTTTTATTCTTATCTGATGGTATCCTGACCTCAAATCAATTTTAGAGAATACCTTTGCTCCTTGTAGCTGATCCATTAGGTCATCTGCCCTTGGCAATGCATACTTGTTCTTAATCGTCTGCTTATTAAGCTGGAGATAGTCTATGCACATTCTTAAACTCCCATCTTTCTTCTTCACAAAGAGTATAGGTGCCCCGAAAGGAGACACACTTGCTCTTATAAATCCAAGCTCGAGCAATTCCTGAAGCTGCTTCTTGAGCTCAATCAATTCTGGGGTGCTCATTCTATATGGCGCCTTACTGGTAGGCTTCGCATCCGGAGCCAATGTGATCTCACATTCCACACCCCTATAAGGTGGCAGCTGCCGGATTTCATCCGGAAATACATCCTTGAACTCTGAAATAAGCCTTGCTATCTGCCTGGGCAACTGATTCCCCTTTGGGTCACTTCCCTCCTGCTTGCCTGGCTCAACTGATTCCATCCTCAAGATGTAGTCCACCTTATTCTTTTCTATACTCTTCCTTAGCTGCTTCAAAGAAATACACTGCATGGGAGAATCTAGCTTCTTACCTTTCACTATCAATTTGCTGCCATCTGGTGCCGTCATGGTGACTTCATTCCGGTCGCAATCAATCATGGCTTTGGCTGGCTTCAAAAATTCCATCCCCACTATCAGATCATATCTTCCGATGTCCATGACTTCTGCTCCCATCGGCCACTTAGCCCCACTAAGGTCTATGTCAAAGGTGATCCTCCTCCCCTTAGTGTGCCGAATGGCGCCGTTTGCCATAGCTACTGGCCTTGGCTTAGACTTCAATACCTTGTTCTTCATTAGAGCAGCCAATCTAGGAGATGCAAAATTATGAGAGCTACCTGTATCTATGAGGACTACATAAGGATTACTATCTATGATCCCATCCGCCGCGATGACAGTCGACTGATTCTCTATATCACCTGTCTCAATGTTTGCACATATGTGGCACTCACCATCTATGAAGTCCTGGCCCTCCTGCTGGTCGTCGTCCTCGTCCGCTTCTGTTGGGGAGTCCCAATCCAAGAGTTCTGCCAAGGCTGACTGCATGACGAATGGACAATCATGTGTTCGGTGCCCTGGCTGGAAGCACCTGAAGCATAACTTTTTCTCAATGCATTCCTGTCTCTTTTCCTTCGGCAAACTGTCTAGGAGACGCTTAAGAGCACTGCCCCCTGATGCATTCTGTGGCTTACGGTCCCCAAAAGCTTTGTTCTGACCCTTACCTTGCTGCTGACTCCCTGATGGTGTAGCTGCTGATTGCTTACCCTGATATTGTCCTTGATACTGCCCTGAACTCTTACCCCTGAAGGTTGACTGCTTCTCTGCTGGAGTTGCTGGTGCCTCTTCCAAACTTATAGCTTTATCTTCGGCCTCTGCAACTGACCTTGGGTTGATTGCTCTAACAAGCCTCTTGATATTGCTGTTCAACCCCTCAATATAAGTATCCACTGCTTGCCTCTCTGAGACTCCAGGAACATGGAGCCTAAGCCTCATAAATTCTTCGGTATACTTAGCCACTGATAAGCTACCCTGATTCAACCTGTAAAACTGCTGGATCTGTCTACTAGTATGAGACCTTGGTACATAGTGCTTGCGAAAAGCCTTGCTGAAGGTCTTAAACCTGCAATTGTTCCTCTTCAGCTTGTTAGACTTAGCATATCCCTTCCACCAGATCCTTGCCGGTCCAATAAGGTTAGCTGTAGCAACTTTCCCTATGTCCTTGTCTTTCATACCGTAGGAGTTGCCAAATTCTTCCATTTCATCAAGCCATGCTTCAGCCTCCATGCCTGACCTGTCTTTCCCTGAAAACTGGCCCAGCTTCCTTGTCTTCCACACATTGCTCATAGCACTATCCACCTTTTTCTGATAGTCATCTGTCTTTCTTGCCCTTTTTCTTGCCTTAGGTGTGCCAGACTGACTGTCGGAGCTAGAGCTGTCCTCACTGGAAGAACTGTCTGATGAGCTGGAGCTAGATGACGATGGACTCTTAGTTCTCCTCTTCCTTCTTCTATCCCTGACGTACGCGTTCCCCTGGTTGCCCTCCCCTTCCTGCTGAGGGACTTCGTCACCACCCGGAAAACAAGGTGGAGGTGGAGGTAGGGGTCCATCCTCCTGCTCATTCATCAGTGGTGCCGCCCAGTTGATGAGGTTCTGCATCTGGTTCCTCATCTGCACCAGCCTTGCGTTGATTACCTCTGGTGACATATCCTGCTCAAAATCTTCTTGTTCTCTGCCAAACAAGTTCCTTGGTACCCAATTGCGTGGTCGGTGCTGGTCTTGAGATCCTGCACTTGAGTTCCTTGCTGCAAGGTTTGATCATCAATACATTTTATTTGGGTTACATGTTGATCAATCTTACTTGCAATTGAATTATCTTTAGTTATAAGAAATCATACAAAGCCTTACATTTGCAAAACAGTTAATAGTCATTAATACATAGGATTACATGATAAGGTAGATATATCTTAGCACAATGGGTACAAGAAACATTTAGCACAAAACTTAAGAAAATTTTACAACTATTCAATGGCCTCCCGAAAGCCTGAAGAAGTTCTTGACATCCCTGAATCGGAGGCCTTTGCCGAGGTTGCGCAAGATGTTCCTCGTCGATCTTCCTTCAAGTGCTCGGGCCATCTCCGGTTCCGGAAGTTCTGGTGCTGTTGCTGCTACCACTGAAAGTGTTGCATCCCTGAGGTGCCCTCTTGCAAAGTCGAGGCAATGGAGCGCGACTGCCCTGTTGAAAAGAATGATGTGGTCGGCATGGGCGTATATCTTCGAGTGCTGCCCGAAGCCCGAAAGTGCTATGAGAAGTGCCACGGATTCTTCCCCCCTTGGGCTGAACTCCTTGTGGAAGACTATCATTTGCCCTTGGCTGAGGGCTGGAAGATAGTAGCGAAGTGTCGTGCCCTTCCCTACGCCTCGCGATCCCGTGCCCTTCCTTTGAGCTGCTTCGCCGTAGGCATCCACCGCCATGAGGTCTTCATGATCCCTCCACATGCTGGTTGCGTTGTCCAAGTTGATGCTTCTTTGGACCCTTCCCCTCATGCTCCCTGCTCGAATCGGGTCGGCTTGAGCTTGGGCCCTTCCCTGGTTTGTAGAGTGTGCTCTGTATCTGCTGGAACTCCTCCTCTGAGATGATAGGTTCCTGCTGTCGATAGATCTCCCTTATCTGCTGGTAAGCTGCTATATCCGACATTGTCTCCCTAGCATAAGAGTGTCTCTCCACCAGCTCCCTTGGAATCTCCTGGTATGAGTAGTCGATGAGGTCTGTGCTCCCGTGTGCTATCATGCCCAAGAGCTCGTCGATTCGGAGACCCTGTTCCTGACAATAGGACAAGTTGAGGATGTCATTTGCAAAAATGTACTCCTCCCCGTCGATGACTATCGGCGACAAAGCTGTGATGCCGACTGGTGGGTCGGTTGCTGTTCTCATGTCGTCGTCGTGCCTTGACGCGTACCTCTTCATTCTTGTTGCCTCCCTGCTCTCCCATTCTGGGTTCTGCTCCCCTAGCTGCTCGTAGTCTTCATGGATCTGTAGAGATGGTGCCCCTGACGTCGTGCCATAGTATTCGTAGGCGGAGGACTCTATATTCAGGATTTGATCCTGGGCCCTACGGGTATCAAGTGGCGCTAAGTCTAAGGGCTGAACAGAGGGTTCCCCTACTTTATTGATTGACTTATAGTGCATGAAGAGTGCAAGGGCTGTCTGAGATGAAAGGTACCTATGCCTATTGTGTCTGCATGTCATGTAATCGGGCATGGTCCTAGTCCTATCCCATAGCTGCTTCTTGCCTTTGGAACCTGCCAACTCTCGACCTAAAGCTTGGGTAAGTGTCTCAAGAGAAACCCAATTCCCTCCCCTAGGGGGTAATCTAACTTCCCAAGGCAGGACCTGCTGGTCATATTGGCACATAATGTCCGTGTAGTAGGGTGTTCTAGTCAAGGTTGCATGAAGATCAAACAAGTGATCAAACACAGAGAAGGCTTGATCTACAGGAAGCTGATGGATGTGGCTGGCAGCATTGTACCACCTCTCAAAGTTGCTGGGCGCCATTTAGCAGGAAAGGGTGTAGAAAATGGCTTGCAAGGATCAGTGGAGGTTCAGAAAATCGCCTAAGGGGCTGGGAGCAGTTCTGTAGAAGGAAAAATGGCAAATGAGACCTATTTTTATAGACTAGGGGTGATCTCGGGGTTCGTGCAAAAAGGTACCTACCTAAGACGGCCTTGGTTCTATGGCTCTGGGTGTCCAATTGAACTACCATGAAGTGCAAACCTAAGCAAAACAAAGCAAGAAACACTACATGGCAATTTGTTGGATCAAATTTGGCTAATTTGGCTCAAAGATGGCCTGACCCGGGTGAATCCGCGCGGATGGCCTCCGCGTCGCGGACGCAGACGCGTTTGGCGCGGTCTCACCCGGTTGGCCTGTTTTGGGCCAATTTTTGGTCAATTTAGGGAATTTGAAGATGCTAATATGGCTAATTGGGCCAATTCTAACCTAACTAGCAACTTATTTTGAGCAAAACTGACATCTAAAAGCATGATTTTGGGCCCAGTCGGGTGAATCCGCGCGAAATGCGCCTGCGTCGGGAACGCAGAGGCCCTAGGCGCGGTCTCACCCGGTTGGCCCGATTTTCAGCATTTTTGATGATTTTTTTTTTTTTTTTTTTTGCCAAAATTTTGTTGTAGTAATGATTTCTAGGGTGTTTCTAGACATGCTATGAAGAATTCTACCACAATTGGGTTCTATTCCTACATTTCAAGCATACAACATTTTTCTAATTATAGAGAAAAATAACTTTTATATTAATAAGAAACATAGTTACATGAAAATTTTAATTCTTCTACAAAATTTACAAAATTTGAGGCCTAGGGCCTCTCCCTGCGGATCCTCCGTGCTAAGTGAATATCCTTGGGCATAAGGGTAACTCTCTTAGCATGGATAGCGCAGAGGTTCCCTTCCTCGAAGAGCTGGACCAGCTCTGCTTCGGAAGCCTCTTGCAGGGCCCGGGTCATTAGAGGGGTAACCCTATAATCGGTCCGGAACTGCTGCAACACCTCTCTAAGGAGGCGCTCGGAAGAAGCCTTCCTTATCGGGGAGATTCGTGCACATGCGGAAGTGCCGAATCTCCCTAAACCACCGGCGTATGTGCTGTTAGGCCGTGGTGAACCCTCTTGGGTTTTTCGGTCTAGGTGGGGGTGGCTTGGGCTGGTTCTTCTTCGGCCGGCCTGCCGCCCTCCCGACCTTGCTGCACCTCTGGCGGCAATACCACTCATTGTACCTGGTCCAGCGGCGAAGGTACTCCTTGTATGCCACCATCTTCCGTTTAAACTTCATGGTCCTGGCGGGCCTTGAATGCCGCTCCCCACCTTTTGCTTCTTCACCACCTTAGGTGGTTCCGGCCCACTTGGGTAGGGTGGCCTAGCGTCGGTCTGCTGCCCCCTCCTCCTCCTCGCCATCCCGCCTGTTTGCTCCTCTTCCTCCTGGCGAGGCTCCTCAATAGCGATGGTCGTGAGGGCCATGGTTCCTCTTCTTCGTCGTCGGCTCTTGCTCCTCGGCTCCCTCTCTCTCCTTTTCTTCCTAAGCGGCCCTCTCCTCAGGCCACTCTGCTACTTTTCCTTTCCCTTCTTTTTTGAGCCTTTGAAGGCCCTTCCCTCCACTGGCTTTGTTGCTGCTCTTCCACCTCTTGTTCCACCTCGGTTAATACGTGGCCCCGAAGTGGCAGCGACTTCGTCCGTTCTTTGTGTTCCTGCCCGGCGAGGGGCTGCTGCTCTTTGGGGCTGCTCTGCGGCATCGTGGCTTCGGTCGTCAGCTGGCTGCTTTGCTTGAGGGCGACTCCTGCCTCGGGCTTCGGCCGAAGGTGCTTTCGGGGAACTTTCTTCCGTGCCGACCGGCGCTGCTGCCTGCCCATAGAGAGGGTGGGGCACTCGTTGTACTTCTTGGTGGTTTGTTTGGTGCGAGCCATGTCTTACGGTTTAGGAGATGGGTGACGAAAGGCTGAGCAAGAGAGAGGTGAAGGTGAAGGGTTGGAGAGAGAAAATGAGGTGTCAGATATTTAAAAAGGAGGGTCCCTGGGAATATTCTCCTACCATAATTACCCCTATTTATTAGCCCCCCTTATTAATTACAAGATATTTAGTCATTATTTAATTATTAATGTATATGTTAAATCTATATTAATTGATATTATACTTAAATTTTCGAATTTTTCTAATGGTTCGAAGTGCAATTTATGAATTTAAGCCATTTTTTCACACTGGTCTCCGATTGGCATGATTCTTCGACCCATTTTAGGTGAAATTTGATGCAGATGCATAATTTTCACTCCAAATTTATTAGAAGATGAGTTTGACTCACTCAACTTTCGTCTAACACTTAACCTAAGTCCTGACCCACTACCTAGGAGAAAAATTTTTCCCCCATTTTCGCGGTTCGATGGTGGAAATGTTTATTTCACACCCCTATAGGCCTGTTAGACTACTTTATGGTTATGGTCAGTGCTAGTTCTTGGTCAACCAAGAACATCGCTCTGATACCATTGTGACGCTCCCTGCTAAACGTACGGCGCCCGGCCGTACACTCGGCAGGAAATCCCCCATCCGGCTCAACAACCGCATGGGCCCTTCGTCTACCCCGCACTCTGAGGTGACTCCTAGTGCGGGAAGGGAACACGAAGGTGTCTTGCGCGCCCTTCCCCTATGGGCTCCTATAACAGCGGAAGCGACAACACGTCAGAACTAGCATCAACATATACAAATACTACCTCGAAGGGTAGTGCATCACACATAAACCAATGCAAAGATGATAATCACGAACCATAAAACATGAGAGCTCCTACCCGGCTCGGACTGTGGGAGGATGACCTGGACGGCTAGGGCCTCAAGATAGAGCAGACCGAGTCATGGCAATGGCGAGGGCGGCATAGAACAATGGCTAGGGTTGACCACTCCATCCGCCCCTCCCATTGCATACTTTGCAAATGGGCTAGATCAGGCTCTCGACAGCGGGACTCTAGCCTTCCTGGATCACGCAATCCCATGGCATCACCCATCGGGACTACTCCAGGTTGCATCTCCCTGGTCCGATGAGGCAGGAAGGGTTGCATCTCCCCTTCCTGGGATCGAGAGGTGCCGTGGGCGGCTAGAGAATCGTGGCGACACACGATTCGTACCCGACTGAACCCCCCAAAACGAGAGCCAAGCTGACACTTGCAGCTCTCGAGAGGCAGGGCGACACCATTGCCCCAGGAGGTGTCGGACCCATGCTCGGCCCACACGAAGTGACCGACCATAAGCCTAGCCCACTATGGGATCCCCCGAAGCCCCCACTCGGCAGGGATCCTCCCTCCACTTTCCCTCTAGCCCCGTTGTATGGTGCTGAGTCATATCATAGCCTCAATAGCCTGGTGGGCTCCTATGCACAGGCCGCAACTAATAGGAACTAAGGGATCTACTCTAGGAGCATACTACATATGGCTCTAGGTCGCTACCCCCCTTCCCAATACAAGAGGAGCAAACATGATCAACCATCATCACATAATCATCACATCATGAGAATAATCATAAGAAGAACATCTTAACCTAATCATACAAATCTAACTAATAGTTAGGGTTCATTGATTAGGGTTCAAGATGTTGAATACGGGTTCTAGGATGGCTCTACTCTAGATACAAGATACTAGCATATCTGGAATGCTAATTCCAGATAAGCTATCACAACTACTATCCTATATACCTGCTCCTGAAGCTCTCCCTCCAGATCCGTGTGCCTCCATGGTCTTCGACTCACGAGATGCTGCTCCTACTCCAAGAACGAGTCTACCCTGCTGGGGCTGCTGCACCAGCCTATGCCACAACAAACGATGTTCGAAACGGGGTTTCGAACGAGTAGGTGAGTCTCTGGGTGCTAGGGCTGGAAAGAGGCCTAGGGTTAGGGTTTAGGCCTATATAAGCTAGGTCCACCTAGGATGCCACGTGGCACCAATCGGGTGAGTCCTGTGTGGCGGGTGCCCCAATGGGTTGAGGCCACGTGGATAATGGTCTAACCCATGGTTGGCTAAGTTATGAGGATAACTTGGCCATGCCCCCTAGTGCCACAACCTATGGTATACAAGACTATGAAGATAGACTTGTATAGTGACGGATCCAGGAATATACGTATTTATGGCGTATATTCCCCTGGACCGTCACATATCCTGCATTCCAACCTCAGTCCGAGCGGTATGCTCAACTGTTTCTTTCACATCAGTAGCTTCCAAATTATTATCATCATTAATATTAGGAATTGCTCGATAGAATTTGCTTTCATTGAACACTACATCTCTGCTAATCAGAATTTTTCTATGAGCAGGATCATATAATCTGTAAGCTTTTGAATGCAAATCATAGCCCACCATATATGCAATACATGCTCGATCATCAAGTTTTTTTCTAGTTTCTTCAGGGGTATGAACAAAACCTAAACAACCAAATGATCTTAAATGTTCATAAGCAGGAATTTTACCTGACCACATCATTTCAGGAACTGTACCTTTTGTACTTACAGAGGGCAATATGTTTTGAATAAGTACTGCTGCTTTCAAAGCTTCACTCCATAAGAAATTTGGTAAGCCAGAGTATTTTAACATTGAACGAACAGCATTGAGCAAAGTCCTATTTTTTCTTTCAGCTACTCCATTTTGTTGTGGAGAATATCTGCAAGTCAACTGTCTTTTAATACCACGGTTAGCACAATACCACTTAAATTCCTTTGATAAATATTCTCCCCCCCTGTCTGATCTTATACATTTAACTTTTCTTTCAGTTTCTAACTCTACTTCAGCTATAAATAATTTCAAGGCTTCAAAAGCTTGACTTTTTTTCTTCAGCAGATAACATCTTGTCCTTCTGCTGAAATCATCAATGAAGGTCATAAAATACCTATGTCCTTCTATTCCTGTGACATTGATAGGTCCACATAGGTCTGTGTGTATAAGATCTAAAATTCTTTTAGCCCTTTTACCATTTGCTTTAAATGCAAGTCTTGATTGCTTACCAAGTTGGCAGCCAGCACATAGCAATTTTCCATCATCCTTTGCTGTTATAAACTTGTTTTTGATAAGCAAATCAATGTTGGCATAATGGGTATGGCATAATCTATTGTGCCAAGTTGTCTTTGATGGACATTCAACAAGATTGATAGACAAGATATGATCTTTGTCAAAGCCAAACAAATTTCCTACTCTCCTTCCAATAAACTTCAAAATGTTATGAAGATATATTTTGCATTCAAGCTTTTCAAAAACAACTTTGTACCCAAGATCCACAAGTTGGCAAACTGAGATTAAATTTCTCACAAGATTTGGAACACACAAAACTTCTTTAAGTATCACACTTTTTCCATTTAAATCAAACAACTCCAAAATCCCAGAGTCTCTAATTTTCTGCACCCCACCATCTCCAAGCTGAACTTGACCATTCTCTTTCTTACATTCTTTTAATATCTTCACATCATGTACTACTGATCTTTCTACTCCTGAATCTATAATGAGAAACTTGTTATCATTTTTATTAAACTCTTGAGAAACATTAAGTGCATGTATTACCTCAATGTCATCAGGATTTTCTTCATTTGCCTCTTCCATGATGTTCACACTAGTGTTTCTTCTAAATCTCCCCCTTCCCCTTTTTGAGTCCATTTGAGTTCTACCTCGACCTCTCCCTTTTCCCCCAATACCCTTGGGACTTGGACAATTTGCAGATATGTGACCTTTACCATCACAATTAAAGCATTTAAATTGCTTACCTTCACTTGGACATTCATTTTTAAGGTGTCCATATTGATTGCAAGTGTAGCAGGGCCCCAATCTATCTTTTGCAAAGCTGGAACTGCCTCCTCTTTTCTGCTTCCTTGCAAACAGCACCTCTGGAGATTGATCATCATCTTGAATACCTCTGGACTGCTCAAATTCAGTACGAATGATCCTCAAGGCATGCTCCTTTGAAGTGGCTATATTTCTCACTAATGTTGCAAGCTGAGTGTTGTGAGAGACAGCCCTAGACAGTGCTAATATTTGGTATTGATCACTTAAAACATTTCCAGCTCCTTCAAGATCTGCCACAATAGAATCAAATTTCTCCAAAAAATCTGTTAGATCATCCTTATCAAATAATTTTAGTTTCCTTAGTTGCTTTTCCAACAAATCTATTTGGGATGAACTCTTTACCTCATATTGACTTATAAGGTACTGCCACATTTCATGTGGCTTTAGTCCTCTTAATCTCAACTTAAGAGCAGTTCCTACCTTACTCAGAATTATCTGCTGAGCTTCCATAATTTTAGTGTCATCTCCCACAGCAACAACAGGAGTTGAAGATGCTCTAGGACCTTCTGGAGTTCCACTCCCTCCCCCTGGATTATTTGAGCTGGTACCTGGACTTGCAGAACTAGCAGACCTAGTCACTCCAGCTTGACTACCATCTACAAGATGCCACATGGCTCTGATACCACTGTTGAAAGTATAAGTTAACTAGATATTTCAACTTGAGCAAACACTGCAAATTTACTGCCTGAAGCACACTAGAGAAATTAAGTCAATTAATAACTTTAAATGATCTATGATCTATGCCACAAGTACTTGATTGAAGTAAAGCACAAATTTCCTAAGGAAATCTATGAATGCAAGGGAGCCACAATATGGTCCCTAATCCCTTGCAATATATCAACAATTTCAACCTTAATACATAATCATAGTCATTAATGCTCCAGGTTTACTGTAGCTATGAGATTGCCTTAAACACTGTAGCAATCTCGTTTCTGCTCCAAACACAAACCTTTGAACGCGAATACTTATTCAATGCATACGATCTGCAGTGAGCTCCATGTTCAGCAACAAATCATTCGTATTTATGCTGTACTCCGTCGGTTTAGTTAGGATAGAAGTTCTAAGTTTAGATTGCGGTGGCTCTGAGATATCCCACAGGCGTTACAACAAAATCCGATACTTACGAATTATCCCACATGTGACGCTCCCTGAACATATACGACCCCCGGCGGTATACATACGGGGACTTTCCCCTACCATGGCGACCATATCGCCACGCGCAGGGCCCTCCGTCTACCCCGGGCCATCTATAGAGAGATGCCCGAGTGAAGGGCACGGAGGGGTCATTCGGCCCACGCCTTCAGTGGGACATCCTACGTCGCGGAAGCGTGAATACATGTTAGCACACAGCATGAATATATATAAATTGCCACCCCGAAGGGTGACGCATACATCCAAATACCAACGGCAAAGAATATGCATCTAACTACGAAAACACCCCAAACCCCGTGTCCCCACCCCCGGTTCCCGGACTCACGGGGCGATAGATGACGGCTCGGCCTCAAGAGATCAGCAGACAGAGGTATAACCTGGCGTTGGCTGGCATAGAACATCAGCTAGGGTTGTCCACTCCATCCGCCCCTCCTGTGCACACTTTGCAGATGGGTCAATTCACGCTATGGCTTCGCTATAGCCTTCCGGAGACGCAGGCCCGTGGAATCACCCGGCCGAGCCTACTCCAGGGTTCATGAGGCCCCGGTCCGACGAGGCAGGTCAGGGAAGCGTCCCCTTCCAGAATCACAGTGGTTCCATGGGTGAGCTAGAGAATACGTGCCGCATCAGCGACCCCCGCATTCGTGCCCGACTTACTCACCCTAAATCTACTCAAAGTACAGGATGCCCCATGCGGGTCACACCTCTGTAACCAGGGAGTGTCAGACCCATACCGGCCCGGCTCAAGCCCTAGCTCCACCGGCGGCTATTAGGCCTAGCCCACTGTAGGAGTCTCGGGAGCCTTTTATGTTAGGTGCAAGACCCCACCCCACTTCACCACCTTGTGTTCCTTGTCCGGTGCTAAGCCACCCCATAGCATCTATGACCCGGTGGGCTCTTGTGCACAGCCGCATTTAATGGGATTCTACTGATTATCTAGGAGCATACTACAACACATGGCTCGAGAGGTCTGTACTCCGTAATTCCCCCATTTCAGAGTAATACTAGGCAAGAACTAACAATCCATCCTTTCAGAGCAAAACTAGAATCAAATATAAAGAGAACTCACCTTTACAATCAAGGGTTAGTTCCTATGATTGAAACACAGAGAGAGCAGAGAAACGAACACAACCAAGGCCCAATAGGGGCGCTACCCTAGAATTCACAGGCTATCCTAGCCACCCACCCGAGTTAAAATTTTGGACTCGTTACCTTGGGGTGCTTCCATCTCTTGGGTCTTGGGGGTTCAGCTTCCGCTACACAGGTGAAAGTGTTTGGTATGGTGGCGCTCTGCTTGGTATGGTGGCGCTCAGCTCCTGCTCCTTCTTTGGGCGAATTGAGGGAGTCAAAACAGGGATAGGGATCAGGTTGACAGCCTAATTTGGAAGTCCCCATGCTGGCCCGTCGATTGGGCCAGGTGGCGCCTTCCCAAAACAGTAATTAGTCTAATTAATCCTATTTAATCCCTAATTCCCTAAGTTATAGGTTATTATCTTTAATGATTTAATCCCTTTTAGAGCAACCCCCTAGGTTACAATACCCCAGGGAAGCGTACCTTTAGGAGGTGACGTACGTATAGATACGTTACATATACCGTATGAATACGTGGAACGTCACATTCTCCCCTCCTTAGAAATAATGCTGTCCTCAGCATTGGGGTTAGTTGAGCCGAGACAGTTACCTGAAGAAAGTGAACTAGAAAGCAATATATTGACGTTAAAAGTATAGCATTAATACGTTGAAATTATAGCATTTCGGACAGTAATACATTAAAGTTGAAAATATCAAAGTGCAAGCACCAAAGTGCCTTATACAAACTTATCATCAGAGGAAAGTCTGATTTAAAAACATCATGGACGACGAAAGTCACACATGTAAACAAAACGAATCCGAAAAAGGTTGGGTCATCAGCAACCCTCTATACATGGCAGGTCACGAACTGCTCACTGGCCTGCACATGTGAATATACCAGTATATCAATAATATAATTAGATTGTGGTTGAAGGGACCACCCCCTATAAATAAAAGAAAATCTATCTACAAGGGAACCTATCATGTCTATGACTTGCAATTCATTGCGGCATAAGGAATGGTCTAGTTTCCCGTATAGCCGAGATGAACGCAATCTATGAACTAGATGCTTTCCAAGCAATGCGCGGTCATGTCAACATCAACAATACACCACGTCTTAGAGAACACAAAGGTGATCTCATCATCGGTTATTATTATAAGATACGATGCATCTACCCCTCTAGAGCATGATTCTCGGCAAATCAAGCCTTCAAGCTTACCGCCGGGAGCGGGGTTGATAGCATCGTTGATGGTGCGGCCCTGAAATTCCCGCATGAAGTCCGGATAGTGCTTTTCAAGGTCTATCTTCATCACCCAGGTAGCATCCTCAACTGGTAAGTGCTTCCACTTAACCAAGTATTGTAACATTTGAGTCCTTCTGGTCTGTTTGTAAGCTCGATCAAGAAGAGCTTCAGCAGGCACTATCTCCAGGTGCTCCTCAGTAATTTCTAGGAGGGTTGGGGTATCCAAAACCTCCTCTGGATCAGGGGTGTGTTGTTTCAGAAGACTCACGTGAAAGACCTTGTGGATCCTCAAGCGGGGCGGCAAGTCCAAGCGGTATGCCTGTTCTCCCACACGTTCAGTAATCTTGAACGGCACAGCCCATCTGGGTGCCAACTTCTTGCAGTTACCAATTTTAAGCTTGGCTTGTTTTACTTTGATCTTAAGCCAAACCGATTCGCCCACCTGGAAGACTCGTGGGGTTCTGTGTTTATCCGCTAGACTTTTCTGACGACTGCGTGCCGCTAATAAGTAACCACGAACTTCTTCAACCAAGGCCTGCATTTCTAAAAGGAGTTGTTGAGAAACCTCCACTTTAGAAACAGGGTTATGCCATGTGTCTGGAGTAAGACATTGGTAGCCATAATTTATCATGAAGGGAGACATCCTGGAAGACTCCTGTTTCATAGTGTTATAGGCAAACTCTACCAAATAAATATAGTCAGCCCATTGTGATTGTTTACTCCATACATAGCTTCGTAGCATGTCTTCGATAATGCGATTGGTACGTTGTGTCTGTCCATCTGTCTGAGGATGGTAAGCTGTACTCATAGCGAGCTTGGTCTAGATGGTGGCGAAGAAGTCTTTCCAGAATGCACTTACAAATTTAGGATCTCTGTCAGATACAATCACTCTTGGCATCCCGTGCAACCTGAAAATCTCTTTTGCAAATAGCAAGGCGGTGTCGAAGGCGGTGTCCGTGGTCCGACATGGCAAGAAATGAGCCATCTTTGACAATTTGTCGACCACTACCATTAATGCATCATATCCACGGAGAGTACGTGGAAGGCCCACAATGAAGTCCATGGTTATCACTTCCCACTTGGCGTTGGGCGCACATCCAAAGGTTGCAACTCTCCTGGAACTCTTAATTGCTCAGCCTTGGTTTGTTGACACACCTGACACTGCTTGATGTATCTAGCAATATCCTTCTTCATCGAAGGCCAAAAATAGCTGGAGCGGATCTTAAAGTCTTCATAAAACCCACATGTCCAGCTATAGGGCTGTTGTGTGTGTCATGGAGAATTAGCTTGCGCACCCCGGAAGTCTCAGGAACACACAACTTATCCTTGTGATATAACAAGTTGCCCTCTTTCTTATATGAACGGAAAGCTTCACGTTCTTTATCTGTACGTGCTTCTTTACCCAAACTCCCCCAAACATCACAAAATTCGGGATCTGTGGCCAGGGTCTGTTCTATTTGTTTCCCAAACTCACTGGTGAGTGTGGAAATGGCGTTACAATGGGTTCGGGTTATCAAAGGATGGCGTGACAATGCATCCGCAACCACATTGTGCTTCCCTGGCTTATACATAATCTCGAAGTCGTATTCCTCCAGGAATTCCATCCTTCTCCTCTGACGGAGATTGAGATTTGGCTGGGTGGATAGATAGCGGAGACTCTGATGATCTGTATCTAGCTGAAATCTTCTACCGAGAAGGTAGTGTCTCCAAATACGGAGAGCGCGGACAACTGCCAGCAACTCCTGATCATGGGTAGGGTATCGCTGTTCCGCGTCATTCATCTTCTTTGAATCGTAGGCAATAACTCTCCCCTCCTGCATTAGCACTCCACCGGTAGCTATCTTACTAGCATCCGTGGCCACTAGTTTATCCTTTTCAGGATCGGGCAAAGTGAGGACCGGTGCAAATGTTAAAGCATCCTTGAGCTTCTGAAAGCCTACCTGGACTTTTGCTTTCCAATGTTCCATCCAATCCTTCACTCTCTCATGCTTTGTGAGATCGGTAAGAGGTGCGGCAATTATTGCAAAATCCTTAACAAATTTGCGATAATATCCCGCGAGTCCCAAGAAACTTCGAACTTCTGAAACATTACCTGGAATAGGCCAATCCCTTACTGCCTCTATCTTTGCTGGATCGGTAGCAATTCCCTCTGCGGAAATGATATGCCCCAAATAATCCACCTTGGGAGTGGCAAACTTGCATTTAGAGAACTTGGCGAAGAGCTGATGACGCCTTAGCTTCTGTAAGGCTAATCGAAGATGTTGCTCATGCTGCTGCAAGGTTTTACTATAGATGAGAATGTCGTCAAAGAAAATAACAACAAAGTCATCTAAGTATTGGCGGAAGATGTCATTCATCAATCGCATAAATGTTGCAGGGGCATTGGTTAACCCAAAAGGCATAACGGTGAACTCATAATGCCCATATCTGGTACGAAATGCAGACTTATGAATGTCCTCCTCCTTTATCCTTATTTGATGGTATCCGGAGCGTAAATCAATCTTTGAGAAATATTTGGCCCCTTGTAACTGGTCCATGAGATCATCTGCCCTAGGCAAAGCATAGCGATTATTGATGGTATGCTTATTGAGCTGCCTATAATCAATACACATCCTCAAGGAGCCATCTTTTTTCTTGACAAAAAGAATAGGGACGCCAAAAGGTGAAACACTAAGTCGAATAAAACCTAGGTTCAGCAACTCCTGAAGTTGTTTCTTAAGCTCTGCCAACTCTGGAGGACTCATTCGGTACGGGGCCTTGCTGGTAGGCTTAGTACCTGATTCTAGAGCTATCTCACATTCTACCCCTCTGAAAGGAGGAAGCTTGTGGATCTCATCTGGAAAAAGATCGCTAAATTCTCGAAGAAGATTGGCAATGTCTTGTGGCAAGGTATCGATTACCTGCTTCTTCTTAGTGTCAGACTCAATGGAGGCAAGTGTAATGAGGCAAAGGAGCTTATTCCGGCGTATAGCTTTTCCTAACTGCCTGATTGACATAGACTGCATAACAGGGTGGAATGGATCACCTTTTATCGTTACGCGTGCTCTATTAGCGGCGTTGAAGGTAACCTCCCGCTTCTCGCAGTCTATATTGGCCTTCGCAGATGCCAAAAACTCCATACCAACAATAAGATCATATTTGCCAATGTCCATTAACTCGGCACCCAAGGCAACTGGTGCACCTGGCAACTGCATCTCAAGGTTAATGCGGCGGCCATGAGTGTGCCTGATCTTACCACTGGCTAACGTGACTGGCTTAGGTCGGGATCTCAGCGTTTCAAGCTGCAATACCTGGGCCATTCTAGGAGAAGCAAAATTATGCGTACTACCCGTATCCATCAAAATTATGAAAGGCTTACTGTCTACTTGGCCTACGGTAGAAATAACAGAAGGCTGACTTTCAGCGTTGCCAGTTTCAATGGCGGCAAGAATATGAGATGCACCGTGAATGTATTCGGGAGCCTCGTCCTCGACAGGTAGAGTGGACTCCAGATCGTCCCAATCGAGGTCAGCCATGGCCAACTGGGCAGTCTGCGTGACGTAAGGGCAATTCTGCATATAATGCCCGGGTCGCATACACCTGTAACATGCCTTATCCTTCGTAACTGATCTCGGGCCTCTTTGGGAATAGACTGTAAGAGATTCCGAACTTCCTTGCCAACATTACTGGGTTTGTCGGGCATGTTGAAGGTGACTTTCTTTTCCTGGCGACCGTAGGAGTTCTGCTGAGAGGGCCCCGGACTGGGTGAGCGGGGTTTATACGGTGTGGACGGCCGTGGCTGCGAGTAAGGAGCAGGTCGCGGATACTGGTTCCTTGGTGTGTCCTCTTCGAGGCTTAATGCCTTAGCCTCCGCTTCTGCTACTGATTTTGGGTCCATGGCCTTGACCATTCGTTTAATGGATGGGGCCAACCCTTCAATGTAGCCCTCTACCGCCCTCTTCTCATTCATCCCTGGTACATACAACCTCAGGCGCATGAATTCATCAGTGTAGGCCTGAACTGACATGCCCTTCTGCTCTAATCTGTAGAAGGTCTGGATCTGTTGGCATTTGTGCGCACGAGGCACATAATGCGATTTAAAAGCCTTGGCGAACTTTTTGAACTTGCACCTGCTCCTGACCAGGTGCTTGGCTCTCGCATAACCCTTCCACCAAATACGGGCAGCTCCGGTAAGGTTGGTGGTGGCAACCTTTCCTGTATCCTTCTCCGTCATTCCATAGGACTTCCCAAACTCCTTCATCTCGTCCAACCAGGATTCCGCATTTAGGCCGCCTCTGGATTTCCCATCAAACTGGGCCAATTTCCTATTTTTCCATATACTAGTTATAGCTGTATCAACGGTCTTACGGTATTCCTTATCCCGGCGCTTCGCATGGTCACTGACTGATAACGATGACCCAGAAGACACCAAAGTGGTTGAGCGTGAGGAAGTGGCGCTATCCTTAGAGAAACTTCGATGATGCTTAGCATGAGGCATCCTCGATACAGGTACAGGACTGGCTCCAGGGGGAGATGGCTGTTGTGCAGGTGGACTCAATGGTCGCGGAGGTAATTCCGGTCCGTCCTCCTGGGTTTGTTGCCGTGGGTTGGCATGCAATACATAGGCCTGTAATTCGCCGAGCTGCCTTTTCATTAACATCAATTCCTGTTCAGGTGTCAGCCTACTGGCGTTGGAGGGTGTTTGCCAGGCGGCGTTACGTGCACCGTCTATATCGAGCATTCATGAAAGTATAAGCAGACTTACAGTAATATACAATTTCTTTTAGATAACATTTGCTGACAGTGACAAGAAAATATACAAACAGAAACTGATGTTTCATTTCATTCAAGTTGAGTACAACAACAGGTTGATTGGTACATGGGTTGGCACAAAAGGAGGTATTATACAGTGGAAGTTTTAAAGTTCAGCGTAACAACAAAAAAAACATAACTGGAGAGACCAAGCCTAGGGGTTTGCAAAGGGGTATAGGATCGAGTAGCGGACACTCTCCCGTACAGCCCTAACAAGCTTATAGCGTGCCCAGGCTTGGACAATCACTGGTTGGTATTCCCACGTTGGGCTAACAATGAGAAGATTGAAAAGCCTCCGCAGAGCATAGAAGAGTTGCCAAAGGTGGTCGTTGGCATCCTCGAAAGCCTCGTGCCTGCTCATACTCCAATAATCCCAGGTACGGCACAGGGTCAGTTTCAGGTCCTCAAAAGCTCTGTCCCTAAGGATGTTAACTATCTCCAACCCTTTGTCAGCATCATAGGGTTCTCCTGGTGGCGGGGGTTCCATTTCATAGCCTTCATCCCATTCGGGATATTCACCATATCTCTGGCCATAGTCCTGCTCTGGCGGCCCGGGATCATCCCTCCTAATTATGTCGGTAATCCTCTCCTCATATTCCCAAAGGGTCTCTTCTGCAAGACAGTCGAAATGAATATAGAACATTTTGTAATTCCAATATATTCTAAACGCCAATACTTTGAAGAGGACATCATGGAAAAGAACAATTTCACTTATACTTATCAAGACAGTAACTATATTTAATGAGGAAACAAGGTACATCATATTGTAAAATGGCTAAGGCATTTGCCAAACCAAAATTTCACAATCATACGCATTATAAAAATGCGTAGTGCAATTAGTTTAGGAGCTAGGTCCTCCCTCTTCATCCGTAGGCCTAGGAGGTGGTGGAGGCGGTCGGTGTCGCAGCAGAGTCACCCCGGGGTCTACTGTGGCAGCCGCAATAGATGCAACCTCCGGTGGATAGGCAATGGCCAATGGGGCTGCCGTGAGGAGCTTCATGCTCATCCAGGGCGCAATATCCTGACCCAAGGCCGTCAGGGCGAGATCCCGTCGCACGAGTACATAAGTAAACATACGATAGGGAAGCTTCTTGTGGCCGACCAGTGTAGAGAGAGCACGGAGGGCCCACCATGAAGCTTCAGCCTCTGGCCCTAAATCTCGGGCTATAAAAAGGACTTGCCCCTGTCGAAAGGCTGACAAAAAGAAACGGGTAAGGTGGTTGCCCAGCACCTTCCCTTGCGGGGTCTCGGACGTAGCCACTTCCTTATCCAATTCCATGGGGACTTCTTCCTCCTTAAGTTCCTGTTGCTCCTCCTTCACATGAGCAGGATTATGATATAAATCCTCTCCCTCATCATCTGAGTCGGAGGGGACCTCAACCATGTTGATATTTGGGACGTGAGGTCCCATAGCCGTGAAGGCATCCGGTGAAGGCTGCGAGGCCGGCTCCTGCATCACGAAGTCCCGAAGACATAGTAGAGTCTCTGCCGGCTCTATAGTCTCTTGGCGGAACTGGAGCAGCTGCTGCACCTCTGGAGGAAGCTCAGTAGAAGTGAAGTCGATGAAATCGTCCATACAGTACTCCGCAAGCTCATAAAGCACATGGTCTTTGCGCTTGCGTCGAAATCCGGCCACCATGTGATACGTCCAGATAATATCATCCAAGAGAAGGTACTCTTGCCCTTGGTGATAGATAACTGGAAGGCCGTCTAACCCTGACAAGCCTATAGCTTGCTCACAGCGCGGTGGCAACTCTTCCGCTAACTGTTTCCAACGGGCGAAGTCGCCCATACCTATGTGTTCGTCTTCCCCCTCCTCAGAAGACTCAGGCAGTTTGCCTTTTTCCACAGGCAAGGTTTCATCCTCGACGTATTGGTCCATGAGGATGGCTAGGACGAAGGTAACTTCCAGATATTGCCGCCCCTGATGCTGCACCACAGGCAAGTGTTTGCCCCATTGGAGCTTCCCCTTCAGGACATCATAAGCATGGGTGTCTCCCCCTAACATCTCCCGGACTACCTCCCGCTCCAGATACAGTTGGGGAGGATCCCCAAGAGGAATACACAGAGGAAGCATTTCCTCCATGTAGAAGTCCAAGAATCCGGCGTAATCCGGGTGCCTCTGTATATTGGCGAGGAGATCTAGGCGCTGACATAGCAAAGGTCGCAGCAGGTCGAAAGGGACTTGCGGATCCCATTGCTCTCCGTCATGGTACCAAGCGACAAGGTCGGCGGCAGCCATGGCGCTAGAAGGGAGGAGAGAGGAAGAGAAACAATTGAAAGGAACTTTAATAGTCCTTTTTACCTCCTTTTATTTAGGCTGACGTCAGCATTTTTTATATTTAACACAAAATAAATAAGTTTTTAATACAAAATAAATTAAATAATAATAAAAAAAAAGAGTCTTTATTAAATACCAAAAGAAAAAATTTACAATGCGGAGCCCCGCAACATATGCTAAGGATGCTCCCCCCGAATCCTACGGGCGAGGGCTAAATCCTTAGGCATTATGGTTACCCTCTTTGCGTGGATCGCGCAAAGATTGGCGTCACCAAAAAGTGCCACCAAGTAGGCTTCAGCAGCCTCTTGGAGTGCCAAAATTGCAAAGGCCTGGATACGGAGGTCGGTCTTGAACTGCTGCGCGATCTCCCGTACCAGCCTCTGGAAGGGTAGCTTCCGGATCAGAAGCTGTGTGGACTTCTGGAACTTGCGGATTTCCCGCAAGGCCACGGTACCGGGTCGGTACCTGTGAGGCTTCCTCTGTGGGGCAGGTTTTGTAGGCGGCCCCTTCGGAGCTGGCACCGTCTTAGCCCCAACAACCGGTCGGGAGCTATCCACCCGCTGCTGCCTCCGATCAGAGCTCGCCTTCTTACCAAAGGCCCCGACAGTCTTTAGCTTTTCTTTATACTGACTGCCGGTCTTTCGGGCTATACCCTTCCTCCGGTGCTTAATGGTCACATGCGTCGGGATTGGGCCCGGCCCACTCCCCGATGCTCCTCCGTCTTGTGGGTTCAGCTGATCCTGCCGAGCCTTCTCCTCCTGTTCAAGCCTCTCCCGTTCTTCCCGGGCTCTCCTCAGATCTTCTTGAACCTGAGCAAAAAGTTGGGCTGCGCTTCGGTGAAGAAGCTCAGCCTGGTACCGCTGTGGTCGGAGACCCATATCTATCTGAATGGTTGTCAGATAGTCTATGCTGATGTCGGGGATCTCCCCCCCATATAAAACTGCTGGAGTCCTCATGCCATCGGTATGGGGGAACCTCAATGGCTCTGCCATCGATGACGGCAAAGCCGTCCCCGAGGTACCTGTATTCCCTTCCCCGGGCTGCCGTATTTGCCCGCTCAATCTCCCGATGATCATCCTCTCTGGCCAAACTCCTGACACGGTCGGCCTCCGTCCTGATGTCTTTCTCCTCGGTATGGCCTTCCTGCTCGGGAGGATAGAATTTAATGAGCATCATGACCATGTCAGGTTGCTCAACAATGGTATAGGAGAGCTTGCGAAGGTTCAGCCAGATCAAGAATGGCTCTGAGAAGTGATAGATAGGATAGGGAATTCTATCGTTGTTCTCAAACCTGTTTACTAGCTCATCCAGGAGTATGTCAATAAAGGCCGGTTCTGTAGCCATGTACCGGGCGATCATGGCGTAAATCTCCACTATGCTCAAAGTAGAAGGATCCGGGGCGCTCTTGGTGTTGGCCATAGCTGTGGCAATAAGGTCTAGGAAGGCGAGCAGTAAGGCGCTGGTGGCGAAAAAGGCGGCAAAGGAGGCGCTGGGGTTTCTCAGGACACAAGGGCGACGAAGCAACTTCAAGTCCGGTGGCGATGGCGGGCAGCGGCTCTGGCGGTCGAAGGCGCTGAGGGCAAGGCAAAAACAAATGACAAGAAGAAATTTTTTAAACGGCCGGTTAACTTTTGAAATTTAAAAAATTTCCTATTAACTTTTAAATTTTTATTAGTATAAAACAATTATACGGCAGAGATACGCGAAACATACGGTCGGGCGCCGGCTGCATTATATGTGCTCCCGCCTCGACTGGGGTTCGTCGAAAAGCAAGCGGTGCCCGAGTTGACCTAGCGGGCTCGCGTTGACTCCGGTCTGACTGGTCGGGCGCCGACTGCATTTTCGGCTCTTCCTTTGTGACTGCAAGTCGATAAAAAGCATGCGGCGCCCGAGTTGGTTTTCGGGCCTGTCCTTGACCATTTTTCGCCTGGAGACGACCGTTCTAGGGTAATTTGAGTATGTCTGATCCAATGGACGCACCTTCCCCGTCATTTGAGCTACTCACTGACATCTACAATTTTTTCCAATTCTTGGCCCCTCCAGTCGCCCTATCCTTCTTTAAAGCTACAATTTCCTAATTTAACCTAACACCGAGCCAAACATCAAAGAGAACTAACAACACATTAACTTAGCCTCCTCCTAACTACCGTGCTACGAGTTAGTGTTTGACCAGTGCTATGATTTCGAGCAACCGAAATCACGGCTCTGATACCACTGTGACGCTCCCTGAACATATACGACCCCCGGCCGTATACATACGGGGACTTTCCCCTACCATGGCGACCATATCGCCACGCGCAGGGCCCTCGTCTACCCCGGGCCATCTATAGAGAGATGCCCGAGTGAAGGGCACGGAGGGGTCATTCGGCCCACGCCTTCAGTGGGACATCCTACGTCGCGGAAGCGTGAATACATGTTAGCACACAGCATGAATATATATAAATTGCCACCCCGAAGGGTGACGCATACATCCAAATACCAACGGCAAAGAATATGCATCTAACTACGAAAACACCCCAAACCCCAGGTCCTACCCCGGTTCCGACTCCTGGGACGATAGACTGACGGCTCGGCCTCAAGAGATCAGCAGACAGAGGTATAACCTGGCGTTGGCTGGCATAGAACATCAGCTAGGGTTGTCCACTCCATCCGCCCCTCCTGTGCACACTTTGCAGATGGGTCAATTCACGCTATGGCTTCGCTATAGCCTTCCGGAGACGCAGGCCCGTGGAATCACCCGGCCGAGCCTACTCCAGGGTTCATGAGGCCCCGGTCCGACGAGGCAGGTCAGGGAAGCGTCCCCTTCCAGAATCACAGTGGTTCCATGGGTGAGCTAGAGAATACGTGCCGCATCAGCGACCCCCGCATTCGTGCCCGACTTACTCACCCTAAATCTACTCAAAGTACAGGATGCCCCATGCGGGTCACACCTCTGTAACCAGGGAGTGTCAGACCCATACCCGGCCCGGCTCGCGCCTAGCTCACTGGCCGGCTATTAGGCCTAGCCCACTGTAGGAGTCTCAGGAGCCTTTTATGTTCGTGCAAGACCCCACCCCCACTTCACCACTGTGTTCCTTGTCTGGTGCTAAGCCAGTCCATAGCATCTATGACCCGGTGGGCTCTTGTGCACAGGCCGCATTTAATGGGATTCTACAGGGCGCTATCTAGGAGCATACTACAACACATGGCTCAGAGGTCTGTACCCCCCGTAATTCCCCCATTTCAGAGTAATACTAGGCAAGAACTAACAATCCATCCTTTCAGAGCAAAACCAGAATCAAATATAAAGAGAACTCACCTTTACAATCAAGGGTTAGTTCCTATGATTGAAACATAGAGAGAGCAGAGAAACGAACACAACCAAGGCCCAATAGGGGTGCTAGCCTAGAATTCACAGGCTATCCTAGCCACCCACCTGAGTTCTGGCTGGACTCGTTACCTTGGGGTGCTTCCATCTCTTGGGTCTTGGGGGTTCAGCTTCCGCTACACAGGTGAAAGTGCTTGATATGGTGGCGCTCTGCTTGGTATGGTGGCGCTCAGCTCCTGCTCCTTCTTTGGGCGAATTGAGGGAGTCAAAACAGGGATAGAGATCAGGTTGACAGCCTAATTTGGAAGTCCCCATGCTGGCCCATCGATTGGGCCAGGTGGCGCCTTCCCAAAACAGTAATTAGTCTAATTAATCCTATTTAATCCCTAATTCCCTAAGTTATAGGTTATTATCTTTAATGATTAAATTAGCATTAATCCCTTTTAGAGCAACCCCCTAGGTTACAATACCCCAGGGAGGCGTACCTTTACGGGGTGACGTACGTATAGATACGTTACATATACCGTATGAATACGTGGAACGTCACACCACATACGTGCACAGATAATTTCGACTTACGACCATTGAACCTTTAAACCCCTTTTAAAAAAACTCCCTTTCAATCTTAAGTGCTTCTTGGTTTCATGTCACCATAAGATTCAACGTTATCATTCAATGCTCTTTAAGCAAGTTATCCAACACCTCTGACCTTAGGTTAACCATATGCATTTGACTTCCATCTCTAAGTTCAACTGTAAGCAGAAAGATTTACATGACCATATTTCTAACAATCACGCCATCCCAACTGGCGGTTTCAACCCCACGACTCTGACAGGCCTGCTGCTAACAGCAGCCCCATTCTACCCCCACCAACAACATTCCATTCTCCATATCAAGACGCCCATGAACATGCTCCATGTCCATTCCATGCATATAGAAAGAAATGCAAACAAATAAAGAACATAAGTGAAATAAACCATATGTACAAGACCTACAGCCAGGCCTAACATCCCCAACTAATGGGAATGAAATCAGTCCCCAACATGTCCAACATGGCTTCAGGCCTGTACTTGCCATCCCTCCCTCCCCTCCCCCCCTCCTCCATGAAATTCTCATTCGTATCTCCACGCATCCTAATCTCGTTCGAATACTATTTCTGAGCTTTGCTTATCCTTTGAATTGGTTCCATTCCATTCCACTATTCTAGATACTATTGGAATCGCATTGGATCTAGGATCTTCCATAGAGCTCTAAAATATCACTAGCGCCAATCAACATCCAACACTCTATACTTTATGATGTCTATTCATGTTATTCTACGCGTCGATTCCATTCCTACTCATTCCACACTTGGTATTCCATTACATCTACATATAAGATTATATTTTAAGATTTTTATTCCACCTACAAATTCCATTACATCCATCTAATTTACATGTTCATGACTAATGTCCGGTAGCGTTGGGCACATATTTCAAAAAATTGGTATTTCTAAAATTTCTTGATTGATATACATTGCAAAAACAGACAAACAGTAATCGCAGATTCTTATCAACTGCTATCTATTGTCTCCAGTTAACATATCATGATGTATTTACCATGGTTCAGTCTTAAATGTCAAAAAGGCCTTGAAAATTTCAAAGCAGTGCTTCAAAAGACACAAGTCCTCATGATATACATCTTTCTCATTTTTCCCTGAGGCATGCAATAGCAGACTGCTTTCAATTATATGGTTTCTACTTGCTTCAAGCGTTACTGTATAACACAGTAGAAATAATACTTTATAAGTAAATCTTTACTTTTGATAAGTGCAGTGGCTTTGTAACATCAAATCTTTCTTCTCGAATTCATGCTTGCATTACGACAGCCATTCATTCGTCCTATTATCATGATAATAGCTTATGGAGAACTAGAATACAAAGTATCAAGTTTACGGCCATGGTCAACATAGAGTTTGTAAGGTAGCAACTCCATGAATCTAGGCATGGATTTGAACCACTTTCAGTCCTTATTGTTCTTCACTATTCAATCCTCTTTGCTTTGAATGTTAGAAGTACAAGATCACGAAATAGGCATTATTTGCAGCTAATTTGCCCTGTTAGCTCTAAGTTTTGTGTCCTTTTCAATTTTGAGATCCAATATTTTGGTTGCAAAGGCATGCTACAATTTTCTTCCTTCTTACGCGTGATTCCATCTGCCACATTGATGATACTTATTATTGAAACTTCTGATATGTCATACTTGGATATCTTTCTGTCATTTAATACCATCTTCTGCTAGAGGATCAAATAAACAATGCTTTCTTACTAAACTTACGTTTATAATTGTGCTTTTGTCAAGAATTGTCTTACATAAATATTGGAAAGAAATAAAGAAAGAAAGAATGATTTTTATCATCCACGAAGACCAATTGGCCTATGAGACCCAATGAAGGAGCGCAATAAATTTATTACTGTTCGGGTTAAAAAACCCTCGCCCCGAAGGGTTTTTGAGGGAAAAACCGTGGCAGTAATTAGAATGCTGTCAAACTGTACAGGCATACATCATCATGAAATATATGTATATATACATGTCAAGTGTGTGCCTAAGGGCATAGCTGATCTCGCATATCCGTGACCTCGTGAAGGTATGATCCCAGCATCCGTACGGAAGCTGTGCTCAATGTCACATGTAGTGGCTGGCCAGGCCTGACCAACTCAGCATAGCGCGTTCGAATTTGATTATATGCTGGGTAGCTTTGAAGGGTATGAGATTCATCCTCAATGACTCCCATTTGGCAGCATTGACAAAGCCTGTTCTGGCATGGCTCACCAATCCATCTGCCCGTCTCAATTTAAAGATGGCGTGCCCCTGTGCAAATAGAGACAATGATCTTGTACCTTTTCATAGGCAAATGGGTACGCATGTAGCATTGCAGGCCCCATTCCAATGTGGAATTTATGTGGCACTAGTAGTGTACTGTCTTGACCTGTTCAAGGGCACTGGCATCCTAGAGCTTGCTGAGGAAGCAAGCGTCAAAATATTGCCTCAAGCTATGGTGATCTGCCTTTGTTTGCACATATATGCACATGTGCTTCTACACATTCCATCTAGTCAACCATTGAGCTCTCTTTTCCCTCCAACAGGTCTTGGGGCGCTATAAGCTAGGTTAGGGAGACGAGCATCATCCATATTGACCACCTTTTGAAAATAGACAATGTGGAGATCTAGGGCAGCCCTCTGAAGAGGCGAGAAACCCTCTCCTGCAAGAACTTGATATGGGACTGTGGACTTCACCCGTAGTGCTCGTACCAAGAAGACTTTCTGCACCTGCTCCAAGTCATTTCAGGTAGCGAGGGACACTACTGGGTCCCATACTTCAGCCCCATATAAAAGGACAGGCCGCACTAAGACCTTGAACAGGTGCGACTGATAGGCCCGATTATACAGCTCCGCTCTGTGACTATTGTTCTGCATTGCATATAGTGCCTTCCAGCCCGCTGTCACTCGTAGCCGTATGGATGTGTCCCAGTGCATAGTAGAAGGAAACTCCACTTCCAAATATTTATATGTGGGTGCCACTTCCACATTTTGCCCTCGGTAACTAAAGGAGGGGATCCTCGGCTGACATGAAGATGATATGAGGACCACCTTAGTCTTGGCCAGGTTGACGCGCATATTAGTCGCTTGGCAAAATATGTCTAGGGCATTGAGATGGCACTGCATGTCTGCTGGAGTATAAGCTAGAAGGTCCACGTTATCAGCATATATTAACTGTCTGATGATCCAGTGCAGAAGGTGGGGAGAGGTTCAGGTAATCACGCCTAAGGTAAGTAGTAGTAGTAGTATTAAAAGTTTCTGATATCAGTTGTACTAGGATATTTTCTAAATTCACACAAGAAATATTATTCCTAATATGAACCACTATATGAAGATTCCTCCCAATCTGCGCTCATTAATTCACTACCTAAGAACATAAAAAATCGATTTACCTACTACAAATGCGTATTCTATGTAATGTTTATAACATTGGAAAAGCATTGTTTTCATTGATTGCAAATTCGTCTAGAATGGGGTATCCATTGGCTGCACACTTAAGCGCAGAATTCCAATGGCAGTTGCATGAATCTCCATGGCTATAAAAACCTCATAGTTGCATGCTCAACGAGATAACCTATATATAAAGCCTGGTACCATGCCAAGCAAACAAAGATGCTTTAAGTTATAAGACATCAACATTTGGGGGGTATTGATACCACCAAGATTGAGGTGGCACGCCCATAGAATATGAGGCAGGCCATTGAAGGCTGCAATGACTACAGTGCGCAAAATTGAAGAAAAAACAACTTTTTTTTGAAACATCCATAATCAAATTTGTTAATTGAATCTCGGGTTTAACAACAATTTTTAAAATCATCAATTCATTACAGAGTTATTACTAAATTATCAGATTACTCTACATCAAATAACAGACTTAAAGCCTTGTAATTTGCTCTCCATCTCAGCTTCTGAATTGGTTGGCTTAAGCAATTCATTGTTGCTATTTCATTGAAATAGCCACTCAGATGCTCTATGAGCTGACGAATTACATAACTGAAAAGACAAGTCGTATTTAATTAAAGTGGGACTCATTCCATTCCCATTTTTTTTGGAACCCGGTTAATTTACATAAAAAGTAGCACCCTGACCCGAAAACTATCCTTAATTCGAATTTTTGAATAAAACTCTGAATCCGAGCTTTGCTGCAGTTTTCCCTGGTTCGCGAGTCGAGAACAAAAACAATGCAACTGAAACAAAGGAAATTCATTAAAGTTTGAAACCAAAGATCTAGTTGAAAAAGAATTTTTATTAATAAATTGAACAGATACAATGTATTTTACATCGGACGCAGAGACCATGGCGGTCTTGCTGTCACTACAGTTACATCATCTTGGTAGGTGGTCCACCTTAGGGGATTAACTTGTGGCTTCTTCATGCCGCCCTGTAAGCCTTGGGGGGCAACCTGAAGAGTGTGGAATGCCTCACGTGGAGGTGCCTCTCGAGCTACCGCCGCCTCTGCCCACCCCGACTTCTCCACTTTCGCCTCCCGCACCTTTCATCGAATATGCTCCTTCCCCACCCTCCGGGATGTTATGCAATGCTTGCAAGATGCTTTGAGCTTGCTGGGCTTTCTCTTTGTTCTTCGCCGTTTCTTTATCCCGAGTGGTGTAGCGAGCAACCTCTGAATTCGCGAGCAACCTTGTCCCAAAGGCCGGGCAAGAGTGTAGCGTGACCGGGATCTGTGCCAGAACGGTATTTCTTCCGCCTTGAGCGGGATCCGTGCCGCCTGGAGCGGTCTCTGTGATGCCTGAGCGGGATCTGTGCTGGTGTCGGATCTGTGCCTGAACCACCTGGAGCAAGGAGAGTATGATTAACAATTACGGTGCCATTAGTCAAAACGAAGAAAAGAACGTTGAAATCAAATTACAATGGAGAACATTCATTCCATACAACTGCATCCAATGACGTGGGAAGTAGTGTCTTTCTCGACTCGCGAAGTCGAAAAGGCCCATAAAAGTGAAAGTACAACCATTCTCATTAGAATATGGTTGCATCCAATCACACACCGGAAGCATACAAATGGTTCGTCACCCCAGATAACCCGAAGATGCCTTTCGACTCGAAGTCGAGAAAGGCCTAGGAAACGCAATGTACAAGCATTATCATAATAGATCATGCCTGCATTCAGTCACACAATGAAACATACAAATGGTCTCATCAACAGGACAAGCATGCCTTTCTCGACTCGTGAGTCGAGAAAGGCATCGGAAACTCAATATACAAGTATATTCATTACAAAATGTTCAATACATGTGTTCACGTTCGTTTACAATATTCACACAATTTGACTATCGGCGGGGGGTCACTCTTCTTGTTCACCAAAGTATTTGTCGTCCATAGCTTTCATGATCGCCTTGCTCTCCTGGATCGGGTTCCGTGGAGGCTCGGATAGTTCGTAAAGCACATCGGCGACAAGAATGGCAAAGAGGGATTCCGCCAAGACAGGACGAGTCCAAGGACAACCACCTATCCGTCTCATATTCTTCGGTCGATATGGCTTAGCAATGATTGTATTTTATGCTGTTATGATAGCACTTGTAGGCTGAGTCGCCTATGATCGGCGTGTTGTGTTTGCCATAGTCCCGAATTGCTCATAAACCCCGGCCAGCCTTTTCACCATTATAGGCTTCCCCTTTGTGATGGCTGGATCGAGGTCCTTCACATGCTTTCGACCCTTTCGTTTCCCCAAACGAACTTGAACTTCAAAACTGAAATGCCGAGAACACCAAGAACATTGACAATATTTTTCTTTGCCATACAAGACCATATGCCCACTTCAATCCCTTTCCGTGCACCATTCAATAATTTCCTTAGCTCTAGGCCTCCTGATACACTATTTTATGCTCTGTTTTGGTTGGGATCTGCGAGGTGTTAATCTCGGGACGTCTTTGTCGGGTATCTTTGCAGCTAATACTCCATTGATGTCAAATATTACAAGCTTGGTGGGACCAAATTGGATCCCGCTTGGAGTTTGGCTCGACCATATTTCCGGTTCATCGGGATCCAAATGCGGGATCATTATCTTCTCTTCTCGGTCCTTTCTGGCTGTTGGCAGTGTCTTGGTCTGGATTGTCTTTGCGAAGTGAACCGATGCTTTCCAATAACAATGATCCGGAGTCGTTGATAAGGAATTCCAAAATGATGACATCCGTCCGAAGGAACGAAGTTTTCGACTCATGAGTCGAGAATGAAAAGAAAAGGTATTGAAAGGAAACGCTTTTCGACTCGCGAAGTCGAAAACACCGATAGAGCAAAGTAAACTCACCTCTGTCTCGGGGTTTTCAATAATGTTTTCGGCAAAGATTCTCGGTCCAAACCTTCGACATTCTCGCCTCCGGCCGGCTTTGTCTCCCTCGCCCTCGCCGCCTTTATTTCTTGCTTCCATTTGTCTTCCTCCCCCTGAAATGCTCATGAAGCGATCCGTGTATGACTGAATGGTTTCAACCATGTCCTTATTTCCAACCACGGATATAGGTTCCATTCCAAACAAAGATAGCCCCCCGAGAGAACAGGCCATTCATGTACCACTCGCATACAATTTGATCTTCCTCGACCAAGCTGGTTATGAAGTACTTGATAACTCTTGGCCGGATAGGAATTCTATGTATAGGACCGGTCGCACCATCTTTGCTGACCTTGTCCATCGATGGCACATCCTCCATAAACCTGCCCCTTCCAGGGTTCCATCTCGCTCTTGAGAGATCATGAACTTGTCGAGATAATGATGCTCGCTAGACCACCACTTATCCAGTGTCGACCGCCCGATCTTGAAATCAAAACCAAAACTATGTTGGCAAAGCTTGGTGCCTTCGGCAAGCCAAGTCCGCACTCATGATCAAGTTCAGATATGGAGTGCATGATCTTGTTGTTGAAGTTAATATCAGCTGCCCATTGGGAGACAACAGGTTGTCCGATTGCCCGGCATGCAAAAAGACAAGGAAACCCCGAAAGTATCCAGGTCGGTCATGTCCGAACGCCTTGTACCAACGCTCTATGTCGCCTTTGTCATAAAAAAGGGTGGGGTCTTCGATCATATTGATGGCAAATAGTGCCACGGGTCCAGTGCCGCCTGCACCACCAAATCCCTTGTGTCCCAAAGTAACCAGAAATGGGGAGCTATCGTCACTTTAAATGGGACCACCCCGAATCCAAGCTTCCTCTTCGGAATTGCCATAGCACGCCTCGGGGAAAGGAAGGGTTTTGACGCTACGCTTCAGCTTGGTGTGTTGATGTAGGGTTGACATAGACGGTTCAATTCCTTCATGTCTTCCTCATCAAGGGCAGCCTTTTCCTTGTAATAATCAAAATCATGGTATTCATTAGATGCAACGTTGCAGAACTCCGTGATGCCTTCTTCTAACGCCGCCGCCGTAAACTTTAGGACCGTGGCATAATCCTTTATACCGCATTTTAGAACTCCCCGGTCTTCCTTAGCGGATTGTTCCATCCAAGATTTTGCCTTGTAGGTCAAGCGTTTCTTTTGTCCGTGAGGCCCCAGATCCTCTTCATGAACTGCTTGTCAAACAACTTGGGGTCCGGCCTGCTTGGAAATTCTCCATTGCTGTCCTTCAGCTTGCCTCTTGTCCATTGAGCCCATATCTCAGTCCATTTCTCCCAGACCGCCTCAATGCTAAGAATGAGGTCATATTGGTCTGAGAGAGACTCCCTGCCTTTCCTTGGTGTTCTCTTCTTCTTCTCCTCTTCTTCCTCTCCCTAGTCATCTTCCCTCGTCCCTCCAGCCAGAACATATCTGCATAGTTTCTCAAAGGTCTTCCACTTATCCGAGGGAGCCCTGTTTCCTTTTAGGACGCCGAGGACAACCCAATGCTTTCCACTTTGTTGCCTAGCGTGTATGATCGATTCGGATAAGGGGGTCATTGATCAATGTGCCAATGTCGAGCATGAAAGTATCTACAAACACCGGAATAAACAAGAAATAGTAGCCGGGGTTTTCTCGACTTGAAGTCGAAAGTCCCTTGAACGCCTAATTTTCTTTTTTACTTATCTTGGTTTTCTCGACTTTCGCGAAGTCGAAAGCTCTGCATCCTTTGATTTTTACGTATTTACCGCGCTTTCGCCTCAAGGAAGTCGAAAACCCCGTGATAATCGGCAAATGTTAGGATGGCAGGGCTTTCTCGACTCGCGAGTCGAGAAAGTCCCTTGAATGTCTAATTTTCTTTTACTTCTCTGGGTTTTCTCGACTCGCGAGTCGAGAAAGCTCTGCATCCTTTGATTTTCTGTGTTATCCTGGCTTTCTCGACTCGCGAGTCGAGAAACCCCAGTGATAATCGGCAAATGTTAGGAGGGTGAAAGCATGCTAGGGTGTATCATCTAAAGTTCTTTTTAGGGAGTGCGAAACTACCCAAAAAAGTACCCAACACTGGGTACTGGGAACTTGCATAAATGTCTCAATAAACAATAAGTTTGAGAGTTGATTCATTAATTTTTGTCTCTAATAATATTGTTATCCTTAAATACTATAAATTGACAAGTTATTGACCTTCAATTCAAAAGTTTTGAATTGATTTTAATAGGAAGAAAGAACAGAAAGTACCAGTTTTAAAAGTACCCAGTGAAGGTACTTTTGAGGGTTCCAAAAGTGGTACACCGTAGCATGCTTTCACCCAGGATGGTAGGGCTTTCTCGACTCGCGAGTCGAGAATGGAAAGATTCAGAGAGTTATTTACCTTACGTGGCGGCACTCACGCTATTGTGTTCTCGGCGTTGGCTAATGTTGGCGGTTCGGTTCTTTGGCGTCTCCGCCGAAAAGAACTCTGCACTCGCTGGCATATCTATCCTTGATCCTTTATGGCACCCCTTCTCCGTCTCGCAATACTTGAGAGCGCCCTCATCAATCTTGACCGCCTACAACCCGTAACCGGACGTCTTTTCCTTCAGATCTTCCTCGGACTTCCAAATTGAACAACTCACTGTCCGATCTGCTAAAAGGTATGACATCCGCAGGCATTGATCTGCAATGGGATGTCGCACCATCGAGGTTCGTAATCTCCAAAGATGTGTGCTGGATTAAATTCCCAATGGTTGAACAAGACGGCATCTCCCCGTGCAAACCTTCAGTAGTCCTAATGTCCAGCAGTAGCTTGTGTGATATTCCCAACGGATAATACTGAGCTAGCCGCTCCATTTTCTGTGCCCCTCTCTGTGAAATCCTGATCTGATCATCTGGATCCATTATTGGAGAGTCGACCATATCTTAGCCTCCGCCGCCATCCGATTCCTCCCGTGTGGTGTCATCTTCCCCATCTTTGTTTTTGGTGGACTTTTTTGTGTATGAACCACAACTTCATTCCCCATTGCTGTAGAGTGTTGTAGAGCCTTCAGCACAGTAGAAGTGAAGCTCCCCGTATTGAACAGTTTTTCCCTGACTCTGGAAATCTCCATACCAAGCTCCCTGGATGTTAGGGTTCCGGCCTCCTTCATCCCTTCCAGATCCTTCCACCCAAGGTTCTGACAATTTAAAGGCGCCGGCCTTTTTTCGGTGCCCTTAGCCTTGCTCATGGAAGAGTGAGAATAATTTGAAACTGCTAATTTTTGGTGCGATAGAACTTACTCTTTCTTAAAGTCCTCGACATGTAGTGTTAAATGCTTCAAATCTGGCGCAGAGACGGAGAGCACAACACCGATTTTCTTGTACTTGTCTCCGGAGCTCTTCTTGTCCCTTTGGTGTAGAAACAGATCTTTCTCCTTCCCACTTGTCGATACCTCGACATACCACCAAGAATCTGCTGCTGTTTCAAGAAGCTCTGTCTCCAGTCCCTCGATGACGAAGAATGGAGTTCGGCCAGTGATCACCAGTGAGTCCGAGGTGAATGCTGCAAGAAGAAAGGATGGATCAGTTAAGGTATTCCGACAAAAGAAAAACCTCGTGAGCTCACCCGGGTGTTTGTCTTCTTCTTCTTGCCGCCGGTGGTAGCATCCCCTCCCGCCTCGCTTGGACTGAGTCATGTCTCAGATGCCCTCTCATCCTCTTCTGACCCCCAGAAAATTAAGTTTCCTCCGCTGCGTTGTGAGTTTTAGGACTGCATGTAAAAAGATCGGGCGTTCTTTAGTTTGAACTTAAGGACATGCAATCATTTATGAAAAAGCGGGCTAAGGATACAAAGACGGTCGGCTTTAGCCCACCAAACACTATTTCGAAATTTAATCACATCAAGGGACTAAGTGAGCGGAGCGTGTGTTTATCTTCCCCAGCATTGGGGACCTCGAAGTTTGAGGGGAGCATCGACCGTAGTTTAACTTCCTAATGGCGCCGCGACGCGGTAAGTCGCTAACAAATGCTTTGCATATGTGTGTTTTTTCCCGACCGCTGGCCCTATTGCAAGCAGCTGATTTGATCGATGAGCACGAGAGCTAAGGTAGGAAGCGAGAGGAGCCGCCGCATACGGGAACTCTACACAGCGGGCCCATGGAACGGGATACGCGAGAATCGCAGTGATACAAGTATTAGATGCAAATACACTCTTGAAGAGACCGACAGAAGAAGCAATCACTCTAGGTGAGGCCGGGATCCGTGGATACAAAGGGCCAAGGAATTACCGCGTGAAGAGGTGAGTTTCGTGAGATGCCTATGTTATTTCGCTTGTAGAACATGCCGCCTGTGTTTTAAATAATGGAACTGCTGATAAGCTCGACGGATTCATTGTTCCCTTGTCCAAAGATTTTTCAGCTTCGAGAGATGATTTACTCTCGGGTCGAGATGCTCGGCAAGGAAACAATGGATCGGGGTTAATGAACGCCCGCGTTTTAGGTGTCTTTTTTCATGGTGTTTTCTTGGAATGTTGTGCATAGATCGCTAGGTCTAAGGCCCGTGAGATGCGGGGTTCAAATGCATCCTCTTGTAGTTAGTCTGAGGGGCTGCAGCCGATCCCAACCACTCCTCTTCGCAATATTCGAGGAAGATGGTTCAAGGAGAGTGGCTCGCATGTGCTAGAGGCACTTGGGACTAAAAACAGGAGAATACAAAGTGCAAGAGTTGTAGAGAATGCAAGCCTTGGCTTCCTCTCGTGGTTTCCCGTGGTTAGTTGTAGAGGCCCCCACCCAAACCGGCCCCCGCTACCATACCGTGAGAATTGGTCGGACTAAGGGATTCTCGACTTGCGAAGTCGAGAATGCGATCGTTGGTCGCTGTCAACATTTCGACTTCGCAAGTCGAGAATGCCTTGGCCATCCGAACTCCGTTAGTACACACGAGTGCCGGTTGGTTAAGGTATTCCCGACTGGGCGAGGCGCAGAATGCAGACAGCAAGTTCTATGGTTTCCGCGCGCAGAGTGGCTCGACCGGGTAGAGGCCACCGCCGGCACCACACAGAGAATTGGTCGGTTAGAGGATTCTCGACTTTGCGAAGTCGAGAATGCGACTTTTGGTTTCCAAAAATCACGTATTTTGGAAAAATACAGATTTCTAATTCCGCAAGTCGAAATGCCTTAGCCATCGAAACTCCTCGGATGGTACACATGGAGTGCCGGTTAGGCAAGGCATTCCTCACTCACGAGCCGAAATGCATACAAAGAAGCTCGTGGTTTCCCCTGCGGGTTGTTATTTAGTTGGCCCGGTTGACAAGAGTTGGCCAAAACAACTTCCCTTCGCAATGTCCGAGGAAGATAGAAGGAGAGTTGTTAAGACCGCCCCGCAGTCAGCTCTAGAGGTATTAGAGTTGGCTTATTTTCTCACTCACGAAGTCGAAAAGCTGCCAGCACCTTCAGGTTAGTCGCCGAGGCCTCCACCCAATCGAGCCCATCCCCTTCGCAATATTCGACGAAGATGGTTGAAGGAGACGGTCTTTGATTGGGTAGAGGCCACCGCGACCACAATACGTGAGAATTGGGTTGCTAGAGTTGGCCTGCAGACAAAGGAAAACCACTTCCCTTCGCAATGTCCGAGGAAGATAGAAGGAGAGTGGTTAAGATCGCCTCAGGCCAGCTCTAGAGTGCACTAGAGCCTGCGTTTTTCTCGACTCACGAAGTCGAAAAGCCGCCAGCACTCAGCTGGTTAGTCGCCGAGGCCTCCACCCGCTGGAGCCCCTCTTCGCAATATTCGGCGAGCATGGTTCAAGGAGAGTGGCTCGGTGATCGGTGGAGGCACCCGCGACGCACAAAGGGCCATTGGCAGGTATCACATTCTCACTCACGAAGTCGAGAAGGCTGCAGCCAGGTTCTAAAGAATGTGAAGACATTGGGTAGCTGTGGTAATCTCGGAATCGCTGAAGTCGAGAATCCCTCAACCGCCAACAGCCCGTAGTGTACACTCCCTTCTCGCCTCGCGAGTCGAGAAGTTCTCTCACTCGCGAAGTCGAGAAGAAGGCCTCAGTACTTCCCGGACTGCTGGCAAGTGAAGTATTCTCAACTCGCCACTCTTCCTTCTGCATGTCTCCTCGCAGTGGATTTGCCGTGAGTTAGAAATGGAGATTCCGTGAAGCAATTCCTATTCTTAGTTCTTGGCCGGGAGAAAGACATTCCTAGTTATGTTCTCGTTAATGCTCGCAATATCTTACTTCCTAACACCAGGTCTCTCGATGATTTCTATCTCGGTTGCTTGCTACTACTCTAACCACTATTCTCACTTGTGCCCGCACAATGTATTCAATTCAACCACAAGCAAGAAAAAAGATCACAAAAAAACAGAAAAACAATACAAAGATTAATGAGATTAATGAGAAAAACAGAGAACAAAGGGAGAACAAAGATGAGAACAAGGAGAACAAAGAAGAAAAAATGAGATTAAAAAAAAGGTATGATATTACAAAACATACCCGAAGATTTGTTTGGATGAGGAGGAGGCTTCCGAAGTTCGCCTCCATGTGGGTATAGTCGCTGGCAAAGCGTGAATAAGGATTCGGTTTGGGTCAAATTGTATCGTGGATTAATAAGAGCCTCTAACAAATGTAATATAAGTAAAAATGCACTAAAGGACTTACGTAAAACTAAAAGCAAAGACTAAAAGGGCCTCACTTTCTTCTCTCAGCGGTAACGCCGCCGAACAATGAATCAAGGCGAGAACTTCAAGGGAAGCGCCCCGATCCGGTCGACCAAGCTGCTGTCATAAGATGGCCTTGGAATCGCCGGTTCGATCGATCGCTGATTGGAAAAAGCGGGCTTAAGGAAAAACAGGAGCTCAAGAGTGATCGAGAAAAACAGGGAGGAAGAATGGTCGGGGAGAGGAAGAGGGTGCAAGCACTTCCGGCCGCACCCTCAACCCTCGTAAAAGTGCAATAATATACTGCCACGCGTGTGGGCCATGCCCTCCATGACGTGGCAGTGCGGATTGCTGACGTGGCCACGGTTTCAGCCTCTGAAGAGGCGCCACGTGGCCATGCCAAGATATGAAAGGGTAGGTTATATGTTTATATATGTTATCTTATGTATTTAATAAGGTTTCAATGGTTGAATAGTATCAATGGTATATATGGTTACAATGTTCACATATGGTTTAGAATGAGTGTGGTTGTATGCTTTAATATGGTTATATGATTTTAGTTAATATGGTTGTATGATTTAATATGGTTATATTTAATATGTTTGTATGGTTTTATATGGTTCATATGGTCATATTTGTGGTGTTTGGGGCTATATGGTTTTAATGTGAGCTTTTTCATTCAGGGAGCATGTGAGATGAGTAAAATGGAGCCAGGGAAGTCCAAAGGAGGCCATTGCCCTAGGCTCCAATGGAGGAAGATGGGTTGCCTTTTGTTGCACCCTTGCAAACTGGGCGGTATTTGGCAGAGGGGCATAATAACCTGCAGTTGATCCATTTGATAGTGTGAATGATGAGAGGCTTTGGGAGATGAACATCTTGGAGTTGGCATTGTGAAGCTTCTTATCGAAGTTGATACAATCATGTCCCGTGGAAGCTCTAGTGATTGCATTGTGTGCTCAGGGGCTGCTTTGGAGTCCCAAGCTCGATTGAGATGGCCAATTAGATATATTACACACAAGAATGGTGATACTCTACAATGCCCTCTTGAACTACACACCCCAAGGCCCACCCAAGGCCATGTGGAAGATTTGGTGGTCGATGAGCATCCTTTGATCACAAGGAAGAGAGACGCTTATGTCTTTCATAAAAGGCAGCCAAAGGTGCCCAAGAGGCCTAGAAGTGACAAATATTTAGAAAGGATGGAAAGTATGGCACCAACCAAAGAAAACCTGGAGGCAATTAGGGGACAAGAGTGTTGCAACCTAGATTGCACAGTGCACTACAATATGGATGACCTCGTGCAGATAAGGTCCCAATACATTGGACAGCTTCAAAAAGATAGGATTAATTTCATTTACTCCTTGTGTAGGAATTCCAGCTATGATGAAAACACAGGACGGCTACTATATCAATTGAGGGGCATGAAGGTATGTATGAGAGCATTGAGATGGATTCTTGGGGTGAGCAAGTCTTCATTTTACAGATACTGGGAGCAGGTTAGAAAAGGGCACACTTTGTTCCAACATGGTAATGCACTCACTTTGAAACCTAGAGCAAATACTCTAAAGGCCATTGCAGTCTTCGAGAGCTTTGTGAGATACATGTCTCAATCTATGCCCCACAAGTCGAAGGTGAACGAGCACGGTGTGCAAGTGGTGCAAATAGTGTTGCCACAACACTATATCCAAAAGGAGTGCCTCAAGGAGGTCAACTCCATCCTAGAAACTACTGGAGGTAGGCCTCTTTCTCAATCACATTTCAGCAAGTTATGGAGCACTCACTTCTCGGACGTGAGTGTCCTACAACACATGCCATTCTCAAAGTGCAACACTTGCATTCAACTCAAGGATACACTTGCATCAACTGCAATAGAGAAAGAAAGAATGGCAATTAGGGAGCAATTTGCGGATCACCAAAGGGACCAAATATCATGTAGACAGGCGGTTGTATTGGCGGTGGAGAACATTTTCTCGAGATGCAAAGGACAAATTTTTGTGTATAATTCATGATAAGATGGACCAACACAAGACTTTCTTGCCCAAGCTAGATCCTTTACCCAAGCGTTGTCAAAACGCTTTTGGGATGAAAAGGAAGTCCGGCCGGGTGTATTAACACATGGTCATGGAACTGGAACATATGGTCATTTTGTGCTTGATCTATGGAGAGATGATCCAAACTTCCATGTGAGCTCTATTTTCAAGTGCCCGAGAACACTAGAGAAAGGATCGATAGAAGGGAGGAGGTATTCCCCTTCAGCACCCATTTTGAGGCTTTGATGGATGATCAACCGCTTTGTTACCAAAGGCGATATAAAAAGCTCACATCCAAGGTGTCTAGTGAATCAAGGAGGACTTGGGATGATTTCCCCTTACTTGAGAAATCACCACGAGGAGCTATGTGTTGATTTGGACAACCGTTGGAAAGAAAACAAGAATAGATGGATGTTTGGGGCAATGTCATACTTGGCGGCCGGTGGGAGTATTCAAAGTTGTGAAAGTGGGATTCATGATGGTTGGGCATACGCATGATGATATAGATGGATTCTTTGGAACTTTCTCCACCAAGCTCAAGAGAGAAAACGTGACCACTCTCCCCGAACTAATGGATGTGTTTGAGAGCTGCATTGACCCCAACCCAATGGCTTTCTTGATGGATGAGGTTGCATTGGAAATCATTTGTAGAAGGATACTTGCTAGATGGCAAGGACCAGGTTGACAGGGACACACAAAGCCACTTCAGTTCAAGTTTTGGGTTAGGGATGGAATACCAATCATGCAATATAAGTGGAGACCAGGTGACAAGTTGTGGATGCCCTGCACAAGGTATCGAGTTGTGGCAAAGGGGTGCTGGGCGGTGAAGTTCTCATTCCTAAAGGGCAGCCAAAACCACTACCTCCCTTCAAGACAGTCAAAAGACTCTAGCCAACCGGTGAAGGGCATCAAGGATTACATAACGACCGGGATGATGTTGAAATGGAAAGCACACCTCCACTCTTAAGAAAAATCAAATGGACTCCCTAATCAAGTCTTGGGAGAAAGTTGTGACATGCTTAGAAACCGAGCGACCATGTGGGAGGGAGCTAAGAGGCGGGTTCTTGCCCGAGTCAAGATGGGAGGGTTCTCAAGGTGCAAGCACGTCTAAGAATGCTCACTTGGGTCCCAACAAAGGGTTCCAAGTGGTTTGTGGGAAGTAAGGCCTCAAAGCCGAGTGGTTTGATCTTCCCGAGTGGGATCCTTTGAGGACATCAAGGAAGGATACTTTGTGCTAGTAAGGCCCTGATGATGAGGACTGTCATCCAATATGGTTAGGGGTGGCACTCTCTGATGTGACCACCACTATGCCTGATGGAGAGGAGTTGCATCCTGGATTCCAAATTCAATATTGGGAGCCCATTGGGAGACACAAGAAGGGCAACTTGAAGGAGCAATACACCTGGCTGGGAGAAGAAGTGGAGGGCAAATTATGCTGACCCTCAAAGGAGGGAATTGGTGGAGTGTGTGGTATGGTCATATCCAAGTTCTCACATTGCAAAAGACAACACACACAAGATCCCAAGAAAGGAGATGGACAAGGCCATGAGCAACCTCCATGCTATATCATTGTATGAGGGTACATAATATTGAGAAGTTTGAAAACTTTCTCAACTAGTGGTTTGAAAAATTTATGAGGAAAACAAGTAACCCAATTCTATGTGTGTCATGTGTAATTCTATTCAAGCAATCAATTCAGAAATTTCTTTTATGGTGTGTGAGTCCCATTTTCAGTCCGAGTCCCAAAATTCAAGATTTGTCCCACTTTAATTAAATACGACTTAGACACTATAATATTATATGTAAACAAACTCCTCTGTGCAGGCTCACTACCTTAGAAACTTACTGATTCAAATGAGTTGTTTAATCACAGATTGTGAAAGCACAGTTGTACAAAAATGCCATCTTTTTTGAGAATGTGACCATCTTTCCTTCTCCTCTTTCTTAGATTCCAGGCAGTGGTGTTCAAAACATGTTGCAGATGCATTGGCATTAACAAGGGCAAAGGGACATCCATCACTGTTCATAACCATGATGACCAACCCTGCATGGACAGAAAATGCAATAATAGCTAAAAATTATAATGAAAATGCGTACAAGATTTACTCTACATTAGCTACAACAACTTTTAGCTAATTAGATTACTTGTTGACATAGACACAGTTATTCCATGGCAACATCTCTTTCTTGGTAATAGAATCATGAAGCCAAGTTTTCGTTACAACAGGAATGTTCTGCAAATTGTAGTAAGTACTTAACATATCAAATCCTACTAATAAAGAAGCGTCCTCGGAGTTGATACAACAGTCATACCTCAAATTTGCTTCCATAAGTGTTGAAGCCTGGCACCTTTACCTCCAGACTGGCCAGAATATGTTGTATCTATGTCTACTCCAACCCCCTGTAAATTCTTAAATCTCAGTCTTTGAACTTAACAAGACTTGTATTGATCAGAAATAAAATGAGTTCATACCATAGCACTATTCTTAGCAAATTAACTGTTTCTGAGCACGCTATAGATTCTTAAATCTCAGCTTTTGAACTTAACAAGCACTTGGAGTGATCAGAAATAAAACGAGTTCATAGCATAGCACCATTCTTAGCTGCACACTGCAGTTGTTCCTGATCCATTATGCTCAAACTAAACAACACACCATCTATGATCTATCCCCTTGTGCATGTTGCCCACAAAATTATGATCAGATTATTTCAAGCAAATATTAAATGATTTAAATACCATGTCCATGGTTTTCTGTCATGAGCGTTGCAGTGAAGCCAGGACATACACAAATAGATTGGACATACGCAAATAGATTAATTCCGGCAAGCAGCAAAGATCTGTTGGACAAGCAAAGAACTTATAGCAGCAAGATGCAAGCTGTGGTCGTCTTCCTCTGTCAGCCTAACCGCATGCAAGCTATGGCCGCCTTCCTCTGCGCAGCCTAACCGGAACCCTAATTGAAGCCCTAATCGGAACTCTAAAAGCAGTAAATGGAATTTTCCACGTGCGCGAATGGGACTGGCGCAGTAGATGGCCACCCTCCCCTAGTTAGTTAAAATAAAATATTCTTTCTATTTCATGAAAGTACGACGCTATTGGACACGAGGGCAGAACGATGGTTTTTTCTACTCCCCATTTGGGTTGGAGTTCGCCGGAAACCTCATAGGGTTTCTTGTTGAAACTTAATGTGGTTCCAATGGAAACTTGATGTCCGGGGGTTTCACCATTGAAACCCCGTATGACCCAAGAGCGTGACTGGGTAGGGGTTTTTTTGAACTTGAGACGTCCGTATACGGACTGCTGCTTCATACGGTCGACCATCATTCTTCCCGCAGGTGGTCGAGAAGGGGGAGTTGGGCGGGAAGGTCCGATCCGTATGCTACGTTAGGGCCTACTCCTACTCCGAATGCTCTGAAAAATCGAATGCTTTAATCTTACGGTAAATTGCAAGAGCGTGGCTGAAGCAGAGGAGTCGATGAAGCCTCAAACAGGTAAATATTTTTGCTGGGTCTTCTTTCTTTGCATTTTGGGTTTAATCGGAAGCTATTGAGCTATCTGCAGCTTTTGGTTAAAACAAGGTTTAAAATGAAACGCACTTATGTAAGAAGTGCGTTTGAAAGATTCCTTTATAAAAATTGAAAACTTAAAAAAAAACACACAAAATAGGGAGCAAAATAGATTGTTGAGCAATTAGCATTCGGGATACCCCCAAAAAAGCAACATTTTTAAAGCCTTTTCATTTTTAAAAGAGGGCAAAAAAAAATGCTTGTTTTGAGGAGAGAGACATTAATTTTGATAACTCAGTAAGTATTTATTGTTAAAAACAGAAGGAAATATAGATTGTTTTTTTGCAAGCTTAATAGAAGTACTAAAAAAGTCAAACATTGGAAAGACAAAGAGTGTGAAATCCTGGAGCAAGAAAGAGTTGTTTCAATTAAGCATTGTTAGAGAGACAAAGCTTTCAGTTTAAAAATCTTCATCAAAATAAATTATAATATTACTTAGCACATAGTTTACAATGAAAGTGGTTAAGAACTCTGTCTGTATAAATTTATACCAGAGGTGGGAGAGGTGGCTCTTCCCAGTCCACAGGACTCTCGTTCCCCTTAGGATCTGGCTCTTGCGAGCTTATAACAGCAGAGACGCCTCCTTCTGATTCCAGACCTACTGGCCTAGGCGATTTCTCTGGCTCGGGCACCACAGGCTCCAAGTCGACAAACTCCACCTCTTCATCTCTTCTTCCTGTAAGTGGAGGCTGTATTTCTGTGTAAGTGCCCTTAGCATCGCTGGCACCGTTCTTCGCTCCCAGCTCCTCGTTTTCATCAGGAAAGGATTCACAAGAGCTTATCCTGGTCCTGATGAAACTTACTTTATCTGGGTCTATGTCGACTGAGACGACATTGCGGCCCTGCTTAAGGGCGCAAACTGCTGTGGTGCCTGATCCAGAAAAGGCATCCAAGATCCAGTCTCCAGGGCGAGAAAACCACTGTATCAAATTATTAATAAGACGCTGTGGCTTCTGATAATGGGACACCACAGCGCCTTGTCGCTGTGGGTCTCTTAATTTCTGCAGAACAGCTGGGAACTGAAATGCATTGCAGGGAGGAGTCTTCTCATTCTGCGTGTTAAAATGAATCATGGTTTTTTTGGTGTCCGCGCTGTAAAAACCTATATGAAAATGCTCGAAACAGCTCACTAAGCGCGGACCACCACCATGACCCTTGACGTTTGTTTTAAGCCTGCCAAGCAATACAGCAATTAGAAATTAGTAAAAAGAAAACAAGGAAAATAAGTTAGCCCGGTAGTGTGGCGGTATAAACTTATACCACGGTTGCCTTGCTGTATAAATTTATACCACGGCGGCAAGCCGTATAAATTTATACAGACATTGCCTTGCTGTATAAATTTATACCACGGTTGTTCCAGCCTTTAAAATTTAAACCTTAAGACAGATGTGGTATAAATTTATACCGTGGAGTTACCGTAAAACAAAAAGCGTTAATTGTGAAGCTTACCAAACGCAGTTTTCGAAGCCGGCGTTACAGACCGCTCCCATAGGTTTAAGCACCGACATCGTCTGAAGGTCGGAATGAAAAATGATGACCCTCCAGTTTTCAGATGTCGTGACTTCTTTTAGGCCATCCAGGAAAGACCGGACTTGCACGTGAGTGAAAGCCTCCTCATCAAAAGCGCTATCCTTTATTTTAAATCCATAAGGAATATCTGCAATGCATAATGTAAAATTTTGCTTGTCTAAAAGAGTCCCCAGCCTTGTACAATCACCCTCAACAACCCTGTACTGGACGTCCTGACCAAATGTGGTAAATCTCTCATATGTACAGTCAAAACTGGAAGTGGCGACCTCTCTACCCTGTTCAATTGCCTTAAGCCTTTGCCTCTCTTCCTTGGCCCTACGAACCAGGTTTAAAAATCCAGTTGGTAGCCCCTTCTTCTTGTTCTGTAAGAGTAATGTGAGACAAAGGCACAAACACATAACATATTTTTTGCAAAACTTACCCAGCCACTGAAGTTAACTGCGTGCTCTCTGATGATACTGTCTGTGGTGCAACTTGGGTACAAAAGTTTGCACTCCTCCCAGTCTTCTAGGTTGAGCTGCTTCATTAACTCGGCCTGGCAAGTGACAATGTCTTTCTGACTGCAAAGGGAAAAATATTGTAAGACAAAAAAAGGTAGAAAAAAAACATGGCATAGCAAGTGAGGCTTACGTTTTAGCTTCCTTGGCCATCTCGTCTAATGTGAATTTTTTGGCAACTACTTTTTCCAACAGGCGAACAAATATTTCTTTGCTTTTAAGACCCTGTAACTGCGTCCAGGGTACAATGCTCATATTTTTTTGTTTTGATTCACCACCTTTCTTTGGTTTCTTTCCTGCGTCCCTAGCTTGTTCTTTGAGCTCCCCATCTTCGAACATACAAAAAATTCTCTCTTGAAGATCCCACACCTGTAAATGGTCAAACGAAGTTTAGTGTTGAATGGCGTAAAAGGATGGGCACGGCGACTCAACACGGTATAAATTTATACCGCGGCCAGGCACGGTATAAATTTATACCGCGTCCGGTATAAATTTATACCGCGACCAGGCACGGTATAAATTTATACCGCGGCCAGGCACGGTATAAATTTATACCGTCACTAGGCTATTACAAGCTTCTAACCACGCTAAACATACTACAAAAGATTGAATTGAAGCTTTTACTTACTTGACCATCTCTGAAAGCGAGCTGAAAGTAGTTATCGTATTGTTTGACAGCCATAATGGGTTTCTTATCCGAATCATAACTGAGGCAGCACTCTGTCACACAGGCTTCTCGAAGCTCTTGAAGCTTGTTCTTTTGTTTTTTGAAGTCGTCTCCATGCACTTGTTTGAAATCCACGTACTCTCGGTGCATGAAGCGAATCTTGTCTATTAGGCTCATCTTTAGTCTGAAGTCATTGTCGAGATTGTGACTCACGGCAATGACTTTTGCCTCTTCGTCTGTCACCCCCACATAGATATGTGTTTCCACGCTCTTCCAGACTTCATTACGGCTTTCTTCTTTTGAAAGTTCTTTTCTTGCTTTATAACTATGTGTGCCTCCAAGAACATAATAGGTGTAATCTTCGAAATCTGCCTTTTTGTAGTCTTTTAATTGGTTGCATTGACTTCTGTCCACCATCACAACTAGTGGCGACACATGGGCATGAGGATTCCTTCTCATTCTTTGCTTAAGGATAGCCACATGTGCCGCTGCATAACTTTTCGGACTGAAGCACTCTGACCCCATCTTCATTTTTTGGTGGCCTCTTAATAGTGCTTAGTGTCAAAGAAATGGTCTGCTTGAGCAGTTTGGTTTCATTAACCCGCTTGAGAATAGCACTCGACTTATCTGCGGGCTTCACAACGATATCTGCTCCAGGAGCCTTCTGAAGAGCTTCTGCTGACTCGTCTATAGTCAAGGACTTTGTGATTCTAGACTTTTTCTTGGTAGGAGGCTGTGTATCTACTACCAGGGAATGCTTCCTACCCTTTCCCTTTGTGTTGACTGGTTCTTCCTCTTCCTCTTCCTCTTCCTCTACTACTTCCTCTTCGTTATTACGGGGGTACCATAGACCCTTGACCAACACTTTTTTCGTCGCCGCGGACTATCTGACATCAAAATTTCTACTACGTCCCCGTAATGCGAGGGTTAAGTTAAGAGAATGACGATATAAATTTATACTGAAAAGCAACTAAGAATAACTTACAAAGCCGTTCTTGTAATTGTCCGCAATGTAATAATCGCGTCTTTTTAGGCTTGCACATGCTTATTCTAAGCATTCTAGTATTCAGAACATAGTAGACGGGGCCCTTGTCATGGTTGCACTGCATTAAAACTTCATCATCGTTCTCTGTAGCAACAAGGCTTATAATTTCGCCAGCAGGGTAATAATCATCAGACTTGAACTTGCCCTTCCCTGATTGTTTGCACAAGTAAAGGTACGCCTCAGTGGGTTTGCTCTCTCTTGCCCCATTGGGCGTGCCAAGTCTGATCCTTTAGTTCATAAGTCTGTGGCTCTGGTGGTGCAGCCTTTGATGATGACCCTCCGAGTACAAACTTGATCTTAGGGCTGGAAAACGCGCAAAAAAAACCATTTTTATACAAGAAACTGAACCTTTTTCGAATTTTTGAAACACAAAAACAGTAGAAAAAGAGGATGAAAGGGCATAAAATCCACACTAAATTAACACTTCATTTGTGTCATTTAAGCTGAAAACACAACAATATTACCAAAATATTAAGGTTCGGGACCATTCGTTGAGCACTAGACATCAAGAATCTAAAATGGTTCTGGAACGGTATAAATTTATCGCGGCTTCGAAAGACGGCGGTATAAATTTATACCGCCTGTACGGTCGGCTGAAAGCGTATAAATTTATACGGCTCGAGAACAATGGGTATAAATTTATACCGACCGGTGTGTTCTGAGGCGATAAATTTATACCGCCGCGTCTTCAGCCGTATAAAATTCATAAGCCCATACGCTTTCGGCGGTATAAATTTATACCGCCCGCAGCACTTATACGCCAAGTGCTGCGGAGCGGTATAAATTTATACCGCGAGCATCGGGCGATGAATTTATACCGATCCGAAGCCATCTCGGTATAAATTTATACCGTGGGGGGCTTACACTCTAACGATTAAAACAAAAGAGAAACTAAAACGATGCGGAAAGTAGACTTACGTTAGCCATGACCGTATGAACTAAGCGTATAGACGTTCCGGAGAGCAAATAAGAAGGGGTATATAAATGGGACCGCGAAAGCCGCGACTCGAAGCCGCGTATATGGAAAATAGGGTGGCCGGGCGGGCTTAAGTACCCCTGCTAAGTGCCGTTTAGGTATAAGCGTTTCTCCATAAAGTTTCCGATACAAGTGTGCGTGAGTTTTTAGATATAAATTTATACCGTGTCTTCCTCCTCATTATAAATTTATACCATCTCTCAGATAAATTTATCTGGTCTGCAGCTAAGTTTGCCTTCTCTGCGTATAAATTTATACCATCCACGTGTAAACTTTTACCGTCTGCTCTTACGTAGGTATAAATTTATCTGATTGTGGCCTTCACCTTTAGTATGGCTCGAGAAAAAGAACCGCAGAGCCTCCAACTCACGTTCGCGGGCTTCCTCCCCGCAATGACATTCACACCCCTCAACCCGACACCCGAAGGTAGCCTGGAAATTTCGCCTCGATATTCAAACCCCCAGCTACGGTTGAGTTTACTCCGGCCACGACCACCTCGGCTTCCACCACCATTCAATTTACTCCACCACACCCCCTCCTCCCGAACGTCGTTTGCCCCCACCAATGCGTTTTACCCCACCTCAGGCTAGAGAGGTCAGACTACCTCCTCCACTTCATTTTAGTACGTCGCCCTTAGTCCACCGTAGGCTAAATCCCCGGAGGCAAATCACGCCAACTCCATCAATTTAAGCTAAATGGTACTACAACAAGTGGGAGCGGTCGTGACACGCAACTCCCCCGTGTTCTCACGACACCGGGAGCTGGTCAACTACGTCACCAACCTCGATTACTTTTTCCCAGAGAGAGGGAAAGCACCTCCCCCCAGGACTTGCACACACCAAACCTATCAGCATCTACAAGTACACCTCAAGTTGATCTCTCAGACGAAGAAACACCTCATGTTGATCTCGGGGGAGGAGGACCTACCAAAGCCGCAAGACTCTATGTTCAATTCAAAGCCCACGCAAGTAAGAATCTTAAGCGTAACTTACACAAGAAAGCATGTACAACTGTTAGAAGAAAGAAACTCATGGACGAGGCTCACTTGCGGGCAACACATACAAAGCACTGTTGTTCTCAACGTTGTTTGCTTAAGATTGGACTAAAGGAATTGAGGTTGATTCGTGATAGTTACAGTTCAATGACTCTGCTAGACCAAAGGGGCTACTTAGCCTTCAATATTAGGCCAGATGATGGTGAGAAGTTTACTTACACAGCTGGTGGCCACACCGCCCCACAAACGGCCTTCAAATTGATTCATGCTTTAGGCAGCAGACGACTTGACCGCCTGAAGAAAAGGCTTGACAAGAATCCAGGCATTAATGACTACTGCCATTCAGGAGGCATAACCAGAATTCATGCCCTTCAATGTGTTTCCTGGATGGAAGGTTTCTTTAAGGAGTCTTGTGAGAAACTCCCTAATAGCCCTATGTACCACTTGAGTGACAATTTCACGAAACAAGAAGTCTACGATAATTATAAGGAGATGTGTGTTGAGGCTGGAGAACGCTTTGTCTGCTACTCTTACTTTACTGTGCTCTGGAAAAAAGAGTTTTCTCGCGTGTCCATTCCTAGAAAGCATAGGATGTCTGTTTGTGCTACATGCTCTGAATTAAAAGCTCAGAGACAAAATGCAAGGACACTTCACACTAAAAGTAAGCTTCCAGGACGTGTTCTTGCCTAGTTCTACTTAAAAGTAGGTTCTTTCCTAAACATATTTTCATTTCAGATGCATTGAAGGAGAAACTAAACAAGCACAGAGAACAACAATCTTTGGAAAGGAGAAAATTGACAAAACATAGGAAGAAAGCACTGGAACAACCACTCAACTATATATCAGTTGTTATTGATGGAATGGACCAGAAGAAGACCACCCTACCACATTTTGTCAATGTGCCTAAGGATGCTGCTGAAGAAGATTTCATACATCTGCATGTTGTTGGTGCTATGGTATTTAATGGAAAACTATCTTGCAAGGCATTTTTGAATTATCCAAACATTCATGCTGATCCAAATCTCACTATCACAATATTGAATAAGCTTCTTTCCAATCTAGAACATATACCACCGGTTCTGTATCTTCAGCTAGACAACACGACAAGGGAAAATAAGAATCAGGCGTTGTTTGCTTACTGTGCTATGCTAGTAGAGAAACAAATCTTCAAGAAGGTGAAGATTGGTTTCCTGCTTGTTGGTCATACACACGACCAAATTGATCAGATGTTCAGTAGGTTCTCTAAACGTCTTGCTCGAAAAAAAGCTCTCAGCCTACCAGCAATGATTGAGGTTATCCAAGATTCCTACAATCCTCGTCCAGACATCGAGTTGTTGGAAGAAACTTATGATTTCAAAGAATGGATTTTTCGAAGAGATCAACTGGGTCACTGTGCTATTGAGCCCTTGAGAAACATTACATTTCAGCATCAGATCAAAATTTCACTTGTAGATGGCAGGGCCATCTTACAAGGAAAGAAATATGCCACATCTTTGCAGTGGCAGCCAGCAGCAGGTATTCAATTCATTCGCACCATCCCCAATACTAGTTCCATGCTCTCTGCAGAGCAAATGCCTCTAAAAAGCTTGAAAGAAATCACAAAGAGTAAAAAGGAGGGAAGAGCATTTGACTCAAGCAAATCATTGGATTTTATTGAGACAAGTATTCAGTGCGTGCTCTAACCACTTTGGGGAGGCGATGCTTTATGGTGGCCTCGGTTTTTTCGACAACGGATATTTTGCAAGCTTCATTACAAGGTCGAAGACCGCCACATTCAACTGGCCATCTAGGCAAACTCTCCCCGTGCAAGTTGATAATCAAGAGGAACATGTAGAGATATTGGCTAGCTCGGATGAAGATGACGAGTCATGTACACCGCCCCTAGACGCCACAAAGACAAACAAGTTGCTCGAGTATCCGGGTTCGGTCTCGAGATTTGAGAAAGGAATGCTCATAGCTGTCCCAAACCGATAATGATGAATCACGGGAAGCCGCTTACGGATAGCTAAAGTACTAGAGGTAACAAGAGAGGATGGAATTCCCACTCAATTAAAAGTGCACCGGATGAGAACAAATGCCGCCAAAGCTTTCGGGGGAGTTATACTTTGGAGATGGTAAAAAACAGAGTGGGAAAGAGAGCAAAGTCCAAAGCAAGTAATGCTGTCATAGATCTATCTGAAGTGAAGGTTTTGCATATGACTTTGTTACATTTAGCTGCTAATAAGTTACGTATGGTCACTCAAACTTTAATAAGGTCGGCATGTGGATTAGACAAACAACCTAGAAAGGTGGCCAAAAAGATGATGATGAGGACTCACTTGTAGACAAGTGAGGAAGAAGATCGCTTCGAGTACATCCGGTTTGAGAGTGAAGCTGAGGATGAAGGCTCAAGTGATCAGGGATTAAATGAGTCGGAGGATGAGATGCATCCTGATCTTGCTGCAAAATGTAAGTTTGTCCGATGACTCGAACATGTAAAAAACAGAAAGTGCAGGTGATGATTGTCTGTCAAAATGTCCTATATTTTTGACAATTTTGTTCATAATTTTGTACAATTTTCACAACCATGAATATATCACTTCTTTGTCACTCTATTACCCTTGCTATTTTTTTATTGCCCCTTTTTTGCTACACTTTATAAAAGTAATTATTTTTTGTTCTAGTTTAGGAGGATGAAAATTGCTATTTAAAATTTTTGCATGAAAGTTATGTTCAATCAACCCCTCAAAAATGGTACCTAAATTACTTAAATTGTCACACCTGTCACAAAAAAATCTTAAAAATGGACTTTTTTAAGGGAATTTTAGGGAATCTTTCAAAGATTCCTTTTGAAGTGCGTTTCCAGCAAATAAGTGCGTTTCATTTTAAACTTTGTTTTAACCGCTTTACCCTTTTCTGGCATTCCAGCACAGGGTTTCAATCAACAGGGGAGTCAGAGTAGCTTAAGCAAAGGAGTCATGAAGCAAAGGGAGCTTCAGGTATAATCTATTCCTTCTTTCTGGGTCAGGCAGTTTGCTTTCTATCTTGCCAAAATATTGTTTTCTATCTTACCAAAATATTCTGTGGCTTCAAAGCTCTTTTTCAATGTGGCACTCAGTAAGCTCAGTTGCTTATTTTGTTGATCTTTTGCACCATGTTACATTTGTTATCAATCGATGCTGAGCAAGCTGATTTATGGAGTGCTATGCATTTCATTTGACAAGCAAGGAGGACATTTGACAAGCTGGAGTGATCAGCTGCCCTCTGAAATGGTGTTGTTGAAAATAACGTTGTGCTGATCCATACATGTGTTCTAGTTCTTAATATCTTTGTCGTCCAAAAAATAAAGGGTGGATAAGCTGCTGTAAAAATACAGTTCTGGATTTAAGATGTAGTGCATATTAGGCTCTGTTTCACATTAAGTTTTGCTCAAGGACAAAGCAGCATTGTCAAAAATCAAATGGTGTTACCTCATGGTTGATGAGGCACATCGACTAAAGAACAGTGAAGCTTCTTTGTATACTACACTCATGGTAATACGTCGAGTTTTGTTTGTTGTACTATTATTTATCTGTAGGCCTCATATTTCTTTTATTCCAGGAATTCAGTGCTAAAAATAAGGTGCTTGTTACTGGAACTCCCTTACAAAACAGTGTGGAAGAGCTTTGGTGCGTTCCCCTTACCATATGCAAAGTGTTTGTTGAAGATAAAGTTTCTATTTATTGGCTTATGTTTTGTTCCATCAAATAGGGCTCTTTTGCATTTTCTCGATCCAGAGAAGTTTAGGAGCAAGGACGAGTTTGCAAATAAATACAAAAGCTTAAGTTCCTTCAATGAAACAGAGGTTTCCTTTGACCTTTGTTCATTTTGCATGCTTACTTTCTTAAGATGTACACCTGTCATCAGTACGTTGTCTTCTGCATCTCTGAATTTTGTCCCTGTTGTACTTGCCAGCTTGCCAGCTTGCACACAGAGCTGAGGCCCCATTTGCTGAGAAGAGTCATAAAGGATGTAGAGAAATCTCTGCCTCCTAAGTTTGAACGAATTCTACGAGTAGAAATGTCTCCTCTTCAAAAGCAGTATGTCTTGTTTATTTCTTCTGCAAAACTTTGTGTACGACTCGTCATTTTTGAAGTTCTACCATGGTTCCTCTTGGAAGTTTGGAATTGCTTATCAAAATAGAACTTGCAATTATTGAAGGTATTACAAATGGATCTTGGAGCGCAACTTTCAAGACCTCAACAAAGGTGTTCGTGGCAATAAGCAGGTAATTATTTATCTACGAAATTTTTACTGGCTCTTCATCTAAGTTGGTTATATCAACATTCTCAGGTGTCTCTTCTCAATATTGTCGTTGAGTTGAAGAAATGCTGCAACCATCCCTTCCTTTTTGAAAGCGCAGACCATGGGTATGGAGGTGATGCAACTATGAATGATGACAGCAAAGTGCAGCGCATTGTGTATAGCAGTGGGAAGTTTGTGCTGCTTGATAAGCTACTTGTGAGGCTAAAGGAGACAAATCATCGCGTTCTCATTTTTTCTCAGGTATAATTTTCTTACTTACATGTCACTCCGTATCTTCCATTTCTAATATCTTCTTTTGGTTTTGTTTTAGATGGTCAAGATGCTTGACATATTAGCTTGACGTATTGGACAACAAGATGTTGTGAATGTTTATCGTTTTGTGACAAGCAAGAGTGTAGAGGAGGATATATTGGAATGCGCCAAAAAGAAAATGGTATTTTTGTAAACCTCATCTTAGAGGCCTCTGCCATAAGAAAAGTTTCTCAAGTATATATGGAAAATGTGAAAGGAGCTTATAGGATATTTGATTTTGCACTTTACATAAGCATGTCCTTAAAAAAGACTTCCTATTTTAGTTTTAAAACCTTTGTGTTTGTTCCAAAAAAATACTTTCTATTTTCGTTTTAAAACCTTTGTGCACTATTGAACAAGATATGATTTAACACTATACTATGATAGTGGATATCATTGAACTGTTGTCTTTGAGAATCTAGGACCATGATACATCCAGTCTATTTGAATGCTTGTGAACAGGACAATGTATGAGGTAATGGTGATAGATAATGTGTGCTCGATGGTGAAAGCATTTGGCTTTTTGATAATATGATTGAACACTTTCACAACTGCGTAGTTAAGTTCTATGCACTCGAATGCTTGAAAAACATTGTAACATTTATGATTGAACTTATGCATTTTATAGACTTAGGCTTAGGCTTATAGTCCATATGCTTAATATTACCCGAATCGGCTTGCATTTGTCTTGCTTTGCAAAGGCTCCTTAGAATTACCCTTGTAATGTCGCATGCATGTAAGAACCCCAGGGAAATGCGAGATCGAGATGCGAGAAATGTCAATTAAAAACATTTTGAAATTTTATTTATTCTGTACATAGGGGTAAGGTGCGCAAGCACAAACTCAAGTACAAGATCGGGTAGGGGTATGTAAAAATTAGGATAGTCCGAAAGTACATCTACGGAAAGGGGCTTGGAAACTGGCTTTTCCTATTTACGTATATAGGGGTTTTCCACCTCCAAAAAGTCGTATACAGGGGTTTTCTCTGGACCCCTTGCACGCAGATGTGGTATCCCCATATGCCTAAGTGAAACCCCCGGGACTTGATGTAGTTTCCTGATGTAGTTTCCACGAAACTACATCAAGTTTCCATTGAAACCACATTAAGTTTCCATGGATACTATGTTAGGTTTCCTCTCTTGTAAGGTTTCCTTTATGGAAACTATATATAGTTTACTTTGGGAAAACTCTATAAGGTTTCCGCTTTGTAAAATAAAATGAAAGAGTCTAGGCACGTGTGTAAGATCTTGTGGCACATTTTCAAGATTGTATGACATGAAAGATTGTGTTCCCAAATGCATTAATGGTGTCTTTTTAGCGTGAGGAGTACGACAACATTTTGAATTTGAAACTGCATTAGGTTTCCAAAGAAACTTAAACTACATTAGGTTTCCAAAGAAACTACATTAAGTTTCCCTTGATACCACATTACGTTTCTCCTAAAGTTTTTAATTTGGATAGAAAACTTTATAAGGTTTCCATTTTATTTGGATAGAAAACTTTATAAGGTTTCCATTTTGTAAAATAAAATGGAGGAGTGTTTTTCCAAAGAAACCTCGACTCCTGCCTCTGCCCCCTCTCCCTCTCCCTCTTCCTCTTCCTCTTCCTCTCCTGCCCCTTCTACTGAGCTCGTCTGGAGCCTCTGGCACACTAGACAATGGCGAGGCCTCACCTGCTGCAACAATCCTATCTTGTACCTTATAAAATCGAGTCTGAAGTGCTTCAAGTGAGTGTGCTCTACTCGTCGAATGTCCCATGCCATGTCTAGGTGCAAGTGCATCAAGTGAATCTTCTAATCTGCTGGAAAACCTAAGTGTCGGTGTAACTGAACTAGGCACCACTGGGCGTGAAAGATATGGCATAAAATTAGGCAAGGGTGGATGATGGCTCATCATAGTCGATGAAATGTGACTAAATGACAAAGTAGCATGTGGTACAGAGCCAGCCACTATAGAAAGATGTGGAAATGAAGGGAAAGTTGTTGATACGCATGGTAAAATAGAAGTGATAGGATGGGAGGTAGGAGGCAGTGGGATTGTGGAAGTGGAGGCGAGAGGCAATGGAAACGTGGAAAGGGGGGCTGACATCGGTACTGACATAGGAGTAGTGTGATGGGATATGGGAGCACTGCTATGGATAGGCAACCTCCCAATGTAAAGATCCACATCAATGGTTGTACACGGAAGGAATGAAGTACTAGGACTTAGAGATGTGCCAAGAAGTGTACGTGAGAGGGGCATATAGTCTCTCCCATCCTCCATAGTAAATGAAGTGGAGGGACAAGCAAGTCCTAGCTGTAATGCAAAATCTATCGTAGCTCCTGCCTCTTGTATGCCATGTACGTCTAGAAAATGATGTTCAGGACCCAGACAACCCTCCTTAATCATGCCCTCTGTCACTGCATGACCTGAGTCTACTATACCATCAACTACAAAATCCTCAGCTACCTCGATATCCTCACCCTTCTCAATCCTGTCGTCTGCTATGTCTATATGTAATGAGTCTACTAGACCATCATGAGCCACCTCAAGATCCTCATCCTCCTCAACATGCTCATGCCCATGTCTCCTCATGAGACTAGCCTCTGTCTCTCGTCTACGCGTCTCTGCCCCAGCTGCACGCACATCCAATAGCCTCTATACTTGCTCATCCATCAACTGGTCCCTTCCCTGCGGAGCAACCCCCATCTTACTTCACTCTACAGTCATCCGTGTGCGTGCTCTAGCCCTATACTTCCTCTCTTGCTGGCTAATCAAGTAATCTGCCTTGCTATACCGCTCTTGTCCACGCACGCGGCTCTTCTCCCTTTCTTTTTCCCATCTTGCATCATCTATAGGGGCATCCTCATGCCTCTTACATGCACCTCGTGCACGAGGAATCCAAGGCACCTCAATGTGCTTATCCCTCTGATGGATAGCTCCCCGCATCGTCATCCCCAAATACCCCCCCCCCCTCCCCCCAACCATGGTCGTGGGTATGAGTGCACCCATCATATATGCAAAACCACATGTCCTGAGATGTGGCAAACTGCCCATGTATAGTCGTCGTTAGACGAGGTATCTTCCATAACCTGTTATGCACAACCCTAATTCAAACACAAATATTAATGCTAAGATGAGAGGCTACTATGATTTCAAAAGGAAATTTGAGAAATTTATATCCTACCCTATATACCTCTTATGATCTAAATCTATTGTAATACCTCTTTATGATCTAAATCTATTATCTAGAAAAGAAGAACATTACAATACTCACACTTCATCAGCCCAGGTCATATGTTTGGATGGCATTGCCATACCATCTCCCTCTTGTTGTGAGTTTTTTGTAGCCATCCCTATGATAAAGCACTAGAAAAATCATGTTTTAGTTAGAAGACCATAAAATATACACACAATTAAACAATTGCAAATACACCCTATTAATTACAATTAAAGGAATTATATACATCAAACAATTAAACAATTGCAAATACAATTCCTAATACATCCTTGCAAATACAATTCCTAATACATCCTTGGAATTATTGCATTTCTCATCTTGTAATGGCATTCTGGGAATTATTGCATTTCTCAGGGCCATAACTTTCCCTTTTTAAAACAAAGTCTATTAAAATAATAAGCTAAAGTTTTGATACAAAATCGTGAGGGATATCCCTGTGAAACAAAACTGAAATACACAGAGGATTCTCGAACTGAAGGACTCTTTCTTTTGGGAGTCTGAAGCATGGCGTTGTGTGCTTAAATAAGATCTGCTAGCTCCATGCTTGGGCGTCTTGTATTGCTCTTCCGGTTTGGCTCTTTCCGGCAAGATTTAGGGGACACCGCCTTCCTTTCAAAGCAAGGATTAAACAACGATAAGCTCCTAAATCCGTGCTTAAGCAGGAGGACGATTGGCTAAGCTCACCAGCTGCCATGCTATAAGCTTCTGATCTTCTTCCGGCATCCAAGACCCCTCTTTTTCGCAGGAAGGAGCTCTGCCCATGATTTTTTAGGTTTTTGATGCATCAAGAATATAAGATGAGCTTGGCAAAGCTCAGAAATTTAATTGTCAGAGCTGCATAAGCTCGAATTGAGCTTAAAAGAAAAGCATAAAATCATAAAATTTAGTGCAGAAGTTGGGTCTCAGAATATTTCGGCAAAACATCTTATATTATAATGTTGTGTAATGGACCACGCCCTAATTTGGACGGTCCAGATTTGACGAAACGGATGGTGAGGATGATGCCATGTCACAAAGTTTTAGGGTTCGCGAGAGGAGCTTCCGGCGCGGCATTGCAGAATGGCATGCATCAAAAATCGCGCTGCTTCGGCCCAGATCGTGGAAAGCATTATAAAAAACCCAACACGGATCGTGCTACAGGGCCCAAGCATAGGACCGGAAGATTGTCGGTGAAAGCTGGCATGGTTAGTTACGATTTTGATGGTCCAGCCAGATAGGCCGTGGTTTTCTTCTGTCGATTTGGGCTAATACGAAACGGTAGAGCATGCACTGGCAGGTATAGCGCTTCTCTGTGGGTGCCCAGAAGAAGATAATGCAGATTGGTCTGGCAAATAAAACAAAGGGTTTTGGCGACAGTGGCATCTACAGATCCGTCAGAACACCTTCTGCTTGGCGATGGTGGCTCAGGTCTGAAGCTGCTGAGAGAGTAATCAGGTGAATAGTCGTTTATGCTCAAAGATAAAAAAAAAATTCTGACTGTAGAGCTTCCAGATGCTAAATTGCCTAAAGTGGTCTTCGTTTTCCTTCTATTTGATCTCAAGCTGCAAATTTTGAAGATGGCGTGTTGGATCGCTTTTGCATCTTATTCTAAGGCTCAGGTATGCCGGGCTGATTCCTTTAATACCTGACTATTTTGGGTGCCTTATTTCGTTGCACCTTATGCGGGAGCCTGTCACTTTGAGCAAATGCTGCATCGTACCAGCTTTTATGGGTGAGGATATTTGCTGGGTGTGTCTCAAATATGGATGATGTAACTTATATTTCGTATCTCCTTATGTTTGGGATTGATTTTGCTCACAAAGTTAACATTCAAGTAAGATTTGTCGATGGAAGCTAGATGGAAGCCAGGTTTTCATCTTTGAGCTCACAACTATTTTTAAGGAGAAATATTGAATCAGAAAATGGTGCAAATGCAGAGTATAAACATGGTGCAAATTTCCTTCCTAATAGAAGAGATCACCATGCCCAAGGGCCTACAGGCTGCTGCTGTTGATTTTCTCGGTAAATCTCTCTCACGTTCTTCTCATTCCTTTGATCTTATTATAGACTACTTCCTTCTGATGTATCATGTGGATTTTGTAGCTTTTAGATTGGGATTGCCATACTGCCCTCCTTTCTTATCTCCAGAATCTGGAGATCGTCAGATTATTGATGAAATAGACAGCCGGCTTTGGATTTTTGGACTCCACATTGGTTGTCTTGGTAAGAAATTTACTTCATAAATTTCTAAAATCTCTGATCTATGATTCACAAGGATCTAATCTTCTAATCCAATCATACCATGATACCATGTATGGTATATACCATGCAGTTCTTTTTCCTGGAAAATGCAATCAAGCTCATTAGCAGTTGGGTCCAATTCCATTAGCAGCCGCAACATGTCATATTTTTTGGAAGAAGTACTGTTCCTGCATCACATTTTTGGGATACATCTCTGTTCGTGGAAGGTAAGGAAGGCACGATTTCCATTAAACGATTTGTGCTTTTGTTCTGTTCTTCTGGGCCTTTCTATATAATATAGAAAAAGTTATCCTATTTCAAGCATATTTTTTTATAACAGCGTAAACTTAACTGCTTCTCAATACCAACCTGGGAAAATTATGTTTAATATTGTAGTTTGGAGCTTAGCCTACATGTGGCTTTAGGACGCGGAGGCAGTTTCACTTCACTGAAACGGTGACATTCGCATTTGCTTAGTTGCTGAAAGAAACTTGACCCTTCAATGTGTTTGGTCTGCTATCTGATTTAGCAAACTTGAATGTCCGTATCTAGCAAGGATATTTCCCTTTCTGATATAAAAAACGACAATGAAACTGCTAGCAACAAAAGCACTTGGGGTGCTATAATGCACTTTTATTACATGGGTTTGTGTCTAAAATCCTTTTACAATACATGTGGCAATTCACGTTTCAGCATAAATATTGATCAACATGGTTGATCCATAAATTAATCATTTATCTTTGAGCATGGTTATTGTAGGAATGCGAGGAGAAAACTTCAGATAACAGAAGCAATGAATCATCTTGCATTCAGTGTCAGGTTCTTCTGATTTGCAAACAACAGAAAATTAACAAATTTTGAACTTGAGTACAACACAACATTATTGAACTTGAGTACAACACAACATTATTGATGCTGAGATCAACTATAAAATACAAAAATATGTGCGTAGTTCAAAGTTATACCTAATGCAACCATTGGTTTATGCATACATTTAACTATTCGGCACTAATACAACCACTTTCATATATGAAACTCGCCTATAACACATGATCTTACCATATGGCAAATGCTTGCTTTGAACTCTTTTTTCTAGCAAGAATGTAGCATCCAATAAGACATTATGCAGGAATTGTCTTAGCAGTATTTTGGGCAGACTCTAACAATAGTTTTTCTTGGAGGAAGGAATGCACCATAAAATAGAAGCGCATTCAACTTTGATACCTCTTTAACCTAGCTTTAGCTTTATGTCAATAAATAAAGTACAAAGAACACAAGGGATTAAAGAGTAATGACAAAATGAATATATTGCAAACCCATTGCACACCAAACATAATAATTTTTTGCTTTTTATATGAGTTTTGCAATCACCTCACTATGTTTTTATGCCCTAGAAAAAGAAAATGTTGATCGCAAAAATGTTATTTAAACAAAAGTTGAGCTGAGGTTGAAGTTGCCTTTATTTTGGGATTTCTTGCCGCAATAAAATCTTTGCCAATGTTATTCTTCATCAAGATTGCCAAAAAGATTGGCCAATAAGACATACACTAACATCGATAGTGTTAGTTTCTCAAAACAATATTATGCTTCTTAGGACATGGTCATCGCTAATTTTAGATATTGCAATGATCAAAACTGCTTATAGCTCTGCAATTTTCTTCCTTCCTAGGTATTGCAATGATCAACAACTGCCTATAGTTCCGCAACCTTCTTCCTTCTTGGGTTTACAAATGACTCCCAACTTATGCCCAGCATTGGGTTTACAAATGACTCCCAACTTATGCCCAGCAAGCAACGCTGGGCACCATTACTAGTTGAAGAAGAAAATAATAATAATAATATGAATTAATCACGCCCACTTTGGACCTTGAAGGAAATTAGAAACAGGGAAGACGATTCTGGAAGACGCTCGATGCCAACGATCAGAGAAGACGGTTCTAAAAGACACTCTATGCCAAGTTTCCATATAAATCCATTGCTCACCCATCCTCGGACTCCAGCAAAGCGCCATCTTAGCCATTTGATCTCATTATCTGTTTTTCTCCCTTTTGTCGCAAAGGAAGAGCATTTTTTTGGGGGCAAATTTTTCAGTTTGATCGGAGGATGCAGAATAGAACAACCAGTTGAAAACAACAGATTTTGTGAGATGAGAATAGAACAGGGAATGAAAACTGACACTGAGAAGAAAACAATAGATTTTGTGAGATGAGAATAGAACAGGGAATGAAAACCGACACTGGAACAGGTGTTTGAAGTTAAAAAAAAAAAATCAAATCTACAATCAACAAAAACAAGATCAACATACCAAGATCAAGGCGACAGTGGCATGCGCTCAAAATCTTGCTCCAAATCTTTGCCCTCAAAATTTAGCTTCAAATCTTTGCCGGATGAAACATTCTTGCAAATTTGGATTGAGAAAATTGGTGCATTAAATGGAAAAGAATGTTGGAAAAGAATGTTTGTACATGGATTGGATTCTGCTGCAGATATGGAAGCATAGATACACAAACTGAAATCATTGCCACTGAATCATTGCAAATTCAACAACAAATTCAACGAAAAAGTCAAGATAGAAAGAGTTGAAGAGAAACTGAATATAGTTCCAGGAAACCGGATATAGTTTCCTGGGAAACTAATAGTTTCAAATTGAAACTATATTAAGTTTCTATTTTTTGGGAAATCGGGGGTAGATAAAGTCCTCGAGGGCGAAATGGCTGCTAACCTGTTTTCAATTGTCCTAAGTTTAGACCACTTGGTTGCCGCCAAAGTGAAACGAGGTATCTTGCATCCACACTGCTATAAGGAATGTGAGTACAGTTTTTTTTTGCTCCTCTTTCTCGCATCGTTGCGTTTGCCCACTTCCAATAAATGTTTACAGCATATTTTTTCACTGCAGACAACTCTGCAAATCAATCTTACTCCTAACCTAGCCTAGTAGGTTGTAGACTACAAGATAAGGAATGTCGCACCGTTTATGGCACACAAACCTTCGTTCTATGTCCATGAAACGAATGACTTGCTGTTTTTTTTTTTTAATTCAGGATTATAAGTTTATATATCTTAAATAAATGTCACTGTACTCACAGAGTGTTGTTTGTTTAGTGATGCAACTTATTTTGAGAATATGACTATATTCATTTCTTGTAACAAAAACTGTAAGGAGTTTTGCCTCAACGTTAGATTAGATAAAAGGCATGCATTGCTATTAGATTACGATTATATATATCTTAGGATAGGCAGATTTTGCAGTGTTTCTGGTATCTTAAAAATGACATTGTGTTCCATTCTATCATGGGCAGGCAGAGACTTTTATATGACAGCGTTAAGAACATTACATAATAAGGAGACTATTGGTGGAGCTAAGACCTTGGTGGATGCCCCATTTTCAGTGATTCCACAATGGCCATACTATGTTTGATAAAGTCAAAGTGAGCACCCCTGCATCATATTAAAGACGTTTTAAGTCTCACAGAATGTTGTTTATGCAATTTATTTTGAGTCACTAATAGAATATATTGTAGATTTGGTTGCAGCTAGCACACAGTTACAAAACTAGAGTACTCCATAAATTATATTGTAGATTTGATGGGTACCTAGCACACGGGTACAAAACTGGAGTACTCCATTCAGATGAATTTTTGCTAGCCAACAATATTATCTAAGCAGAGGCCCTGATCTTTATTAAGCAAAATGCCATAGAGCAACATAGATCAGCACGTTTGGAGAGGGTGGCCGCATAGCCCCACATTAGCTTCGAAGCTTGATGCATTAAACTTTGCCAACACTTCTCCCTCTGGTATCTTCCCGCTTAATTTGTTGTGGGACAGATCCAGAAAGGTTAATAATTTTACCTCCAAGAATGACTTAGGTATTGAGCCACTCAGTCCATTCCTTGACAAATCTAGATATTCAAGACGTGACAAATTTCCTAGACTTGATGGTATTTCTCCTGTAATCTTATTCCTGGACAGATCCAAATGTTCCATCCTCACTAGTCTTCCAATGCTGGATGGTATGCTGCCTGTGATCTTGTTATTGCTAAGACTGAGCTCACCTAGGTAACCCATATTGCCAAAATCTGGCGATATACTACCTGTAATAGAGTTAAATGATAGATCTATAACAGCCGTACCCTCATCAAAATCACCATATCCGTGCGGATTTAGCCTGCTTAACCAGCTTGGTATGGGACCTTTGAGACCACAACGTCTGAGTTCGATAATTATTACATTGCCAATGGTTGTAATCCCTTGGATGGATTCAAATGTAAACATATTTCCATTCAATCGCAGGACTAGCAGGTTCTTAATGATCTTTAAGTTAGAAGGAAGGGCAGTAATTTTGTTATAGCTCAGATCTAACCAACGAAGATTGGCCAGTTTTTTGGCAAACCCATCTGGAATGGGACCAGAAAAAGAGTTATTGCTGGCATAAAAGTACCCAAGGTTGTCAAGGAGGCCAAAAGAAGCAGGCAGTGTGCCAGTGAAGGCATTATTGCTCATATCAACGGAGTGGAGATTACTGAGCAGGCCAATGGATGGAGGAAGTGGACTAATGAAGGCATTATTCTGAATTTCTATCCTGTCCAGATTTGGAGTTCCTTTAAATATATTGGGGATTGAACCTGATAAACCTGTGCTTGATAACTTCAACCCTTTTAATGCATTGAGGCCCTCGAAGGAGGAAGGAATCGTACCTGTGATACCTGGATTGCTTGAGAGATGGAGTTCTTCCAACTTGGAGAGCTTTCCCAGAGATGGAGGAAGAGACCCTGTGAAATTATTTTGGTTTAGATAAAGGTACCTCAGCTCCAACAGACCACCTATACTTGCAGGAATGCTTCCTCGAAGAAAATTCTCTGACAGGTCTAATAGTCGAAGACGATGGAGTGAACCAAGTGCTGAAGGAATAACCCCTTTTAGATTGGCTGATCGAAAGTGAAGTATTATGAGCTTTTGAAGCTTGGATATGCTTGGAGACAAAGTCCCTCTAATGCTGCAACCAGACAAATCAAGCTCTTCGAGGTTAGAAAGATGAAAAAAAGACTGTGGAAGGGGCCCAGTGATGCCTTCATTGCCCGATAGATCAAGCTTTCTAAGTTTTCTGAGCTTGGATATGGATGAAGGAATGGGACCTGCAAAGATAACTCTGCAATATAGGGTTTGAAGATCAGGCAAGTCTCCCAAAATCCCCAGTGCAGAAGTGGGGCCTAGATTGGATGGATCAGAATAAGGAATGTGAAGGTCTGTTACTCTACCTGTGGTAGTATTGCAAGTAACCCCATTCCAACCACAACAGTTTTTTCCTTTCCAACCAACAGAGTTAGGGAAAGCCTTGAGCTCAGCTTTGAACTTGAGCAAGGTCTGGCGCTCTGAAGCCAGGCATTGTGTTGCTGCCTGAGAAGGGGCGGCCCACAATAGGAGCAGTGCAACAAAAAAACGTTTCATTTGGACAAGATAAGAGGAATGAATCATTGGAACGCATAAATATGATGGAGTTTCATTGTTTTGCCCATACCCCTTAATTAAAAGTTGCTTTAGAGACAATGTTTCTGCAATATAATATGGTATTATAATGCTCTCGTGATGTGATGCGCGAGGTGCTCTAAACTAACAGATTTGGATAAGAGAAGGATTACTTATTCTTGCAATTGAGAAGATAAGGGGAATGAATCATTGGAACGCATAAATATGATAAAGTTTGTTTGTGCTTCAGGCCACCTCATTGTTTTGCCCATACCCCTTCTGCAATATGCAATATGGTCATAGGTCATATTGCAGAAACAAGAAACATTGTCTGTAAAGCAACTTTTTATTAAGGGTATGGGCAATTAATTAAAAGTTGCTTTACAGACACTGTTTCTTGTTTTTGCAATATGACCTATGACCATATTGCAGAAGGGGTATGGGCAAAACAATGAGGTGGCCTGAAGCACAAACAAACTCCATCATATTTATGCGTTCCAATGATTCATTCCCCTTATCTTCCCCATTGCAAGAATAAATAATCCTTCTCTTATCCAAATCTGTTAGTGTAGAGCACCTCGTGCATCACGAGAGCTTGTTTGTGCTTCAAGCCACCTCATTGTTTTGCCCATGTCCCTTAAATGAAAATTGCTTTACAGACAATGTTTCTGCAATTTTCAAAGGGAGAAATGGACGCTGACGTGGAGGTATTGGCGCAGGCGCAGGTATGGGCGGCCGCTGTTGCTGCTCGGCAAGCTGCTGCAGATGCAGATCTGGATCGAGGGGGCCCAGGTTACGCCTCCACAAATCGCCCAGCTCCGCTACAACCTATTAGGAAGGCAAATGCAGCAAAAGCCCCAAATTCCGGAGGAAGACAGGGCGGATTCGAAGCTAGAGAGGAGCTCCAGACAAGGATAGATGCTGAGACAGAAAAGAATAATAGTGGAGGAAGCAAAGGGAAGAATGGAGCCCTTGGCAGTAGTAGGGAAGAAACGAACGTAGCAGTAGTGGCAGCCTTGGAGGCTGTCGGAAACCGACCTGGGTTGGACCCAGGTGTGCACAACGGGGCCCCATGGCCTTCTATTCGCCCTGCCAGCGCTAGTTCATGCTGGACAACAGCCAAATGGAATGATTCAGGGGCCGGAAAATCGTCCCCACAAGATGGGGCTTCTATCAATCCTGACCCAGTAATTGGGGCTTCTGCCCAGCACAAGGTAAATCATCTTCATAAACTGTCTGATATAAATCTAGGCCCTTTTGCTGCTACTTCTGCTTCACATAATATAAACCATTCCCCAAAGGGAGCAAAAGACAATGTAGTAGGTAAAGCAACTGCAGGGGAAGATCTGGCTGCCAAGGCAAGCGTTAGCGCTATCGGAGCTATCCGAAAATTGAAAGCTGCAATGTTAGGGGCAGGGACAGGAGGTAATGCATGTGGACAGGGAAAACCCATTCAATCTAGTAGGTCAGAATCACCCATGGAAGCTTTACCTATGGAAGAAGTAGAAACCGAAGTGAACCTGAAAGAAATGGAAGCAAATAAAAAACTTGCAGAGGCGAAACACAAAGCTTCAGGCATGGTAGACGCTATAATGGAAGAGAATAGTAGGGCAGAGAGCTTCACAAGGGGGGGGATACTTAATCAAAACAATGGGGTCAATAAACTGTCTCCACACACCACATACGCTACAAGAACTACAACAGAAGAAGGGCATAACAACACTGCATATCCAGACTACAACAGAAGAAGGGCATAACAACACTGCATATCCAGACGTAAGTAGTAGAGGAGTAAAGAGTAATGTCAGAGAGGCTTGGAAAAACAACGACACTATAGCAAGAGTTAACAAGCCCAGATTCTCAGAATGGACAAAGAGCAGTATGCAGCCAGGAGTTTGAGAGTAGATGCAGCACTTAAAACAGTAGAAGCAGGTTTTGCCCAAGATCTGGGCAAGTTAAATAAAGGCCAGCCTGAAAAAAAAGGAACTGAAGCGCAGGAAATATGGAAGTAGACGAGGAGTCTAACTTTCCAATAGCAGAGATAGACCATGGTATACATGTAAAAGTGGTGGAGAACTTGGTATCACGATCTGTTATAGGATTCTTTACAGGAGGATTCCTGGACTTTCGTAAACTAGAATCTTGGCTGTCAACTCACCTGAAAAGGTTAGGTTTGCCTCAGCATGAATCTCTAAAGGCACTAGGGGGCAACTTCTTCCTCATCTTATACCAAAGTGAAGATACAGTAGATAAGATGGTGGCTCGCGCTGCGGACACCTTTATGGGGGAATACATCTTATATCAATACTACTCTCCTGGCTTCTCCCCCCATCAAATGTCAGCAATCAAGATCCCATGCTGGCTGGAGATCGAACACCTACCTCCAGACATGCTGATACCTGAGTTTTTAAAGGTTATTGCTAACACAATAGGCGCGTATATCTCACATTCCATAGCCAGAGGGCCAAGGATTTGTGTAGAAATCCCAGCAAAGGCGAGCATACCCAAGGGGGTGATAGTTAAGAGTGGCAATTGCTCTTTTAAATTTCCTTTGAAGCTGACTAACAAATGGGAAATTTACAGAATGTTTCCAGATTTAAAAATTGAAGGGCTGGAAGAAAACCCTCAAGCAAGATCTAAAGAGGAAATGAGTCCTCAACATCAAGCACAGAGCGATAATTCCAAAGATCCCCCCACAAGTGTTGGGGTACCAACGAGCCATCCCACGGCTCCCGCAACAATCACCCCATGTGCTCAGGCCGGGGAGCAGAAACCCCTAACACTAGCAAGGCGGCAGCTCCAACCAAGGGACCTACATCGGAGTCTATCATCTCTACATCTGTTGAGGGCTCGTCAAAAACAGATGGTCAAACTTGGGAAGTGGGAGGGGCCAAGCAAAAAGGGAGAACTAGAAATATTGCTCGAAAGAATGGAGGGCCTCGCCCAAAGTCCCCTCCCCAGGCGTCTCTCAACACTCACATGGTCTCCGAGGTAAACAACCCTTTCTCTCAGTACATTAAAGAAGTAATGATTTCAGAGGAGGCATTGCCAAACAAGACGAAAGGAAATCGAGGAGATATTGTAGGATGGGGAGAGTTGGTTGCTTTAGAGTGTGTCCTCCCATCACACAAAAACCGATGGGCAGACCTTGCAATGGTAGAGGAGAATGGGGAGGACGAAGACTTGCCCAGTGTAACAGGGAAAAAAAAATAAAAAGGCAGAAGCAATAGACACAGAAGGGACGGGCAACATGAAAAGGAAGAAAGGGTCTCCAAACATCTCCCCATGAATTATAAAATCCTTAGCTGGAATATCAGGGGGGTAAAATCCTCGGAATACAAGAAAAGCAGATTATCAAATGCAATCAAGGAGATAAATCCAGACATCATATGCCTGCAAGAGCATAAATGTAAACAGGGGGAGATACACGGTTTGTTCAACACAATAGGTAAAGAATATGTGGGCGTTGCTGCAGTAAAAGATACCTCTAGTGCGGGCACTTTGATCGCCTGGAAGAAGGAAGTAAAAGTTTGTGAGTCACAGGTTGACAGGTTTGGTAGGTGGGCTATAATTCTATGGCATCAAGAAGGTAGAATATGGAGTCTGGTGAATATTTACGCCCACAACAACTCCAGGGGCAGAGGTGCTTTATGGGCCACTCTTAGACATAGATTAAAAGGATTTGGAAGACAGGTAGCTTGGCTAATGACAGGGGATTTCAACATGGTGGAGGCGGCCGAGGATAGACAAGGGGTGTCGTCAGAAATTGTACATGGGTTTGAGAAGCTTCAGTGGTGTAAATTGGTAGAGGATATGGGTTTTATGGAGCTGGAGGGAGATAAGGGATATACATGGTGTAATGGATGGCTGGGAGCAGGGAGGACGTACGCAAGGCACGATAGATGCTACATGAATGACGTGGCTTTCTCCATCCTTCCAAACCTTCAAAGGTCCAATCAATTAAAGAATGCTATCTCCGATCATAATCCACAAGTGATATCGACTAAGAAGTGTCAGTTTAGAACTTCTAAAACAGTATTCAAATTAAATACCAGATATTTGAAAGACCCAGATTTTGTGGAGACCTGCAAAAGCATATGGCAATCGGCTTTTAGAACAGGAACTGGTATGGAAACCATGATAACAGCTCTTTCAAATATTAAAAATTATGCTAAAAGCTGGGGTAGGGCTAAAGTGCAAAAAGAAAGGGAAGAACTGGATTCCCTTTATGGCCAACTTCTCTCACTTAGAGCATTGGGCCCCAATGATGGGATAGAGGAGAAAAGGATAATAGAACAGATCAAGACATTAGAAGAGGTCAAGATAGCTGAAAATAGATGTAAAGCTGGATTGACCTGGCTAAAAGAAGCTGACAAATGCACAAAGTTCTTCTTCAGGACAGCTAAAGAAAAGAAGAGATCATCCACACTATCATCCATCACTCAAAATGACGGCACAATTCTCAAATCTCCAGGAGATCTCAAAAGGTATCTATATAACCATTTCAATGCTTTCTTTGGAGAACATAACTTACCATTTCAAGAGACTTTCGAAGCGCTGGTGGTTTCAAAAGTCTCGCCTATAATGAACTCTAGCCAGCAAGATACTTTAAGTCTTCCCCTCTCTATTGAGGACCTTCAAAAGGCTACTCGTTTACTGGCTCCAAATAAATGTCCGGGTATGGATGGAATTCCCATAGAATTCTATCAATGCAATTGGGAATGGGTTAAGGATGATGTCTTCTCTACATACACAGACTTTATGCAAGCTGAAAATCTAAATCCAAGATTGAACACGGGTTGTATTTCCTTGGTTTCCAAGAGTAAGGAGCCAAGCACAATCAATGATTGGAGGCCCATCACACTTTTATCTGCATTCTATAAAATCATAGCTAAGGCTATGGCAGAGAAGATCAAGCCAATTCTGGCTGAAGGCATCTCACAAGCCCAATCGGGTTTTCTACCAGGCAGGAGTATCCTGAGCAATGTCGCAGCAGCATTCGAAGGTTTGCACTGGGCTAGAAAAACAAGACAAAAGGTGGCCTATCTAAAGCTAGACTTTACCAAAGCTTATGACAGTATCAGATGGAGTTTCCTGCACAAAATGATGCTCAAGCTGGGTTGTGGAATTTTTTTTTCAGAAGGGGTCATGAAGCTTCTGCGATCTGCTCGAGCTTCAGTCCTATTCCAAGGTGAACCCTCTCCAATATTTGACATAAAAAGGGGCATCAGGCAAGGTTGCCCCTTAGCCCCATTCCTTTTCAATATTGCAGCAGAAGCACTTTCACAAATATTCGGGCAAGCCTCGGAAGACGGTATGATTCAGGGACTAGAAATGTTGGATGGCTCTCAACAAATATGTAACCAATATGCAGACGACGCATTTCTATTTATAGAGGCAGAGGAAGAGAATCTGTCATGTGCAGACAAATTACTAGCCTCCTTCTCAATAGCTTCAGGATGTCTCATAAATTGGAAGAAATGCGCAGTACAATGGCCTCTGGAAGAACCACATCCCACATGCTTGACAATCCTACCATGGAAAATAATTCCAGAGGGCGAGCATTCCAACCTATTAGGTGTTCCAGTGGGCATCAATATCGCTAAGGCACAAATATGGGACGAAATACTACTAGGCCTTCAGAAACACCTAAATTGGTGGAAGGTGGCAAAGCTATCACTTGCAGGTCGGATTACAGTGGCAAAACATGTGTTAAGCAATACTCATGTCTACACATCATCAATTTTACTAGCCCCGAAGGAGAAGGCACAAGAATTAGAAGGGCTAATCCGCAACTTCGTCTGGGGAGGGAATGAAGAAGGGGCAGTGGTCAAAATCGCTTGGTGGAAGTGCAAGAGAGATAAGACAGAAGGAGGAATTGGAATGGTTGACATATCATTACAGAGCAAAGTTCTAATAGCCAAATTCATATGGAAGATCCTACAGAAAGAGGTGAAGTCTCCAGGCATGCACCTCATCAACCAGGCTCTATTAGCGTCATGTAAGCATAGTAAGCCCTCCGTTAAAGTCTCACTCCCATGGTCACTCTTTTTTGATCTTAAGCCATGTAGAGAAGCTTCTCCATTCCTGAAGGGATTAATTTCAGCTTGGAAAATCATAAAAAAACTATTTACGCTTGACATCAACAAATTCGAAGCAGAAACTTCCCCTCCATGGTGGGTACCAGTGGTTTTGCACAACAAACAGGGCCCCTTAGGCATGGTGGCTGATGCAAGGATTGTTAAGAGGTGGAAAAATTGTGGAATAGATTCTTGTGCTCAATGGTACAAGGGAGAGCAATTAGCCAGTTGGGCAGAATTTCAGGTACGTTTTGCCTTAAAGGACGCAGATAAAATAATATGGGAAAGTGTGGCCACAGTACTTCCAAACACTATAACTACAGGAGATCAAAATCCATGGGTTTTGCACCCTGCGATCTTGCCAAACAAGTTCGTGAAATCAAGTTACAGAAGTTTGAGGACTAAGGGTTTACTTCCAATACCAACCAAATGGAATTAGTAATCACGGAGAAAACCTCAAAAACATCTGGAGAGATGCGTGGCAGAAATATCTTCCCCCTCGGATAAATGCTTTCCTCTGGCAAGTGATACACAGGGCTCCAAGGGTTAATCAGCTAGTCTCAAAATGGGACAATAACGTCAGCCCAGTATGCCCCTTGTGCGAGGCCGAACAGGAATCCTTAGAACATTGTCTGGTGAAATGTGAGAAGCTGCAAGTAGTATGGGCATGGAGTTTGGATAGCTTTGAATACCCATTAGGTACCAAGGAACTATTGTTGGGAATCCTTCCCCTTGAATGGTGCACCATGAAGAAAGTGGCCTTTCATATAGCTAGGGCCTGAATAATCTGGTCTATATGGAAAAGGAGAAACGCCTTGGTCTTCGATGAAAATCAAGAAGACATTTCACCACATCAGCTTCTACATATAGTACTTGAAAGGCTGAAAAAATTTAGGCTAGCCTTCGAAGGAGAAGAAGAAGCAAAGGTCGAAATATGGGAAACCTACCTAAGCTTATACTAGGAAGTACAAGGGAATAGTGCAAGTAGGAGCCATGTAGCTATCCTCATCTCATTTTTGCAGATGAGAACACCCCTGCCACGTGGCTTTGTACCATTTCTTTAAAGTAAATAAAGTCTATTTTTTATCCCTCAAAAAAAAAAAAAATGTTTCTGCAATATAATATGGTATTATTATGTTCTCACGAGGTGCTCTAAACTAACAGATTTGGGATAAGAGAAACGTTATTTATTCTTGTAATGCGATTGGAATTGGGAGCATCTTGACCACCACCATTAGTTTAATATTAGCACAGATCGCAAAGCCTTATGTTTGGTGCTGTCTTTGTAAATCACAGGTCTTAAGAATCCTCGTAACAAGTGCCTTTATAACGATGAGGTGAACCATGATCAACCATAGGGCAAGGGAAAGGAGCCACTTAATTGTGTTGTCGATCCTATGATCTGGACACAATGGAAGCCATGAATTTAACATACGGGAGCATATGTCGACAGAGAAGTATTCATTTCATACGACATTCCATCATCTAGAGCGTGCATACATCTGGCATAACTTAGTTTTGCATATGCTTTCTCGGCAAATGTTAATATGAGAGGGATAACACCCTGAAACGAGGGTGTTATACCCTATTATAGCAATCGAGGGCCAGAGGCTCGGGTTTGTTATAGTAGGGCATAACACCCGAGTTCTAAGGTATTATCTGCCTTAACAACCTGGCCCGGGAGTTTATGGTAGTTTTGTGGTGGTTTTATGGTGGTTTTTGTAACAAGCTAGGTGTTTATGGCCATTTCGCATAACAAACTAGGTGTTTATGCACCTTTTCAAGTGTTACTGGTGGGTAGCACCACTGCAACCAACGGTTGAGATCTGATCTCAACATTAAAACTTGAGGGCCAGGTTGTTAAGAGGGAAACAATAGCAAGAATTAAAGCTTTATTATGTCATGGACATAGCATTATTGACGTCGTTTTCATCAAAGAAAAAACATAAGGCAATGACAGGCATATATGCAAAAGGCAATCGAACACACCTAAGATAATGCACATAAGAGCATGATCTCCCAAAAGTATTCGAAATTAACAAATAGTGTCAAACATACATGATATGTTGTCGTAAAATGTACATTGTTGCTATTGCAATATATTATGTCCAAATAGCCATCATTCCAATTATATGAAGCCCAAGGGATTAACTTATATGTAGGCAAAAACCCCTTATTTACCACTATCCCTGGGTTATTTGCATATCTGCTATGCAAATTTACAGAAAAAGCAATGTCTGGTCGAGTACAATTTGCAATAAAAAGCAAACAACCTAAGAGTTTTCTATAAGGATTATTTACCATTTCTGCCTCATCTTTTTCTGAACTTGACATGCTTGCTGAGATCCTATGGTCTGGAACAAATGGAGTTTCAATAATCTTACAGTTTAACATTCCAAACCTTTTAAGTAGCCCATGGATATTTGCAGTTTGTGTCAATGTCATTGCGTTGCTCACTCTATCTCTATTAACTCCAATTACCAAGAATCTTTTGAGATTTCCCAAGTCAGCCCTTGAATTTGGTCTTAGGAACCTGCTTACAGTCGTATAAATCCACTCGGTTTTGCATATTTCACGCAATTTGCAAACTGCTTCATGATGGAGTATGTTCCATTTATATAATATCACACCAAGGTACACCCATATGCAATCCTCCCCTTTTATACACCCAAGTAAACATGGCTGCTGGTTTAGAGCTTTATTATTTACCTGCTTCTTTATTTGGGACTGTCACATAGACAACTATGGATTCTGACCTTTCTGCCATTGCTTTTGCACCTGTAGTTACTCCCTTTGTAGAACGAAAGAGTAAGCCTGGCGAATAGCTAAGAAAGATCACAACAATTAGCACGCCAGCTAGTCTAGCAACCAAAACTTCAAGATGCCGAAAATTAAACTGCCACATGCAAGGAACTACAGCATGAAACATTAGGAATTAGAATCAACAATAGATTGATTTGATGGAGGAACTTGAAATAATGCAAGTGTACAGAAATAAATAAAGTATAAACTACGAAGAAGATTACATCCTGAACTTAATATTGAATAAGAGACTCTTGAGTGATGGCTAGGATTTCAATGCCCACAACACAAAATGCAACCTATCAATTTTCTAAAATAACACCTCATCTAGAAAGGAAGGAAGAAATTACAGATGGAGAAGGCTCTATGGTTTAGAAATCGTTTTGACAAAATCTGTTCACATAAAGGACAAGTGGAGTCAGAGCTCAAGATTCTGCTTGCATCTTTAGTGCCTTTGCAAGATTAAAGAACAACGACACAAAACTCGAAATAGGAAAAATATGAGGAAAAAAAAAGCGAAGGAGAGGATACAAAAGATGAGGCCGCAGGTTGTTGCAACTGCCGGGCCTCACCAGTTTGCAAAAAAGCTTATGACTTCTTATTAATATACATGAATCTTCTATAGTCCGCACCGCGATCTGCAAAGCAGAGCAACAGGGCTGACCGCCAGTTTACTGGCAACAGCCAGTTTGGAGTAGTCACCAGCATATCCTAGGCATATGCGGGCATATACTTGGATATGCCACAAACCCACATAAACGAGGGTTCGCCCCCTAGGGGCAACTCAAAAAAAAAGGGACAACGGCTATTGATTGATCAACCATTGAATCCCAACAAAAAGCCATGGCCGTATGCGTGGCAACCGAAAGAGAAATGCAGCAAAGGAGACAGAGTGTCGGTGGACGATTCAAGCCCAACCAGGCGACCCAAGCCCTGATCCAATATAAACTGCTTCAGGTCCCGGAAAGGGGGATCGTATTTAGAGCAGGAACTAGATCTGTCTAATGTTGCAGAATTTGGGTCTTCTTCTGCTGCCAATTTAAGCTTTAAGATTGAGGAAATTGAACGCAATCCAATGCAGAGATTGAGGCGCATTCTAAGCTCCCAAAGAAGGGCATCTTTCTCAAATCGTTCAGCCGATGCATAGCAACAAAAAGATCCATAAAATGATTGAAAAATGCAAGAAATAGGGCCAGACCAGAAAAATTGCATAAGCAGTGCAAATGGAGGATCCTGCTCCTTTGTATATTAGCAACAATAAAAGCGCACAGATCTGTTCATCAGAAGCCCTGTTCCCATAACAAACGGGAAAAAAAAGTTTGTTCCTGGAACTGCTCCATAGCAATACTCCCATAGCCTATGGTTTCCGATCACAGAGGCCGATCCTGCTCTGTGAACCTGCAGGAAATACAAATTCATACCTACTTTCCAGGGACCAGCACCACGCGTTGGAGAAAATCTGCCAGGGAGGCCTTGAAGCAGGCCGATTTCAACCAAGCGTAGAGACTTCCAGACATGCCAAATGAATCAGATGCAAATCCGGCCGCCCATGCACAACCATGGCAAAAAAAAAAATGTCCTGTTGAACGGCCACGAACATTTTGACAAAAAAAGCAAAAAAAAAAAAAAAAAAAAAAAAAACCCCAGAAATAGTCATTGGGAAACCTACTTGCATATGTTTCGTATTTTGCTTTCTCGGAAAATGTTAACACGAGAGGGATAACACCCTGGAACGAGGTTGTTATATGAGGCCCGGGTTTGTTATAGTAGGGCATAACACCCGAGTCTAGGGTGTTATCCGCCTTAACAACCTGGGCCCGAGAGTTTTATGGTGGTTTTATAGTGGTTTTAATAACAAGCTAGGTGTTTATGGCCATTTCGCATAACAAACTAGGTGTTTATACCCTATTTTAAGTGTTGCTGGTGGGTAATACTACTGCAACCAACGGCTCAGATCTGATCTCAACTTAAAAACTTGAGGGCCAGGTTGTTAAGAGGGAAACAATAGCAAAAATTAAAGCTTTATTATAGCATGGACATAGCATTAGAATAGAATAGAATTATTGTCCCTTGTGCCCTAAGGCCCCTGGACTGATGTAGCGTGGGCGAGCTCCCTAAAGGGCGCTACTAGCACATCACGCTAGTATATTGTAGCCTTTTCTAAAGGCTTTACTTAGTTTCTATTGGTACCGGCACCCCGCTTTTAATCGGCGTCATGGCCGTGCGGTAGTGCGTCGTTATCAATCAGCTTTTAGCCGAGCGTTTTGTGGGCTTCCATGTCTCACCTCTTGGGCAATTCATATTATAAGCCCTCTTTCTTTATGTGCTTCTCGATGTTTGGTCATCATCTCCTGGATTGCATCTGCCAGATCTTTCATTGTGTCTGCCCTTATCATCAGGGTGTGTACTGGCTGTCCCCACCTTATGCCTCTATACTTGTTCCTGACGTCTCCGTACACTGGGCACTCGTTGAGCAGGTGGTTCTCATCCTCTACTCTTCCTGTGTCACAGATTCTGCATATCCAGTTCTCCCTTTCTATTTTCCTCCATCTGTCTTTTTCAATTCTTAGATCGTGGCTCCACATCCTAAATCTCGCTAGGACGTCTCTAATGGCCTTCCCTAGCAGCTTGTCTCGGTACATCTGTTGCCCTATCTGCTGTTCTGGATTGAAAACTGTCGTGAGCCAAAGTGTCTTGGGTCCGGTATGTTTTTTGCGGCCATGCTCGTGTAGCCTTGTCGGCCCAGTCTTCATTCCATTTCCCTTCATTTACTAGATCACTCAGGTTCATCCCTATTTCTCTGGTCCATATCGCTACATCCTTGAACTATCCACTGGTTATGATGATGTGTGATTTTGCTGACTCGTTGATTGCAATGCTTGATAGCTTCCCTGGGTGACCCCCTGGGTCTAAGTTAGATATTGGGGTACAAAAGCACCCGTCCAGACGCGCTGCTTTTCGTGCTTGGTCCGCTGTGCTTGGAGGTGCTTGGAGAGCGGGAACACGATGATCTGTTTTTAGCAAATTGCTTCCGGATCGATGACATGGAATGCTTAGTTCTTCTGCTTCGGAGCTGGATTTGAGGTCGGCGAAAAGGTACGTTTTGCTCGAGCTTTACCTGCTTTATCCGCTTCTGCTTGTCGCGCTTTTTTGTACCCCAATATCTAACTTAGACCCCCCTGCATTGTCTTTTATTAGGTACCTGATAGTCCTTTCCCATGCTCTCACTTCCATTGGTTTCTGGCCTGTCTCATATATCATGACTGTCAAGGGTGTGTTTGCTCGCACCCTAAATTCCTGTTTATGCCATTGTCTAAGGATCCCTTCTTGTTTATCCCATTTCTTATCTGTTAGGCCCGGTCCCCATGCCTCGGCCCCATATAGTTGAGTCGACCACTGCACTGAACAAGTAGCACTTGATCTCCCAGTCGATTATTCTACTTTTATTACAGAAATTTTTCATACTAAAGTAGCTTCCAATGGCTGATTGAAACTGGCATCCGCACCTTTAGCCCATTTCCCCGTGCTGTGTGCGTCATATCCCAGATACCTATATTCTATTGATTCCTCTAATTCTGTCCCCATATACCTGAAAGGTCTGTGTCTGTTCCTGTTACTGAAGATGACTATTTTGGTTTTTGCGAGGTTCACCGTTAACCCTGTTCTTTCGCAGAAGATCTCTAGTATCTTTAGTAACCTGTGCATCCCCTTATTTTTTGTGGCCATCATGCTTAAGTCATCAGCATATTGCATAATGGGTACTTTGGTGTCTCCTAGTGTGGGGGCGTCTGTATCTCCTTGTTGCTCTGCTATGGAACCTTATAATGCATCTATGTATATGCCGAATGTCGCACAAGGCACCCAAAATAAAAACACTACACGGTTTTTCCCATGGTTATGACCATAAAACCATTTTACAAAACTGATACATGTAAGTGGGTTGATATCATTAAAAACCATGTATGGCTAAAGTACGTGGTTTCCATATAGTGTTCACTAAGGTGGTTTTTTAACATGTTTAATAGGTAGAGTTTTATGTAGCACTTCATGGTTTATGAATGTGGTATTTTGACATTTTAAATATAGGTGGTTTATAATGGTGTTCAATATAGCGGTTCTCCAACATGTTTAATATGTCAAGTTTAATATAGCACTTCATGTTTGTGATTTGTAAATGTGGTTCTTAGAGTGTTAACCTAGCATGGGTAAATATTGTGGTAAGTTTGAATGTTTTCAATGCATAAGTCACCATTGGTTTGCAGTCCACAACCTTTCATGTTTAGTTCAGTGAAAAATAAATGGTTAAATAGTAGGATGCAATGGTTTCTTAACATCGTTTTAACATAGTTAAAGGTGTAAATCACTAGTGTTTTTGTTGTTCAAAGCATTTCAAGTTAGTTATTGATTAATATCTCATTATATAATAGCCTTAAATCTAGTGACTCCTGCATCGCAATTTATCGCCTGTCCTTCCTGTTCCATTTTTGCATAGACTCTGTGATATAGTCTTGCAATTGCTCCTACCATGTCTTCTGGTGCTTACATGTCTATTAGTCACTGTATGAGCTTTTCCCTTGGTACGGTGTCAAAAGCTTTTCTGAAGTCCACAAAACAGCATATTATCTTCTTTCCATGTGATCTGTTATGTTCTATTAGTATTCTGAGGGTTACTAGGTGATCTGTAGTTGAGTGTTCCGGCCTGAAGCCTGCCTGTCCTTGTGCCCTCAGCTTTCCTTTTTCTGCCCACTGTTTTAATTTGCTGTCTAGTACTTTTCCGAATCACTTTGCAAAGATAGAGCTTACCATTATCGTTCTATAGTTCCCCGATTCTTCCCTGCTCCCCCCTTTGTGTAGAGGTATTACCCTGTTGTATTCCCATCTATCTGGGAGCCATGTGTGGATTATGCCATTGAAAATGTCGGTAATCTATCTCCCAATTACTGTATTCGCATATTTTAGTAACTCCACAGTTAGTCCGTAGAGATCTGGGGCTTTGTTATTTGCCATCCTATTCAGTGCTATCATTACTTCCTGCATGCTGAAAGCACGGTTTATCCATCTCCTGCAGTGGGGGTATTGGTATTGGAGATGCCCCCGTCTTATAGAGTTTTTCAAGGTACTTCTCCCATCCGGTTGCTCCGATATTGTTCTGATTCCAACCATTTGCTTAGTAGATATACTACGGATTGCGATCCGGATCTTATTACGGATATCCCAATTCCAGCCAATAATAATTCTAGATCTTCAATTGGATGGATCTCAAATAAATTTACGTCAGCGATTCACGAAGGTCGTGATTTCCAAGAACCCGGGAATTCTTGAGTTAATCACTACTTTCGGACCTGAAAATATATGATATGATATATTTATATAAATATCTTTTTCCCCTCTCCCTTTCCTTTAAATCCCTTCCAGAAATTCCGGGGTTGCTTTTTCAGCATTTTAGCCAAACCCCATTGGTGTTGTACCAAACTTTTGTTGCGCTTTGACTTCAGCATTCTTAGGTATGCCGCCCTTTCTGTTTGATATGTCTCTCTGCCTATATGCGCTCTGACTCTTCTTTTTTGTTCCCTGGATTACTCGTCATACCATACAGAGGCCTTGAAAGCATTGCTCCTCCTGGGCCTCTTTCGTTTTTCGAAGACCTCTTTTGCCACCTTCACCATTATGTCATTAAGCAGTTTCCATTCTCGTCTGCCCTATGCTCTCCCCATTCCCAGTTTCCCATTTCTGCTTTGATAGTTCGTGTGAATGTATCTGTATACTTATCCTGAAATTGTATTTTCAATTTCGCGTTATATTCTTTCTGTGTGTTATCAACATGTGTCTGCTCACCCCTTTTGTATGTTAACTGAATGGGTCTGTGACTCTCCGTCTTCCCAGTTAGCCATTCTAGTAGCACGAAGCTTGAGATGTTTTCCATCGCTTGATCATTCATTATCACATAATCTACTATGCTTCTCCCATATACATTCTGACTCGTGAAACTCCCGGATCTTTCCCTTTTTGTATTCCATTAGCTATAATGACCCCTGTCGCCGCGTATACTTCAAGCAGTAATTCACCTTTGGCACTGATCTCTGTCTTGTCTTCTGTGTTTCTTCTCCAATCCCGTGATCTTGCAGTATGTGTCCATTGCCCATTCACTTCGTCTATGCTCGTGATTTGTGCTTGTTCCTAACCTGTTCTGGCATTTAGATCCCCTATTAGAATCATTGGTCCCTGGTCTTTCCCCCATTTCATCATACTCTCCCCCAAGTCTAGCAATTCTAGTTTGTCACTGTTTGGCGGGTAATACGCATTATTGACGACATTTTCATCAAAGAAAAAACATAAGGAAGGAAGGAAGGTTCTTTTATCGTCCGCGGAGGCCAATCGGCCTATGGGACCCAAATTACATGGGTGCAGCAAGCCCGTTGTTACCCGGATTAAAAAACCCCCCTTACGAGGGAAACACCGTCGCAGGAACAAGCCTGCTGGCAGCTGTACAAATATACATATACACATGAATTCCCGGCACCTCAGGTAGGCGCGCAGGGACAGAGGTGAGTCCGCAGATACAAAACCTCCTGGAGGTAGGAGCCAAGGGATCGAACTGACGGCGTACTGAGTAGCTCGTGCAGTGGCAGACCAGGTCGCACCAAGGGGGCGTAGCGAGCCCGAATCTGACTATAGGCTGGACAGCTCTGGAAGGCATGGCTTTCATCCTCAACAACTCCCAGCGGGCAACACTGATAAAGCATGTCCTGGTGCGGCTCTCCAATCCACCGACCCGTCTCAAGCCGAAGATGGTGGGCCCCTGTTCGAATGGACGCGATGATCCTGCGCTTCTTCATGGGCAACTGAGAACGCATGTAGAGCTGTGGGCCTCGAACCAGGGTGGGGTTTATGTGTTGTTTGTAGTGTCTTTACCTGTTCCAGAGCATTGTGCTCCCAGAGCTTCCCCAGGAAACAAGAGTCCAAGTATCCCTCGGCCTATCCCTAGCCGGCATCCGTATTGCACTTGGGCGCACCTATGTGCCTCTACGTTCCAAATAGCGCCCCATAGCGGGCTCTCTTGTCCTTCCAACAAGCCCCGAGTGGATTCGGGGCTCATCGCCCAACGTAAGCCAAGTCGCGGGAGCCGAGTGTAAACCCATCTTGGCGCACCTTCCGGGAAATAAACAATATGTCTATCGAGGGCCGCTTTGCGGGGGCATGAATCACGCTCTCCCCGCAACAAGATCTGATATGGAACTGAGGGCTTGACCCCAAGTGCCTGCGTCAAAATGCCTTCTGGACCTGCTCCAAGTCGTTCCAAGTCGCCAAAGACACCACTGGGCCCCACCCTCGACCCCATCTGTAAGAACCGGCTCCACCGGTCCCTGAACAAATGTAATCGTGGCCCCAGTCATATAGCTCTGCCCTGTGACTATTGTTTTGCATTGCGTACATCGCCTTCCAACCTGCGGTCACCCGAAGGCGAATGGATGCATCCCAATACATTGAGGACGGAAATTCCACCCCGAGGTACTTGTAGCTGGGTGTAACCTCTACCATCTGCCCCTGATAAGTGAGCGCCGGAGGTGCTGGATGACGTGAGGAGGATATGAGGACCACCTTAGTCTTGGCCAGGTTGACATGCATGTCCATCGCCTGGCAGAATGTGTCCAGGGCATCTAGGTGTGCCTGCATGCCCTCTGGTGTATGGGCCAAGAGGTCCACATCATCCGCATAGATAAGCTGCCGGATGACCTGGTGCAAGAGCTGTATACCGTCCCCCCCATTGGCAGCAAGCCAGGCTTCCAACTTGTGACGTTCGGCCGCGATTATCACGGTCCCGGGGCGATATCGCATCTGCCGACCACGCACGCGTTACCTGCCGTCCCCAATCGACGCGGTAATGCCGACGCGTACCAAGCAAAGGGCCCTAGGGGGCAACTTGCAATGGTGCGCACATTTAGCAATGTGCGCACTTTTAGACCTTTAACCCATTAAAGGTAGACCAAGGGTCATGGAAACCCTAAACCTAACTGATAGCCTACATAAGGCACCAAACCCTAACTTTCCCTTTTTCGCCAACAGACCTTCCGAGCTCCGATTCGCGCGCCTGAGGAGTCAATTCCAACTCCCACGATGCCGGTCGCCCGGCTTGTCGGATCATCCTTCCGACCGCATCCCGGCCGGAAACGAGACATGGACGCCGGGATCGAGAGGAGTGAACGAGGACTGTGTATTTGGTCGATTGAATAGCCTAAACCTTATTCCAGCCTTCGAACCAGTAGGTTTAGCCTATTAAATCACCCTTAGTGGCCAATCAGATCCTGAGATTGACTCTAACTAAAGAACCTAACTCTATGAATTAGATTAGTTCTTAGTACTTATGTTGATATGATGGACGGATGTATTCTGTGGACTCATTGTATTGGGAAGGGGGGTAGAGACTTAAAGCTTAGTAGATGATGCTCCTAGCTAGTCCCTCTTAGTGCATTACTAGATTTCGGCTCAGCCGCGAGAGCCCACCTGGTTGTGGGTGAAGGGGCAGTCGGCTTAGAATGAGGTTAGTGTTCGACCCTTGACCGGATCCCTCCGGTGTGTAAGGGGCCTACCGGGATCCAGAGTGACTAGGTCTAATGGCTTGCCACTGAGTGTGGGTAAGGCATGGGCTCGACACCCGTGGGGTGGTGTTCACCTTCCAGTGGGTTAAGTCGAATAAGGGCAGTGGCCCTCTAGTCACCTTGGGTCAACATGTAGATCTCTGGAGGGAGCGATTCCTACCTGCCCCATCGGGACTGGGGAGATGTAACCCAGGAATAGCCCCTTTGGCTATGCACCCGGCGGGCTACAGCCAGGTCCCAACACTTGTCAACCTACTCTGCAAAGTGTGCACAGGAGGGGCGGATGGAGTGGACAACCCTAAGCCATGTTCTTATGCCAGCCCAATCCATTGTCATGATTAAATGCGCGACTGAACTCGAGACCCAAGCTTGTCGGGTCATCCCCGAGTCCCGAGCCTTGGGTAGGAACTTCCTTGTATTGTGCTGATCTTTGTCTATGCAGATGTTGATGTGCCACCCTTCGAGGTGGATATATGATGTTATGTTACTGACGTGTATGTTTACGCTTCCGCAACTAGGTAGGCCCTGAGGGAGACGGGGTAAAATGACCCCTTCACTCTTCCCACTGTGGACTCTAGACGGTCACAGTGATATGTGGAGGGCCCTGTATCAGCGTGGAGCTGGTGCGGGGGATGAACTCCTGTTTGTATACGGTGCGGGCATCGTATACGACTAGGGGACGTCACAGTGGTATCAGAGCAATGTTCTTGCGCACTAACCATGCTCCCAGTAGTACTAACTTGATAGGATCCTCAAACCTCGAAAAGTGGGAAATTTTTTTCTCATTTTTGTAGTTTGTGCTAAGCTAGTAACAGTTAAGTGAATTGGAACTTAATAAGTGAATTGGAACTTAATATGATTAAAAAGAATGAGCCAAAACCTCCTCAGGCAAGGTGGTCTCACAGCTCGCGCCTGGTCAAAACTTTAGTAACCTCTTTGTCCTCAGGCAAGGTGGTCTCACAGCTCGCGCCTGGTCAAAGAACCAAGATGGTCTCACAGCTCGCGCCTGGTCAAAGAACTGCACTTTAGTTTTTGAGCAGGGCACTAGCTGTGAGACATTGATCCTAAAACATCTTTAAAAGTCCAGCTCGCGCCTGGTCAAAGAACTGCACTTTAATTTTTGAGCAGGGCGCTAGCTGTGAGACATTGATCCTAAAACATCTTTAAAAGTCATAAATTTCAAAAAAAAAATAACATGGTAACTCGAATTTTAAGCTAGGAATTAGCTAGATTAGTCTAGCTTTCGAATCTATTTGAACCTCATCTTAAAAGGATTCCCACAGTAGCAGGAATTAAACCTCCCACCCACAGGGTTACCCCTCAAAACCCCCCCGTGCCAACCACTGAGGGCGGGCATCGTTTATGTTTAAAACATGATTCTTAATTAGATTTAAGCTTTAATAATGTTAGATAATATTAATGGCCAAGCCTTAGACTTAGAACCATGAGGTTAGAAAGGTCCAAATTAAGCCATGTAAAAGGATAATAAGTGTTTTAGCCCATCCAAAAGGGCAGCTTGTAATTTGACCAGAATTGGCCATTCTATAAATAGACCTAGGACCCCCCCCCCTCATTTGTAGATTCCCTGTTTAGAAATTTGCTCCGCATTTCGAAGCGATTTTAGGGCGCCCGACCTCCGATCGACATGGCGCGCACCAAACAGACCACTCGACTTCCTCGACAAGGCGAAACAGCCAAAGGCCAAGGAGGCCGAAGGAGATACAAGAAGAGGAGAGGGCAGAACGAGAGCGGGAGGCCAAGGCTCAAGAAGCAGCAGAGCAGAAGCTGGTCCAACATTTTGAAGACTCAACAGCCTGCACTGTTCATGCGAAGCGAGTAACCCTCATGAGGAAGGACATGCAATTAGCTAGTTTAATTAAGGGAGATCCCAAATAAACATTTTGTAAATAATCAAAAATTTTGTAATATAAATCAATTTTGAATACTTTATGTGTCTAAACTTATTTAATTAGGGCAAGTTAGCAAGTAGTAGCTTTCGTTAGTAAAATGGCACATTTTCAGACCAAAAAGTGTGATGTCTCACACGTCGCGCCTGGTAAAGAAACTAAAGTTTAGTTTTTGGACGAGGCGCTACCTGTGAGACCTGCATACCTAGACCATGTCCAAACTAGACCAAAACACCTCCAAATTGACCAAGTAAGGGGTCCATTCTGCCTAATCGATGAGACTAGCATGATTTGACCCTTAGATCACCCAAATTGGACAAGTTTGACCCAATTAGAGCCAATGTCTCACACGTCGCGCCTGGTCAAGAAACTAAAGTCCAGCTTTTGAACGAGGCGGCGCTACCTGTGAGACCTCCAAACTTTGAGCCTCCATAACTTGAGCTACAGAGCTCCAAATCACCTGAAATTTGTTGCAATAGGACCGTTAGACAGCCTAGACAGGCTAAAAATGTCAACCCCCAGTTCAAAATGACCAAAATTGCTCAAACCCTTGATTTGTTTTTCCAAACTGTGGTTTGTTTGTAAATAGAAGCATATCCCATTAGTACCTTGCAGGTATTGCTCTCGGCTCGAAGCTGATGCTTTACTCCTAGATAGAAGTGCCCAAGAACACCCCTTTGTTATAGTCATCTAGACCTCAGCATAGCAACCCAAGTCCAACTGTTGGTACATCACCTCTGCTCATGCCAAAGGCATAAACCTTGACCTAATTCTGTGTCCTTCTAATAGAGTTTGACTTATATAGCTGCCACATTGACACTCCCTATTGCCAGGGTACCTAGAAAGGAGCTAGAGTCTAGACCTGCCCAAGTCACTCCATGTGTAGAGATTGGACTCCCCCAAACCAACTTTGCTAGGACCTTAGAGTATGCCTCAAACATCATGGAGGTCTTGCAAAACAACCCTCATGTCATGCCATACCACAAGTCCTAATGTCCATAGACTTGGAGATTATAGATATGTCTCCAGTAATGCTGCTCGAGCCATCTTGCTTGCTTATAGAGCCCAAAATGTTGTAGGAGAGCCCTTCAAGTAGACCCTTAGACTCTAGAATATACGAGCGTTACTTTCGAAGGACGGGGCCAGAGCCACAGAAGAGCTAGAGGCGCAACTCCTTGAAGATATCAAGGTCCCAGCCGATGTATAGGCAGATAAGGAGAGGAGACCGAAAAGGTAGACCCAAGAGAGGGAAGATCACCACGACCTTGCAGCCCAGCAGCTCAAGCGAATGTCATGAAACGTCAGCCAAGGAGTGAGAGACTCGAATGGATAGGACCCAAGGGACGGGGGAGACGACCTAGCCAGCAGGTACAAATCACACAAAGGTGACTAGAAGGAGCCATGGTAGGGGCAATGGAGATGACCACACTTCCAGGCACAGGAGAGCCACCTCAGAATGAAGCAAAGCCCAAGCAACAGGAGTCGCACTCAAAAATTCAACCTGCGGAGGAATGACAATGCCTGCCTACCGACCACGATCTCAGAGCTTCGAAGATATTCAAGAATGCCCGACTGCAACAGCCAGGTGATCCTACTCAAGCGATCAACGGCACCGCACAACGGCAACTTTGCAACGACACACCGCATGTAGGGACGTTGAGCGGTCACCGCATTCCTCATGACGAATATACACATTAAGGAGGAGCATCTTTCTCAAGGGATCACATCGACGAACACTCTTCGTAACTGGCGTGACGAGCTCGAATCAGACATGAAGCTCAACAATAGTAGCAGCATCTCAAGGAATCCCGGAGTCAACCAGAACGAAGAAGATGCAGCAAAACTGAAGAATCAAACGCGATAGGAGGAGGGGAAACCCAAAAGGAGTATAAACGTTTAGGTAGATCTTGTTGTTTTGGAAAAGTGGATGAATTAAAATTCCAATGTAAATGCGTATATGTCTATTGTATATCTCGGGCGTTCACAGATATAGTGGAGAAACATGTTTACAGTCAGGTTTTACGGATTTAGCACTTAGATCAGGAAGCTCCTTCACTTCGACTACCAAGAAGCAAGGAAGCACAACTATAGCCCAAGATCAAAATGGAAGAGCAAGTACGAGAGAGAAATGACCGGAGCCCAAGCAAATCTTCGACTCCAAACACTTCAAGGAGTGCCCTCAAGTAGAAGACCGCTCGTCCACCCAATGTCAGAACAAGAGATAACACCGGTCATGTCAAGATCATCAGCGCTGCACCAGGACATCGTCAGGGCGCAACACTACCTCTTGTGGCAGCGGCAACACTTGACGAACTATACGAGCGGCCTCAACAATAGAAGGAGGAACGACCCAACATCAACGAACCAACTAAGAAGGCAACATCTCGACGACAATAATTCCACCTTGTGGTAATATAGGGGGATGCGCTATGACACGTGGATTAGATGGAGATGCACTTACGAAAGGCACCGCGACGAGGAGATATGCCTTCAACAACTAGGTGATGACTTCGTCAGGTACTCCTACCAGTAATTAGAAGAGAAGAAGCCGATCATATCTCCGACAGGTGGCAAGTCAAACGCCCAAGGTAGAAGCATTCGACACCTTAACGACAAGCATAGCAACTGAAGCACCTTCGGCAAAAGAGAGTTCAAGATAATAGCCAGGCTATTCAACGACAATAGTATATCTAAGGCAAGTACTTCTTCAACTCAAGGGTCAAGCTGCGCAGATATAGGGATCCATCACCCCGACAACATAGCCAGCAGGGAGGAGAGCCATGATGCTTTACTTGCCAGAGAGACCAACATGCATAGAGGGACAAAGGTCAGGAACTGAAAGCTGGAGAAGTGCTAGCAACCGACTTCTTCCACGAGCTCCCTAGAGGCAACAGGAGGATCAAAACTTGACGAGCACAATCAAAGCCACGGAAGGTACCTCAAGACAAGAAGACGGCATAGCACTGTGGAACGTGACAACGTCCAAGCCATGTGATCGAGGGGATCAAATAAGGAAGTTGAGGCGAGGCGAGCCGACGACTTGCACGCGGACTTGCACGCAACTTGGTGAACCCAAGGATGGACGATTCATAGAACAACTGCAGAAGAGAACAACTCCAGAGGAGTATAGCCAAAGGAATCACGCACCGCCTCAAGAGATGCCTTCAAATAGCTTCAAGTATCATGAAGGGGGGAACAGTACCGCCCAAAAACAGGATCAGGAAGCAGACCAAAATGTCAAAATCATCAACGACCAGCACACCTTTAGTTAGAATGTGATGCAAAGCGTGTTGTGCCATAGTCGACAAACATCGGAGGGCCCAGGTATATCAACAAACTACCCCGGAGTACGAGCCAACGTACAAATAGGAGGATATAGATCGCACCGGGAGGAACACCGATGACATTGCCAAGGAGTAGGCGTGTAACTCGAAGGGAGGCACAAGGGGGACCTAATAGCGCTAGTAGTAATTGTAATTATGTAAGCTATATGTTTTGCATGAATAGTTCCCCTGTTATTCCTTCCCTCCCATAGCATAACGGATCAAAAGAAGAGATGCCAGGCAATTTGCAGGGGTGAAGCAATCCACATCCTCAACACTCTTCGGGCAACACGATAACGACAAGAGGACTCGACGTATGAGACGTCGATGGAGTCGAAGAAACAATATCGGATACAGAGTCGTCCTTTAGCTGCCAAGACAAAGAGTTCAAGATGAAAGATCTTTTTCAACGGCGTCACCTTCAGGCTTTTGAAAAGCGGCATGGAAGATTTCAAGTGATCAGCTACTCATCAAAGCCACCAGCAATGAGAGGCTTCTAACGAACAAAGTCAACCTCTACATCAAAGAGGAGCCACCGTCAAGGAGACTGAAGCATCGAGCGACTCGGAAGAACGTTACCTTGCTACTTCAAGCAGGCAACGAGTGGATGAGCTTCTAGCAAGCTCAAGGATCTAAGGCCATGCGGCCTAGTAGGTTAAATGTATGGACGGTAATATCCATATTGGGATTAGAAGGCATTTCCAGATATTCTCGCCGAAAGGATTGCCCCAATATTGAGCTAAGCGTCAAGTATTGGGAAGGAAACGCATAGGAGTAACTAAAATTATACACGATTGTTAACAGACATCCAACATATTGAAACCACTTGGTGAGATTGATCACCTCGCTAAGAAGGAATCATTACTAGGATAATTGTTGACCATGTATAAATCTAGTACCTCCAAAAGAATAATCCAACCAAAAGAAAAGAAGTAATCTAACAAGTCCGGCCAACTTGTTACGATGACATCAATTCGATTGGTAGGAATATTCCAAGAATTTAAATAACTAAGAAAGGGGGAATCTCTAGAATATAAAAGAATAATACATGTAAGGTACATCTAAAATAAGAATTATAGTAATCAAATAGTCTTTTGAGTCAAAAGGAATTGTCATGATGACAAAACCTTGTGGTTTGGAATCGTTCTATCTAAGTAGGTAACCCATAACTATATTAAAATAAATGATAACATAATATGTGCATCCATCTTAAACGATTATATATGTTAGCTAAGGCTAGTAAATTAATGTGCTAAGTAAGAAGCATATAACCTCTTAAGGGGAGAGAATAGATATGACGTTGTGTACAACGTCATTGAAGGGGTGCAAGACCATTTTCTTTGCGAAGAAAGTGGGCGGGCTCAATCTTATGATTGAACGTACTTGCATCTTAGGGATTGAAGGGCCATCGAATTGACCGAATAGAGTTCACTCCGGCAATGGCCGAAGCGAATAGAGCGTAAAATAGATAGATACCTTAGTGCTCAGGAGGCCTTCAACGTGCGAGACGGCCGTAGTAGCTAACTACACCAATGAAGTGGAGCAAAACTATGGGAGCAATGCAACGACCAAGTCATCTCCAAATTACTCGACGCCGGCTCAATGGGTGGATGCGCTAGCCTTAGGTAAGGTGTGCGCATGTATTATAAGCTTTAATGTATCTTATAGATAAGTTAAATATAGATCTTAATAACTGGATAGAAATTGTTGTACGTATATGTATCATAGGGAAATAAGTTAAATAACAATGGTAATGTGAGGTAGCATGTTAATTAATCCTTCGCAAGGATGCAATTCCTTCCAAGGATAGCTATATGACCTCGGGTCCTTAGAAATATAAATAGAAAATAGAATTCAGATATACTTAAGTGTATCTTAGGGATATACTTCCAAGGGTAATGCAGGACCCAAGGAAGAGAATAAGAAGCACACCTAATTCTTGTGTATGTTAATTAAAACCTTGTCTATGTAACAATAGGTCTAAAATCAGGGTTATTGTTTAAATAATCGCGATCTAAAAGTCGTTAAATATTGCAAAGCTTAGAGTAAATATAATTGTACTATCGAAAGTAATGTAACCGATACTATGATAATGTTAATTCATAAATATTACCTTAGGGTAATTATGTTAATCACATGCATTAAAGGAGCCAGCAAAAATTGGCTCAGGCATGTCGATTTGTGTTTAGATTAGTTTCAGGTGTAGTTAAGATTAATCTACGCATGCAACCTATGCCAGGTATGGGTTGCATGCGTTGTTACTGATGATGAAACCATTGTGGTGATCTCTTGGACGTGGTGTAATGTCAATGTAGGCATGACCGCGGTGCCGCTTGCAAAGTCTACTTCTGTCCCACGGAAGTAGACGACCTCGAGAGAAATGAGGTCATTGAGGAATGCATTGATAGGAAAGGCACCTTTAGCCCCATATATGCTTTGATAGGAGGAATCTGGCCTTCACGCCCCATATACGGGAAGGACCTATCCTCCACTTGGGGCAACTAAGGGTGTAGGCATGAGCGATATAGGCATGATAGCGCCGCCTCTCCTCGGCCCGCGATGGAAGAATCATCCTCTTCCTACGCCGGGAGATTAGCCATGCATTCATGTAGATAGGTGGGGTGCTCACCATATAACCAAAATTTTATTAATAATTAAAATGGTACTAATGTAGTGTCGACCTGCGGGCCAATAGAGCGCTCCGGAGGGCAAGGAGGTCGAGCTACGAAGACTTGCAACACAAATTTTGTTATAATGTGTTGCAAGGGATGAAGAGTACCTTACAAGTGTAAATTTTGTATGAAATTGATAAACTTAAATGTTGTATTAAGTAAGGTTAATAATTACCTTCTTGCGTGGATTAAGTTATGAAGTGATAAGTTAATTGGATAATGAAATAGTACAGTAATGTCTTAAACATTACCTTAGAGTAATTCTAGTAATTAAAATAGTAAGTATGTAATTATAGATATTGTAAAATTAATGCGGGATTTTAAAGGTCGCGAAGACTTGCAACCGCAATTTTGTTGGAATGTGTTGCAAGGAATGAAGAGTACCTTAAATAATAATTGTATATGAAAGTGTTAAATTGTGATAAACTAAATGTTGTGATAACGGAAACTAAGAAGTACCTTGTTTTAATAGAAGTTACGAATTGATAAGTTACTTGATAATGTAATGACGTAATAATGTTTTAATATTACTTTACGGTAATCCTAATAATTGTGTAAGTATAACAGTAAAATATTGTATGCATCAAGTTGATTGCAGGTTAGGAAGATTCCAAGGTGGGGAGAACCACGATGCTTTGCGGGCGGAAAGATCATTTCAAGGTGGGGAGAATGTGGCGTTCCAAAGACAAGATATCACGGTCCCGGGGCGTATCTTGTCATTACTGCGCACCGCCACGCAGCATTCCACGCCGTCCCCAATCGGCGATAATGCGCCGGCGTGTACCCAAGCAAGGGCGCCCTAGGGGGCAACTTGCAATGGTGCGCACACTTAGCAATGTGCGCACTTTTAGACCTTTAACCCATTAAAGGTAGACCAAGGGTCATGGAAACCCTAAACCTAACTGATAGCCTACATAAGGCACCAAACTCTAACTTTCCCTTTTTTGCCCACAGACCTTCCGAGCTCCGATTCACGCGCCTGAGGAGTCAATTCCAACTCCCACGATCTGCCAGTCGCCCAGCTTGTCCGGATCATCCTTCCGACCGCATCCCCGGCGAGCGGGGACATGGACACCTTCGGATCGAGAGGAGTGAACCAGGACCAGGTATTTGGTTGATTGAATAGCCTAAACCTTATTCCAGCCTTGAACCAAAGTAGGTTTTAGCCTATTAAATCACCCTTAGTAGCCAAGCGCATCCTCGAGATTGACTCTAACTAAAGAACCTAACTCTATGAATTAGATTAGTTCTTATTACTTATGTTGATATGATGGGCCGGATGTATTACGTGGACTCATTGTATTGGGAAGGGGTAGAGACTTAAAGCTTAGTAGATGATGCTCCTAGCTAGTCCCTCTTAGTGCATTACTAGATTTACCTTTGTGCACGAGGAGCCCACGGTTGTGGGTGAAGGGGCAGCCTGGCTTAGAATGAGGTTAGGTGTTCGACCCTTGACCCATCCCTCGGGTGTGTAAGGCCTACCGGGGATCAGAGTGACTAGGTCTAATGGCTTGCCACTGAGTGTGGGTAAGGCATGGGCTCGACACCCGTGGGGTGGTGTTCACCTTCCAGTGGGTTAAAACGAATAAGGGCAGTGGCCCTCTAGTCACCTTGGGTCAGCATGTAGATCTCTGGAGGGAGCGATCCCTACCTGCCACATCGGGACTGGGGAGATGTAACCCAGGAATAGCCCCTTTGGCTATGCACCCGGCGGGCTACAGCCAGGTCCCAACACTTGTCAACCTACTCTGCAAAGTGTGCTGATACGGAGCATGCTAGGGGGAGTGGTCCAGGGAATTAAGGCAATGGGGCATAAGATTTCCAATGGTCTAAAAGACTAGGCAAGGGTGCGTTACTTCAAACCACCTTTAAAGAATGAAAGATATTTTGAGTTAAAAGAAAGGGAATGCATCGAGATATTTGGGCGTGCAGCTAACTCTAAGGAAAAAAGGGTGGATCGGGGAGAGACTCAAAATAGTGCATGCAACAATCTTCAAGTGGGCAAAAAGGGGCCGATTTGGGGTAGTGAAGAAGATTACGGCCAGTTACAGGTTGAAAGCAGAACTCCAGACGTCTATCGGTCAGCTTACAGATAGGAGCCAGATTCAGGACCTCAATTTCGGAAGTGAACAGACTTCCGCTAAGGAATCCGGCACCAGTAATCGTCCCTGCTCCTGGATTCGGCACCAGTAACCCAGATTCTGCCTGTGACTTCTTAAATTCGACCTGCAGGGAAGTTCGAGAGAATACTGCTGCTGCAATCCGGTCCTCTTAGTTGCCATCCGGCCCTCCTAGTTTGCAATCCGACTTCTAATCCGACTGTGGGTCGCCATTAATTGCTTGAATGTGGGATTCAACCCGGATTCATAAGTTGTGGTTACTCCTTGAAGCTTATTAGAGTTGTGAATGTTGTGTTTCTAAAGATTTCAGTCCAAAGAGAGAAACCGTGGTTAATCCGTTTGTTGCTCCCCTGGAATTTGCCTTAATCCCTGGATCCGGTTGGGTGGAAACTGGATGCTCCGTAGCTTGGTTGTGGAAACCAAGAACCTTTGTTATTGATCAAAGATCTTATAAGACTCAAAGTATTATCTCTTCTGTTTCTGTCTATTCAATTGTTGAACTAAGTGGACAAAATCACTAAGAACCCTTAAACCATATCATGTGCACAGGAGGGGCGGATGGAGTGGACAACCCTAAGCCATGTTCTTATGCCAGCCCAATCCATTGTCATGATTTTGTCTGCACTGAACTCTGGAGACCCAAGCTTGTCAGTCATCCCCCTGGAGTCTGAGCCTTGGGTAGGAACTTCCTTGTATTGTGCTGATCTTTGTCTATGCAGATGTTGATGTGCCACCCTTCGAGGTGGATATATGATGTTATGTTACTGACGTGTATGTTTACGCTTCCGCAGCTAGGTAGGCCCTGAGGGGAGACGGGGTAAAATGACCCCTTCACTCTTCCCACTGTGGACTCTAGACGGTCACATTGATATGTGGAGGGCCCTGTATCAGCGTGGAGCTGGTGCGGGGGATGAACTCCTGTTTGTATACGGTCTGCAGTGCGGGCATCGTTATCACAGTGAGGGCGTCGTCACACAAGCGGTCAATGTAAAGTCCAAAGAGTGTGGGTGAGAGGACAACCTTGCCTAACTCCAATCTTTGGCGGCAAATGGCCGTCCTTCGGTTGCATGCGGCATGTGCGGCTCTCGTGCGGTCGTACCGCTGCGTTCTGCGGATCCACGAGGGGAGCCCGGTGGTGCAATCTCAAGCCCACAACTTTTCCCCGGTGCCGTGGTCGTAAAAGCTTTTGCAAAGTCCACAAAACAGCGATGCGAGGTCCTCCCGACGGTTCTGGCTGTCCTCGACCCGTGGCCACGAGGTGTGAAGATGTGATTAATGGTCGAATGTCGAGTCGTCGAAGCTTTGCACGGGTAAGTGCCCCCGATTTCCGCTGCCTACTTCACCGGTTACCTGGCGTTCGAGAATGCCCGCCAGCGGCTTGGCAAACGAAATGACCATGATGGTTCGGGTGGGTACCGGGCCGATTAATGGATCCCCCGCCTTGTAGATCGCGAAACAACCCCGCGTGGTCCATGACCGGAAAAACCCTCTTCGCGGTATACGTTATACGGTCGCGACAGGGCCGGGCACCATGGGCATCACGCCCACTTGAGCAACTCCGCTTGCAAGCCGGCCGTCTAAGTCCCGATGCCTTCCCATTAGCGGTATTTGCAGACCCTCTTCGACATCTTCTTACGTGATCACCCGTGATTGGGCCATGTTCGCGGGGGCACATCGTCCCGTGTTCGGGGGGATCATGAAGGCTGTTGCGAATACGCTCCCATTGCTCCGCCGTGATGTGCCCGTAGGCTGTGTCTGGCCTTTGGAGTACCACTGCGCCCGGAAAGTTCTCGGGTGGGTGTCTAGTAGACCGAACATTTCTCCTTGGTGCCTTGCCAGGTACCTTGCCTTTGTTTCCTTGAGGAAGGCGCGGTAATGGCTGGTGGCTGAGGCTTCGCATGTCACGATCTCGATGAGGCGGAGTGCGTTTTTGCGTTCCTTACACTTTCGACATCAAACCATACATTCAGCGGAAAGGTTCGCGGCCTCGATCTACGGCATGGGGAGGTCTCCCCAAAGCGGATGTGCGCCCGATTCTGAGGAGCTCAACCAGTTGCTCGGTTTGCTGCTCCAGCGTGTGGGCCCGCAGAACTGTCGGGAAGGCAATGACAGACATATATGCAAAAGGCAATCAAATACATCTAAGTTAATGCACATAAGAGCATGATCCCCCAAAAATATTCGAATTTAACAATTAATGACAAACATACACGATATGTTGTCGTAAAATGGACATTGTTGCTATTGCAATATAATATGTAGTAAAATAACAGGGGGTTCCAAGGGGATTTGATATTGATGTAAAAATAACAATTCCTGAAACCATAGACCATGTATAATGGTTAAAGTAGTCTTATTAGGACATTGAGTTATTTTGATAGAGGTTCGAGCCCCCGTATTTTATATTCTAAAATCTTAGGCAAAGCCGTATGTTTGATATTCCCTCAAAACCTTAGGCGAAATCGTATTTCATATTTCAAAATCTTAGGCACCTCCAATCATAAATGACTATAAGTGAGACGAGAGGTGCCCACAGGCCCCAACATACAATCTGGGTCCTAGGATCGACGAATCCGACGATTGTGGTAGTCCAGGGTGCACCTCGTTTAGAATATGTCCAAGTAGCCATCATTCCGTGGTTATACGAAGCTCAGGGGATTCACTTATATATAGGCGAAAACCCCCTTATTTACCACTATCCCTGGGTTATTTGCATATCTGCTATGTAAATTTACAGAGAAAGCAATGTCTGGTCGATTACAATTTGCAGCAAATAACCTAAGAGTTTTCTATAAGGAATATTTACCATTTCTGCCTCATCTTTTTCTGAACATGGTGACATACTTGCTGAGATCCTATGGTCTGGAACAAATGGAGTTTCAACAATCTTACAGTTTAACATTGGAAACCTTTTAAGTATCCCCTGGATATTTGCAGTTTGTGTCAATGTCACTGTGTTGGCCACTCTACTAGAGGAATATGGAGCATCTCTTGAGTATAAAACTCAAGGAAGGCTGCATAATCAGGGTGGGCATGCATGTTGGTAATAAGATCCACCTTCTAGAGCAGAAAGCATTGTAGGAGGTCAAATGGGACTTGAGGATTCCATTGTTCTCCATCTTAGTACCATTGGAGCAAGCTCGGTGCGTTATTTGTGTTCATACCTTGTCCAAGTTTTGATTCTCGAGTTGGGAGGCAGTCATTAGTCATTGGTATGGACATGCTTGGAGTTTGTGGTGCATCATCAAGTTAAGAACCGATCATTGGCTGAATTGGCTGAGTTGTTTCAAGAATGATGGTGAATCAAATCTGTGGTCTGTCAAGCATAACCTTTTTATCTGAAGTACTGGTACAGAGATTGATGACCATTCCTAATAAGCATTCTTACTTGCCCCCTTTTCTTTCCAGCGTAATAAGTGTTGTGATTACTTTGATACTTGCATTTTCTTAACATAAATTTGCCTCGGCCATAGCTTCTTAAGACATATCTCTTATTTGCTAGCATATCTTGCTATGAGTTATTTTCCAATTTTCTCTACTTTATGTGTTTTGACAAATTATTTTTGCCACATGGTGGAGGTGAAGGTGGGGATTACACTTGTCAAGTTGGTAATGTTTTCTGTACATTATGTATTTTGGAAGGCCTATAAAATAATCTGTAAGTTTTGAAGGCCTCCTAATATTGATAATTCCTTTTATGATGACGTGGCTATGGACTTCTCTTTGAGCAGGAGATGGAACCGTTGATGGAACCTTTGGTATTTAGAGGATAGATAGCAAGAGATTCTGCCATATGTGCCAATAATTTCATTCTTGACCCTATGCGTAGCTTCCAAAGATTTTCATTTGTATCTACCTATTTTAAGTATTTTAGTTGGATAACGTGCAAGATTTTGTCAGACAGTAGAGCCCTATATTTGTTGGTGCAAGATGGTCATAGGAATTACAACCTTAGGTGAGTTTATCTTTTGTTTCCCTTGCTTGATTCCTTTCACAACTCTACAAAATCTTGGAGTCGGATAAATTACCATATTTGAGCAGAGTTTGCTTCTGCCAGTTTGAGTCTCTTGCATCCTTTGGTCATTTCAGTATTGTTTACAAATGTTTTTCACAACTGTAGTTCTATATTGATACCCTTTTTGGATACCCTTGCTTTGTTTCGACGAGATTACTCTTGCCGTGATCTATATACCCATACATTAACTATCTTGCTGTATGTATAGGACTTGGGCATTTTGTGGATGTAATAAGCATTCTTCGAAATATTTATGTCCCCAAGTTTTCCTTCTCAGTATTTACTAAATAAGATCCACATTACCCTTTCCTCGCATTTGCCTTGGAATTTGCGATGTTGAATGGATGAACTTCTCTTGCTATTTGTAGGCATTTTCTGTTCAGATATTTTGGGATGCTTTTGGAATGTTGCGGATGGTGACGATGAGTTATTTGAGTTGGAAGAGATTTTGTACCTATGTTACCATCGGGCTTGATGAGATGTTGAGGTGTTATTGCTTGTTTGGTCTTTGCCGCATAAAAGCCTAACTGATAATCCCATCGATCCGAGACATCGGATCGCCATTCTAGAATGGGGTGAGCATGCATGTCTTGCATGCATGCATGCGGCGCATGCCCTTTCTGGTTGGGGAGTTAGCTATTTTAGGGGCGTGGTTACGCATCAGCGTCTCATCGGCGCTTCCTCTTCTCTCTCGGCATTACCTTATTCTATTTTCTTTGATTCCGTGCGGGGGAGGGCTTCTCCACCTTGGTTTAATAATTGGCGTTTCTTTCATGCTGTGGCATATCCTTTCTCGGCCTTGGCTCTTCTCACTACAAGAGAATGCATTACTCATACGTCGGAAAATACGTCCGAGAATAATCTTATGTGTTTTCGGTGAGAATCGGCCAATTTTATGGCCAAAATCTTGACGCAAAAACTAACGAAAAGTTCTGACGAAAATTCTGATTTTCTGACGAAAAGTTTGACGAATAAAATGGCCTTAAAATCGTGAAAAACTGTGAAATTTGTGGCGCCAAAATTTGACGAAAAAATCGTGAATATTTTTTGCGATTAATCGACGCAAAAGTCGGCGAATAAAATGATGCAAAATTTGTGAAAAACGGACGAAATTTTTTGCCTTAAAATTTGACGAAAAAATCGGCGAATATTTTTGGCGATTAATCGGCGCAAAAATCGGCGAATAATGTGACGAATATTTCTGACGATTAATCTGACGAAACTTCTGACGAATGTTCTGACGATTCTTTTCGTCAGTATATTCATCAAAATATTCGTCAGAATGTCTGACATGGATTTGTTAGCTTTAGGTTAACATTACCGGTTTCCAGACTTATTTTTAGAAGTTGCATGACTTCATACATACCAAAGGAACAAGGAATGCTCATATGCATGTAGATATGAAACGTTTTACAATCTATTTCAAACATGTCGAATAGTTAGACGAGGTAAATCGTACAATGTCGTCTTGTCTTTGGAAAGGATAATTAATCGTCTTGTCTTCGGAAAGGAGAATTAATCAAGCATAAGTCATGCCGTAGGACCATAATGGCAATCAAGGGCTTGCATTACCATATCTATTTGCTATTTACAAAGCTCATAAGGGAACATATAGATGGCTGACCAGTGCCTTTGAGTCAATATTTATATGTTCATAATGACCCGGGCAAGGCGGCTTTGGACCTGCAGCAGCTGATACAGACTTTCATCGACAAGGGTTTCAAACCCAATGATATCTGGTATACTGTTTACAAAGCATTGAAACATGGGACCTTTCCAGGAATTAAGTTTGACCTCTCAATCCTGTTCAACGAGCTCAATGCTCTCAGGTAATTTGCTGCAGTCTAATTTACAGGATCTTTGTTGAACTAGCATAGTTGGCAGGGGGATCCCTAGAATATAGGGTCCCCCTAGAATATAGGGGTCCTCCTGTCCCTGCATGTCCTAGGGTTCTTCCTTGCCTTCCGGTTGGAGGTAGGGATTTTTGCATATATATATTTATATATATATATATCAAATTTAACACTGGATCTATTCTACTTAAGTTGCTTGGTCTAGTCTAAACATTCCTAGACTCTTCTGAATATAGCATATGTTGCCTGTGCTTTATGCCCAATAGCAATTGCCTCAGACACCACTCTGGTGAACTAATAAGTTGGCTCTATAGTAATTGGCACACCTTTGGTAGGAAATTAGCCAGCTGATTGGATAAATAATTAATTAAATGCAAGGGCATCCCCCGCATTAAGCAGTGGCTCGCTGCTACAGTGATTTAGTATTATAGGCAATATGCCCTAGATTTAGTATTCTAGAATGGGACTCGCAAGAAACCAACAAAGCGCCCGATAGATAGGCTTCTCATTCATCTCAGCAGATTTTCTACAATGGTGGACAGTGGGTAGCCGCACACATGCGAACTACCCACGAAAAATAAAGGGAAAATCCAATTATATCATTTGGACCCCAAAACAAATACAATGCTAATAGATGAGTGGCTGATGTACTGCCGAAAAAGCTTATCACCGGGATTAAAAAAACCCCCTTCGGGTTTTCGAGGAAAAACCCTAGTGATAAGCCTTCGACAAGGGGCTTAGACAAGCGTAAGGCATAGAATCGCTCCCAAAACCCCCCGCATGGAGAAGTCGAAACGGATGCCGCCGCCAACCCCGCACGCACATCACCAACACAACAAACGAAAACATACCGGAGAATAGCATCACCCGCGGGTGGAAAAAGCATCACCCGGGTGGGTGAAAAACATGATAAAAGAACTTGTACAATAAACAAAGAAGGGGGGAGGGTGGGTTCAAAGAGAATAAGGTGCTGGCGAGAGAAGAGGAAGCTACCGATGAGACGTGGATGCGAAACGCTGAAATAGCGAACTCCCAACCCAAAACGGGGCATCGCCCCGCATGCATGCATGACATGCATGCTCGTCCCATTCTAGAATGGCGATCCGATGTCTCGATCGATGCGATTCTAGAATGGGACTCGCAAGAAACCAACAAAGCGCCACTACCGTAGAACTTCCTTACAAACTAGGATCAAGGGCGAGGTCACAGGGGCGAGGCCAAAGGCCATAAAGGATAGCAAGAAAGATATGCCAAATTATTAAACCAGGGCGGGAAGAAGCCCCTCCCCGCCTCGGAAACAATTCAAAGAGAATAAAGTACTGAGAGAAGAGGAAGAAGCGATGAGACGTGGATGCGTAAACGCTACCGAAATAGCGAACTCCCAACCCAAAACGGGCATGCGCCGCCCGCATGCATGCATGACATGCATGCTCGTCCCATTCTAGAATGGCGATCCGATGTCTCGGATCGATGCGATTATAGGCAATATGCCCTAGAGTGCAGTTTGCTGCATTTTACTAAAGCTTGATAGGCTTTCACCCCTTTATATAGTCCATTGTTCTTGGACAAAAGAGGCATGGCATGTAGGTTGCCCATGGTTGCAAGTAGGGGCTAGTTCTAATTTTTACTCTTGTAATAGAAAAAAGGTGGATTATTGCCAAGTGGTGGACCCATGGTATTGAATTGCGTCAACACATCTACTGATTTGTAGCCAGTACAATGGTGGTGACCAAGGCGTCTAGCCCATTGAATGGTGTTAATTTACTGGTGACCAAGGCGTCTAGCCCATTGCCCGGGGGGTGCACCTCTATATATGGACAGATGGCATCTGCGTTCGAGGGGTCATAGAAAAACCCCTGTATACGGCTTTTTGGAGTAGAAAAACCCATACCATACGGTTTTTCGAACTAACATACAATATAGACCCTATCCGTAGATTTACGATTGATTGTGCCAAATTATATAATCCCTTTCCGACTTTGTACCTTTTGTGAAGACCCTTTGTGCCAAATTATATAATCCCTTTCCGACTTTTGTACCTTTTGTGTACCTTTTGTGCCAAATTTATATAATCCCTTTCCGACTTTGTACCTTTTTCCGTCAAATGGATCAGCTCCCCAAATCGATCATCTACGGAATCTCTCCTTCCCGCCCGTATGAGCTCCCGACCGTATACCTACGACCAAGGCAATAAAAAACCCCTAAAAGTTCACTCAGTTGGTACGTACGTGACCATTGAGTGAACCCCCCTTGGCCCATTGAATGGTGTTAATTTACTGGGCAGAGAAATGGCTCGTGGTATTCCTTTGAGAATACTTCTGGATAATTTATTCTATAGGCATAAAAGGTTAGAATAATATTTTGTTAATGACTTGCAACAATGGCATGAAAGTTGCCCATGGTTGCATGTATGGTCTAGTATGGTGGACCCTTAGGTAGTGAATGGAGTTAAAATGACAACTGATCTGTGGCCATTACAATGGTGGGGACCAAAGAGATCTACCCATCGATTTGGTTTACGGGGAATAGAACTAGCTTGTCGTATTCTTTTGAGAAAATTTGAGGATTTTTAACTTGGCAAAGGGGGACGTGTCTTATAGACATCAAAGATTACAATAAGGGTGTAATGGCCTGCAATGTTTTGTTAAGGTTTTGTGATGGTTATTTTTCTAGCAACATTGTTAAAAAATATTTGCAAAGGTCTTTACCCTAGGGTTTCTAGAGTAAACGACGACCGCATGAACACACAAAGTTTTAGGTCATTTTTGTCTCTGGACTAAAGCAAAGCCGATCGAGGAGCTCGATGAATGATTGCAGAGATCAAACAAGACTGGTACAGAGGATTTTCAGCTAAAAATGGAGGCAACGGCAACCAATATGGCCGAAGTTAAAACACAGGTATATTTTTTTGGGTTGCCCCTAGGGGGCAAACCCTTGTTTATGTGGGTTTATGGCATATCCTGAGTATATGCTGGAATATACCCAAGATATGTTGGTGACTGCTCTAAACCTATTGTGCCCTGTAAACTCTCGGTCAGGTTCACTTTGGATGGCGCATGTTCTAACCGGGTAACTGGCAGCTCCATCTGATGAATAAGAACACATCTCGCTTCGACCCCTGAGCAGCTGCCAGAACTGGCGATGGCACCGGACTGGTCTGAACTGATGTAGCAGGCTTTCTATTGCGTTTTTCTGCGGCGTGTGAGAAGCAAGAGTCTGTTTTAGGAAATTTTGCACTGGAGGCCAACCCACGACTGGTGGGCATTTTCCTCATTCTTGCCCTGGCCCCCAAAGCCTTCCCGCAGTGAACCTTCTTCTCAAAATTTGGAGTGGCCATCTCAATCCGACATCCCCGAACATGCTAAACTGCGCGAACTTGAGGCCTCCCCTCTGGTATTTTCTTATCCCCTTTGTATCTTTTCTTTCTTCCCTTAATCTCTCAACCTTTCTGCAGATTTTACACACCGACGAAGGGATTGTTAACGGAGATGACTCTGTGGAGACCGATTATTATAAGATTTGGCTATGGTGGAATTAGGGCAACATCACACTATGAGGGATTACGAATCCTAGTGTTTTTATTTAGAATAAATGTACAAATGTATAGACAGGGCAAATCCTAAAACCTCTGTTTCCCCAGATGTAAGAGATCAGTTCTTGATTCATGCTTTCTTTTTTGTTGTTTTATGGCAGACTAGAACCGGCTTCATCAAGGTGGAAGAGTCTTGGTAATTCTGCTTTTCATCTAAAGGAAGATGATTTGAACAGCTGTTTTAGTGCAGTGCACAATAAGTGCAACCCTGCCACAAACGATTGGGAACCATATGCAGATAATTTTGATTCTCTTCTTATGGCCATTGGAAGCATTGGTGCAATCACACATGGTTTGGCCCTTCCGGCATTTAATATTCTAGAGTTCAACGTACCTGCTGGGGCTGTTGAGTCAAGTAGATGGTTTTGAGGCATCAAATAAAATCAAGGTGACATAATTTGTTTTGTTTATTTCATATATAATTATTATTCTTGTGATATAAAAGGAAGCAAGAATTAAGGTGTGTAGACCTTATTACTCGTCTCCAAGCTTGTGATGCGAGCAAGTCTCGAACATTACAGCATGGTGCTGACTATATTATATGTGGCCACCAAGTTTGTAGAATTGATTTAGTTGCTGATGGCTGTACCTTCTATCTACAGTTTAATGTCAAATGACTGGTTATAGTATGGTTATCCTTTGGGCATTTAAGTGAAATTTTCTTAGAGATACTTGGTACCTTTTGGAGCTTTTGATAAATCATGTGGCATTTGCAGGTTTTGATGGCTACAAATAGGATATGATATTCTAGATCAAGTGTTATTGCAGCTACAGAGAATAGACTATAAAATAGAGTTTTCAAATCCAGAGGTATTTATTACATTTGTGCAGAAGTCCATTTAAAGATGTACTAATGGCATGGTGGCTTGAATGACAGTCTCAGTTTGATATTCTAAAAATGCATTCAAGAAAGATGAATCTCATGCGTGGGCATTTATCTAAAGAAGATAGTTGAAAAGATGAATGGAGCACCAGGTTTCGAGTGAAGGTAATATTTACATCCTGCAATGTTCTGGAAATGATTGCTATGACCTACGCATCCCATTTCTATATTGATCAGGCTGTATGCAGAGAGGCAGGAATGTTTGCATTGCGGGAACGATGTGTTCATGTTATGCAAGAAGATTTTGAAACGACAGTAGCAAAGGTTATCGAGAAAGAAACAGAGAAAAATATGTCCTTGAAGAAGCTTTGGAGGTAAATGTACTTTTCGTTTGTTTGTGATGCCTTTGGTGCTTATTTTTAACTTTAATGAACAAGTTGACGATTACCACGGATCATGTTTCATTTCATCGGTGGTTACACTTTGCCTCGTAAGTTGCATATGCTGCCTTGTGAGGTTACACATTTTTCTCTTTTTGTTTCAGCATTGGTTGCTGGCACTGAAGATGGCATCAGGGAATCTACTGCCACGTTTTCTGCATGTTTTAATGCACTCTTTTGTTAACCTCAAAACACACCTCGGTAATATCCCAATCTTCTTTTCAGGTCAGGCAGCAGGGTTTTCAAAGTGGGATGGTAATGTGCCTGGGCTTGCATCTTATGCCTGGGCTTGCTAGGGTTTGCCTCATCTGAATTGTATGAGAGTAATGTCATGGAATGTGATTGAAATCTAAAGAAATTCTATTTAAATTGCTTCAGGATCTGGCAGGTATGGCAAAGAAGCAGGTAGAGGTTCATTCGACAAAGAACCAGGTAAAGCTTCACCCCAAATATATTTGCAGCTGGCTTGGCGACAACTTCTCTTTTATCTTTGGGTTTCTGGTTTGGTTCTTAAGATTTTCATTCTTTCTGCCACTGTTATGTCTGAGTATGGATAGATTAGATTAGCAGGGGTGGTTTTATTGGTTGTTAAACTGCTATTGTTGCCTTGGGCATATTGCTTGTCCCGACTTGTCCTAGTTGTGCCCTACATTATGCTGCACAAAGTATTGTGGGAACGCCTTGTACAGGAGGGTTCAATTCCCTCTAGTTCTTCTTCTTATCTGAGGGTAGCAGTTCGTGGTAATATGGCATCATGGTAACATACATGTGTTGGTTTGAATGTAGCAGTAGTGATGGGTGGTCATTTCAATCTAAAGTGCCACATGACATTGACTTGCATATTGACTTCAATGTTGACTAGACACAATGGTTGCACAATCATATGGTGACGTGGATGATTTCAAGAGTAGCCATACCCACAAGGACATGCAAGAGTATCCCATGCAGACATTTACGCAATCATTTGTATTTGAGAACACCCAGCAGCAGCAGAATAGGAAGCCTTAGCATAGTTGCAACCACGCTTTTTATTCACTGCAACAAAATCAACATTTCAGACTCTGAAACGAAAAGATCGAGTGCAACATAGATACGCAGAGAAATTTTCCGTTACCACAGTTTAAATAGAATGGTCCCTGAAGCATGGTACTCTTAATAAATGTTATCAAGGTTCTGCCATCGGAACAACGATGGAACAAAATATAGCAGGCTTTGCTGGAATAAAACCTCATATTGGTGATATTTTTAGCCATTGTTGCTCATACAAAATAGCTTAAACAATTCGTCTAGCCCTTATGACTTAGAAGAAACTGCAAAGGATCAATGTGGCAAACTTGGCTCACGTTCATCCCATTATATGGTTTTAAAATTCCAATCCTTTGTATTATTTTAAAGACCATCTTGGGTACTTTAGATCCAAGATTTGTAGCTCCATGCACCTCTATATAAGGACTTAAAAAATTCCTATAGGAATAAAATGCATTACAAACCTTAGTGTCAAGCGTCACCAGAACTACCCTGCAGAAAAGGGCCATTATGTGTGTCTTTTTAACATAACTGTAATGCAGCTCTTGAAATGTCTATAGGTTGTTCCAACATGTGTAGGACCATGTATTAACTTTCCTTTTAGGTTCAAGAACCGACCAATTTACATGGCAATAAATAAGCTAATGGTTCACTTGATAAGCTAATAGTTACGATTGTCCCTTCTCCCCAAGTTAAATGCGGATTAAATCCTAAACTCAACCTGGTCAATCAAATAGTCAACTATATACAAAACCCCTATACAATTGATCAAGAGCATTTGTGGATAGGCTTGTAGCAGCACCTTAAAGGTGTGTAGAATAAGGACTGTCTAAATTTATGAAACTGATTATAGAAATATGGTAGGGGTATGGCTGAATTTAGATAATTTATTGTACAAATATAGTAGGGGATTTGGAGGAATTTATAGAACTCAGTGTACATATATGGTAGGGAGTGTACCTAGAGTTTCTAAAATTTTCCTATTAAGGGGATATTTTTTAGTATTTTAACCATATAAGGACCTTTTTCGTTAACCCTGTGCATGCACATGCCCTATAGACTATACATTAGCTACATCCTCCAGGGCGAAGACCTGATTCCTATTGCAACTCTTAGCAATTTTGGTGTCTCTTACAAGGATGTATGCATATATGTAATGTTGCATAGAGAGATATGAGAGGGACATGAATTGTACGAATAATGCATGTAAGTTTTAAGCAAATTGCCATGCTATCACCTTAAGAAATGAAATGTAACAGGTCGTTGGAATGGTCAAATAAGGTATTGATCTTACATGAACACCAACAGCATCCTAAAAATTTTACTTTCTTCTGCATCTTGAAAAATGTACAAATCTAGGTGCCATACATCAAGATAGACGTGTCCATCAACAAATTAATGAGGTTGGGCTTCAATTTGACATTGTTGTGGGCCTTTCTTGAAGGGCTTTGAAAGAATGCAGACCAGTGTTGATTTTAGTGGCTATTTATCGCAAAATTGCTATATTTTTGGATTTTTAAAAAATTTGCCACTATGCTTAGTAGCTTTCCTTTAGTAAAATATTGAGATTAATTCGCCAATTTTTTTTGGAGAGGCTTTTCCTCTTCTACCACATTCGCCAACTATATGGACTTAGTGAAGGAGCTTTTTCGCCGTTCTATCAATAATCTCATATCTTAAATCTCAAATAGATCGCCTACTTAAAAAACATAGAGTTACCAATTCCATATAGCCAGGGAGTATAGAGGTGAAGGTTTTGAGTTTTTCTTTACCTACGCCTTAAATGACAAAGCCAAACCATTTGATGTCTTTACCATGGAATACAATCACATTTTGAGAAAATAGTACTCTCATATACAAAAGCAAAATAAAATCAGGGCTTACGACATTAGTTAGTGGCTCTTATGTGTGTCATTATGTTGCATTCATGACAAAAATACTATGGTAAGATTTTAGACATTGTCACAAGTACTAAATAAATGCTTAAGTGATTAATATTTATCGCCACATGCACTACAAAAATTTTTGAAGGGACAAAATTTATCGCCTTCCAGAAAAGTTTCGAATATAAGATTATCGCCAAAATAGTGATACATATATTATGCTTTAGTACCACTAAAATCATCACTGATGCAGACAAAGAAATGAAAATGAAAATGAAATTAAATTAGCAATTTATGAAAGCATGTGCTTATTTAAAAGACATAGTGGTCCTCAAATGCTTTTGAAATGATCATTAGCATTCCCTTAAAAGTAGCATCTCCCTCATATTTGTTTGAAAACGCCAAGGACAAGCCTAACAACTATAAAAATGGGGTTAAGTATAATCAAATCATTGTAACATGTTTCACATATAGATCATTTCTTATCCTTAGATAAGATAAGATAAGATAATTTTTTACGTCCACGGGAACCCAACGGGTTATGGTATCTATGCCTTATTTTCATGGGAAAAAAAATGGGAGTCTCTAATCCATGACAATTCACTTACGTTAAGATTATTATAATTTCCCAATATTTAAATAATAAAACATGGTCCATTTGTTTTTAATAAGGAGGATGATATGGCCATGTGCATTATCACGTGGAGTTTAATTAATGTACAAGATATTGCATAGACGAGATGCTTTTAAATCATTAATAAGCCGCAACATAAAACAAACAATAAAAAAACATGAAAACACACTCTCGTGCCCCCGGAGGGCAACCCTCCGTGCACGAATGCTTTGTATTGCAGTTTGAAGCACTGTTATAGGAAAACCCTTCAGCAACTACAGGGCAAGCTTGGAAACTAAGACTTGCAACACCTACAGTTTTCTTTCAAGAAAAATTTGTAAATACTTCCTCCACACAATAACCAACCCTGACAACATTGCTGTAACCTAGCAACAATATGTTTTTACACTGAAACCTCAGAGTCCATGTGTCCAGCTGGATCATAGTCCAAGGGGAGCTCAACATCTAAGGAGGAGTTATTAATGCAAATGGCTACCATCACCTTCTCAAAATGTCAATGTCTTAAAATAGCAACTTTGATTGATTGAAAAAACATGACTTTCAAGTACGATTTAAGCCATTTCACCCTCCGGCCATGGAGGGCAACCCTCCGTGCGCAGCACCTTGTTTGATCTGAATGTCCTACTCCGGATTTAGGGATGGCCGAATCAGCAGAAATGGAGTCGTTTGTGTTTCTTGAAGAATCACCCTTAGGGCTCCACAAAAAGAGACAATCTTTGCCGGTATGTAAATATAACCGTGCATTGCAATGAGAAGGGATTCCATAGCATTTCATTTGATGATTGCTTGGTCGGATCTATAGTACCATAGGGATACGAGTTGCAGGCTGTGCTGGATTAAGGACTCCCCAACGTGGGCACTAATAGCATGTAAGTCTAAGTTTAGACCCTCTATTTTTGCTTTGCCACATACTTAGTGAATGCCTAAAAAGCCTCTCAATGGCGGATTTTTGTGAAGCCAAATCTGGCGTGAACTCTTATCTAGCTATTCTTGATATAGAACTCCATTCAGTCTGTGTTGATATATTTTTTTGTTAGCAAACTTGCTTTCTTTTCGTTGCCTAATTTGTGTTTTATGTGCATTGCGGATGCCAAGGAAATGGGTGATTGGAAACACATGTAACAAGCCTGATAGACATAGCCAACTTATTTAAGGTAAAAGCCCGACTTCAGGTTTTGTTCTTGATAGTCTAAATCTTGCTTGGAAATCCATCTGCAAATGGTTATTAGATCTCATTCGGTGTATAGGAGCAACAATCTTGGAGCCCAATCGACTTTAAAATGTTAGTTTTGCCGCGAACAGGGCTCTGCCCAGTAATTTCCTTCTTTGTCCTTCTTAATATGCTTGATATGTTAAAAGACAAACTTCAATGTCTTTTTTATATCGTCAATGAAAAGATGATTCTTGGTCCAAGGGGTTTTTTTTCGTGATGAGGCGAGGCCATTGAGCTAAAGATTGCCTCATTGCTTGTGATTCGGTTTCTGCTTAATTAACTATGGTTTGTTTAAAATTGTAGGCTATTATGGCGATTACTATGGTTGTGAATCCGTGCCAGAACTCGCTACTTCTGTAAGGACACAAAATAGACTATTTATTCTATAACCAGGTTTAATGATATGCTTATGAGCGTATGTATGTTTTTACGTGTTAGTCCCGTGCCTCTGGTATAGGACTATTCATGCATCTGACGCACCCGTCAAGCTCAAGGATCCTCGGTCGACCGGGTCAGCCATCAAAGGCTCATGAAAGACCAAGCGGCGGAACCACGCGGTCAAAGCACGTGGCCGTCAACAAGAGGCGCCCGCTTCGGACAAGTGGCGACCCGTCACCGCCACCGTCGTCGGCGTCGGCGTGATTCTAGGCACTTCAAGAGGCACCGCCAACATTCACCTAATCGGGCCTCCTTCGAGAGTCGGCACCGAGATCGGTCAGTGTCTATATTGGGCCCAAGGCCATTGTACTATATATATGAGTAGAGCTAGCACATGAGTTTTTAGATGAGTTTTGAGTCTTGTCTCCTTTCGGTTTTCTCTCTATTGTGAGAGCTCATGTATGTTCATCATTGATATCAAAGGAAGCTTATCATTTCCTCTCATTTTGTTACGTTTTCTTCTTCTTCTTCTCTTCTTGCAAATCCGGCGTGACATAGTCCCCGGACTCTCTGTTAGATCCACGGGTCCTCCACGGGGCATCTTCCAGAGTTCGAACCCAGACCCCAAACATCGCCCATTTGCCCGCCGTGCGATTCCATCCTACTTTCTTACATGCGCCATATGCATCCCGTAATTTCACGCCCGGAAGAACTCCTTTCTCGAACGGCCTCCCGCTTGGGGCGCCATCGGCGTAGAAAGCTGTTAGGTGACATGTATGGATGCGCTTATGACATAGAGGCCATCTTGGTCTAGGGCTCGGTCGAGCGCCACCCACCCCTCGTGTCTGTCTCGTCCAGTTCCCGCCCCAAAGCGTGCAAACATTGCTCACAACCTCGGTCCCCTCATCACTATCGGGGAGCCTTATCGGGCTCAACCTTCTCAACCGTACTTTCATACCCCACGAACATGCCTACATCCATCATTCTTGGGGCCATCGCCTCTTCCTTCACAACCATCATCTCCCCGGGTGAACCTGCGGATATCCCACCGTCTCCTTTGCGCCTACCGGGAATATCCTTTTCCTCGTTTCCCCTTTGCTCTTCACGTTTTACAACCTTACGGATCTCCGAAACCAATGCTCCGACTGCCCGGTTTCTCAACCCGCGATCACCCCTTCATCGGGGTCCTTGGGGCACCATGCCACATCAACTCAACCTCAATATCCTCACTATCTTGTTCTGTCCATTGACACTTTCACATCTACCTTCGGACTCTAAAACGACTTATCCCACCTTTGGCAACACGAAGGCAAACCGTTAGACCAAAGTGCTCAAGCCCACATGGAAGAATTTGAGGCTCTAGGCGTCCCCTAAATGGTCATGCGCAACCTCAACTGAAATTTCACATCTTTTCCACCACCTGCGTGGCTCTCCTCATCAATGGCTCATGTCCAACAAAAGCCATTGGAAACAAGACTGGTCCGAAATGAGAACCGCTTTTACGTCTCATTATGGAACCACGGATGATGATCAACTTCATCTCAAGCAACTCAATGAACTTCAACAAGAGCCCACAGTGCACGGGGGATTTTGCGGATCGACTTCACATTACGCTAAGTAAGCTCAAGGAGTACCCCACATGAGCCCGATTTTGTGCGGTTTCTCCAAGGACTTCCTCCGGTTATTCGACTCATGATTGAATACACCGTCCCAAGACTTTGGAGCAAGGCTATCGACCTTGTCAATCACTTTCGGTCAATGTTTCCTCCCGTGGCTCTTCAAGAGCTCCGCTCATTCCACTGTCATGGTTCCACAAACAAATGCTCAGCCTCAACACGCTACTCCACAGTAGCGGTCAAATCTGGTGCCATATTTGCAAATACCAAGGCCATTTGGCAAATGAGTGCAACTCCACCAATGGCCCGCCTCATTGCAAGCGATGCAACATGTGCAATCATGCCACGGAAGAGTGCACTCGCGCTCATCCCACACCATTCCGCAACAAAATGGTTTATCAAGTGCAAACCACACCTCGGCAACAATCGCACTATCGGCCACCACCGCCGGGTGCAACCCACGCAACTCTATCGAATTAGGAGCAACCACGGGGATCAAACCCACGTCCTCCTTTTGATCCTTCTAAAGCTTCGGTGTTATCACTGTCAAGAATGGGGTCATACCACCACGGCGTGTCCTCAACTTCCACAAGTTCAAGTACAGCTTCCTGGCACAAATCAGACCACATCGGTCCGCCTCACGGCTTACCAACTCTGGATTGCTAATGGCAAACAAGGCCCGAGACCGGTTCTCAAGAAGCCACCAAGAGCCCCTCGGCAATCACGCTATCAACCAGCTCCGACAAATCAACCTCCATTTGGATCAACAAGCACAAGAGGAAATTTTTTAGGGCACTTAATCCTCCAGTCCGGTCGTCAAATTGGGTTGGTTTAGTTTCACGCCCCGGACCAAGGCATCACGCCCTTTGACCATTATTCCGAATGGCACGCAACACGCCTTTGCGGTTGACACCATTCCTCATGAGGGCGAAAAAAAAAAAAGGTTCACTTTGCACGACTTGGAGAAGCTCATGCCACATGTCATGCCAAAAGTTCGCCAAAGCATTTTTGAACCTCATGCAAGGCTGCGGAAGGCCGCATTGGCAAATGTTCATGCCACCACTAGAGCTCAACAAAGACAAGATACCCTTCCACATCTCAACCTCCACGCTCTCGGGCGTATCCCAATATTGCTTGCCGGGTTGACTTACTCAAAGAAGTTCTTGCTTCCCACGCCCACGCCTCACGCACACCAGGTGGAACCGGCGGATCCTTTTTCTCATGTGCCTCTAGAACTCCAAGAGGGCTTCGCCAAGATCAAAATTCCTTTAAGCTTGGCAACCATTTTGAAACTTCGTCACGCTCTCAAGGACCGGTTTACCACTCCCAAGCTGTTTTGGTTGGGTCACGTGGCTACCTCTACACCCACGGTCCATGCCACGGTGGGTAATCGACAAGTCAACCATGTTCAAATAGATGGAGGTAGCGCGATCAATCTCATCACGGATAAACTCCGCAAACAAATGGGCATCACACAACTCTTTCGTGCCCCATATGACATCAAATTGGCTAATGGCCATATCACGCGACCTCAAGGCGTCACACCTATTCTTCACATCAACATTGGTGATCTCCGCTTCCCCATGGAATTTGGAGTTTGGAAAGGCGAAGATCCCGGTGACTATGAAATCTTTGGTCGGCGGACCTTTTCTCCGCCAAGCAAAGAGTATCCATTCTTGGGCCACGGACCGATTAGTCATCACCGATGGTCATCTCAATGCCACCATGGACTTGCAAGCGGCGGGGATCATTTTACGTTGACAATGCGAACCCTCTCTCTCAACCGCATTCTGAAGAAGCTCGGAATATTTATCAAGTTCAGGCTCCACTGCGAAGTGCGCCTCTCCGTCATCCTACCCCCGAATATCTTTGATCCTTGGGGAGAAATGACTCTTGACCGGGACCGGTGGTCGCTTTGCTTGACCCTTACACGGCTCCTTGCAATCGAATCCAACGTGTTGATCACTTTTCAATCTTTGAATCTCCCGCAACTCCCCGTTGATGTACACGCCATGAAGCAACCTCTGGCTGGATGAAACCGAGCAACCCCTCTTTTCACCACGCAAAGTGCCACGCATCCGGGTTATGCTCCAACCTCCCGCACATTGTCCGGGATAATCGGTAATACCCCATATTCGCACTCCGGTCGAGATTGTGGGCGCCGGCAACAATCAACTGTCCGCATTGTTGCAAATCTTAGGCTCCTTATCGTAATCAGGGCCGTCAAGTCGCTCAAAAATTCAAACACATTTTTTCGCTGGAGTTACAAAGATCTTGGGAATCAACAAAAGCTTGGGGGAACTCACCATTCCCTACCAAATCGATGCGACCCGATTAGCAGCAACGACGATACCGGCTCAACCCTAATTACCGTGATCGCGTCAAGGCGGAAATTGACAAACTTCTTCTGCGGGTTTGATCTATGAGGTCAAACATTACGAATGGGTGAGCCCCATCGTCATTGCCCTTAAACACAATGGTAAGATCCGCGTCTCAGTGGGACTATCGGAAACTCAATCCCGGCCCGCGGGCGTGATCATTTTCCACTTCCCTTCACGGACCGAGGTTCTGGAAGAGGGGTGGACATGAGATGTACTCTTTCATGGATGGTTTTTCTGGCTACAATCGGATCTCAATCAAAGAATCGATCAACTCAAGACTACTTTCACCACCCGTGGGTCACTTTTTGCCTACAAGGTGGTTCCTTTTGGATTATCAAACTCTCCATCAACGTTTCAACGCATCATGCTCTCGGTTTTTCATGATTTCATGAAGGAAAATCCCTTCTTGCAATTTTTTCAAGATGACTTCTCGCCCTCTGATTCCATGGGTGACCATTTGGATAAATTGGAACTTCGTCTTCGAGAAATGTGATGAGTCCGTATTAGTCTCAATCCCGACAAATGCACCTTTTTCGTCACCTCCGGTGTTACGTTAGGCCATGTTGTCGACCGGCGGGTATCACCACGGATCCCGCCAAAATCGATTATTGTGCTCAAGGCTCAAGCACCGGTTAATATCAAGGAGACACGCTCTTTCACGGGTAAGGTCAATTATTACTCCACCTTCATACGGACTAGCGACCATTGCGAGATCCCATTCATAAACTCCGCGGGTGGCGAATCTACACGGGCTTGGAATTCCCAGGCCGGATCTTTGCTTTCCAACGGTGAAGCTTTTGCTTACTCGAGCACCCGGTTCTTGTTCCTCCTCAATGGGACAAGCCCTTTCACGTTCATGTAGATGTCACCGGCGTTTGCTATTGGGCTGTTCTTTCTCAAGAATATGATCGCGACCGACAAACCAAATCGCTTCGCCCCGGCCAGCGCTAATTCTGGCGAAGCGCCAACTATTACGCCACCGGGCGTGAAGCTTTGGGTCTCATTTTACGTGTCCAACGCTTCCGTCATTACCTTTTTAGGCGATCAAATCAAGTTCTTTGTGGACCACCAAGCACTCCTCTATTTGATCAACAAGTCCACGGGCGCATTGCTCGTTGGGTCCTTTTCTCCAAGAATTTGCTCCTTTTGAAATCGTTCATAAAGGCGGCAAATCTCATGTCGTTCACGGATTATCTTTCACGCATCCACCGCGGATGATCCCTCAACCCGAGTCTCGGGCGCCTTTCACGATGCTCGGCTCTTTTTAGTCCACGGCAACACCACATTGGTTCCATGATTTTTAGCGGTACCTCCTCCACGGGTGCCCGTCCACGGAAAGGCGAGGCGGCTCTCTCACCTTGGCGGCAATCCGTCGCCATCAATTTCTCCAGAGGTCCGTGACTACACCATGGTTGCGGGACATCTCTACAAAAAAGGTAAGGACACCATCCTTCCTTGGCTGTGTTCTACCTCATGAAGTTCGGATATTGTTCGAGAAGCTCATCAAGGGCTAGGTGGTGGTCATTTTCATGGTGACACCACGGCCGCAAAAATCCTTCTAGGCGGGTATTATTGGCCCACTCTTCAAAGATGCTCACGCCCACGCCCGCCGCGTGTGGCTTGCCGGTGAGTGGGGCGCCCCACGGCCCGTGGCTCTTCCCTTGGCGCCGTCGCCATGCGCCTTCCCTTCAGCAAATGGGGAATGGACTTTGTGGGACCTATAGATCCTCTGCGTGGCACACCCGTGCCCGATACATTCACGGTTCTCACCGACTTCACGCCACCAAATGGGCGGAAGCTTGTGCACTTCCGGACAACAACTGCGGCAAAGCCGCGCCTAGGGTCCTCTATCAACAAATTATCCGCGATTCGGCTGCCCCGCGGGCTGGGTCGGTGGCCAGTGGTGTTCATTTCATCAATCATACTATCAAGGAGGCGTGGTTATCTCCCGATACATCATCACAAGAGCACACCTTACTATCCTCAAGGTAATGGTTTGGCGAAAGCACCAACAAAACTCGTCACCATTCTCAAGAAAATTTGTGGCGCTTCCCATACAGTTGGCGGACAAAAACTTCCCTCTTGTTCTTTGGGCCTACAATACTTGTTTCAAAGATTGCTACGGTCACACTCCTTTTAAATTGGTTTATGGTCGGGGAAGCTCTCATGCCGTTTGAATACATCCTTCCAACACTCCGTTTTCAAGCTCTCTGCTCATAATCCACTGCCGCGACTCAAAGAAAGGGTCTATCAATTAGAGCAGTTGGATGAACTTGAAGAGATGCTTATATTACGTGTTCTCCATGGACAACGATTGCAAAAATCTTTACATGACAAGCGTCGAAGACACAAAAACATTCAAAGAAGGCGATTTGGTTCTTCTTTATGATTCCGGTACAAAAATTTTTCGGGTAAACTCAAGTTTAGTTGGCTTGGCCCTTATCAAATTGTTCAAGTGGTTAGACCAAGCGTTTTCCAACCTGGCGAGTTAGATGGCACTCCATTACCTACATTGGTTAATGGTTTTCGTCTCAAAACATTTTATCACCGCAGACGGCGAAAATCAACAAAATGTCTGAGTTCAAGGCGCTTAAACACCACGAAAAGTGACTAGAACGGCATATTCTATTATAGTGGAGATTTTTTACAAAATGTGGCGCGACCCGGCTATTTCATATGGGCGCGCCCTATATACAAAAGCGGGCTCGAGCCCTATCTACTAAGTCCTAAGAGGAAAAACCCTCTACTCGGGTTCGGGCGAGGTGATCTTGAGGAGGAGATGGTAGAGGTACGCTTTCGGGATCCCAGCGAAGGTGCGAGAACCACCTCCATCCCGTTGGTCTTGGTCGGGATGTTCAGCCATCCATCCCGGCACACCGGCCGAATCCATTCGAATGCCACGGTTGTGGCGGCGCCCGAAGATCGGAACAATTCATCTTGCGGGTAATCCACTCCCGGCGGTTAGTGGGCATAGTGCGATCCTCGTTCAAACCAGGCGGCGGCCATCTTGGCGCCATCGGATGCCTTCGTTACTCCGGTTAGTCTTATATAGCCAATCGAGGAACTCCTTGTCGGCGTGGACCAATCACACAAATCGCCAACGTGTTTGCAATGCAAAATTTGTTTCTAAAATGAGAATCTTTTCTCCGCCGCATATCTAGCCATGGTACCTTGACACATTCCTTTTAATGATATCCCACCGAGTTGCCCGCCTTGAATGCCATTTCTTCTTTTCACGCCCGTCGAACATTAATGTGTGTCCTTTGCCCACATCACCTCCGATCCTTCTTTCCGTCTCATCCTCACCGTTCATTGCTTCTCCCTTTAGCGTTTTTGGGGACTTCTCAATACACTTCTTGGCATCTTTAGACACTGGCACCATCAGCGGTTCCGGTTTAAGCCCTCTTCATACCTCTTAAGCCTCCGGTTATTAGCCCTAAATCAAACCTTTTAAGTTCTTCTGCGCCTTTGTCCTCCGTGCTTTCGCTTTTAGTCCTCCGCCTTTGGAATCACTCTTCGTTTACGCAAATCGTTACCATGGCTGCCCCAAGATTTTCTACACTTCAAGCTCTTTGCTCCCAAGGATCCGGCCCTTTTTGCATCGTATCCTTCTTGGCGCCCACTTTAGTGAAGCCCTTGTTGGCCCAAATAAAAGAAATCGGCTGAGCGTCACAAGCTTTACGAATTCTCTCAAATGGAACTTCGGCTCCAAATCGACCGGTTAGCGCGGTTCATAAGCCAATATCGTTAACGACCCATAAGGCTACACCACTTGTGGTCGATGGCACCACCATTTAAATTTGACTCAACATTTGATTTACGAGGTATTTCATATTCCCTTGCACACCCCTTGTGTATCATGGTGCGCCATCGGGATCACCGATGTCCGCGAGTTTGGTGCACACCGCTTATCATGCCAATGTCCATCGTCGACCAATATCGACAAGCCTCCACGAAACCTTTGTTAAATTTACGTGGCGCCAAGTTCCTGGGTATTCTATCAAGAACACCCATATCAATAAGCCTTTCTATAACACGGTCATCAACGCTACACACTCCAACCACCACATAGATTGGCCCCAAATGATGTTCTATCGTCTTCTCCAAGAAATGGACGCCTTAGGGGTACCACTTCCATTTCAAGTTTACGTGGGAGGCCACTTTCAAGCCCTCATCCGTCATTACTTCCCTCCCACACCTCAAAATTCTCATAATTCCACTCGGCTCTCCTTCCAATGACTAACCGAAATGGCACTTCCGCGCCCTTCTTCCCCTGGTCATGTCCAAAGTCCGCACACACCCATGTCCTTTGTCTCCTCCTCGCTACACCATCCAGTTCACACCATTTTCCCCAAACATCACAAACCCGGGCAACGGTAGGCTCCACCACCACAACACCCTCGTCGGTTGTTGTATCGATTATCGGCCGAGGATGCTCAAGCTGCCGCTTCTCAAGTTCTGAGGAATCCCAAGGCGGCTCTTATGAGCGGGGTTCAACGGGCACTAGAGGCCTCTGCGATGCCGTACACCGGACCTTCAAAACGCCCTTTGCCCAAGTTGCAACTTTGGAGGCCAAACTTCAAGACAAGCATGAAGCTCTCTTACGGGGCTCATGCGGATCTCAAAAGTGCACAAGATCAAGTCAGCCAACTTGCGGATCAACGGGCTCAGCTCAATCGAAATTCAGAATTTATTGGAGCACAACAAGTCCAAAGCCGCTCTCACGAGTACCAAGGGCCTTGATATTGCTAAGCTCAGCGCCTTGTACTCCAGAACTTTGTGAAAATTTCAGCACTCAAGTTCAAAACCTTTCGTACGGGGCGCTCAAGTTGCCTCCTTGGCGGCTCGGCTTTCTACGAACCTCTCGGCTCACCTCTCTTCAAGATCGGCTTACGGAGGTGCGAAAGAGAAGATCTTGGATGATGGCGGAAATTGCGTGCTTCGTCTCAATACTCAGGAAATCCTCCTCCCGGGTCAACACTTCTCGAAAATTAAAGTGACCCGGTCCGCCTTTCTTTGCTAGAACGGGACAACGGATCGTGATCTTGAACAACAGCTTCTGACAAGCTATTCGATCTGGCGATGAGGCTCAAGCAAAACTTGGCGGCCATACCGCCATTCTTAGCGAATGCCTTTGGACTTCCGGTTCCTTCACATCGCCATGATTATGTGGTTGCTGCGCCGCCACCTCTTCCTTTTTCGAAGTGGCATGCGGCGGATGGACACAATGGATATTCCCACGGCGGTGCCGATTTTCTTGGTTGGCGAAACTCTCCATTGAAGACAAAGGGTTGTCTTTGTGCCCTTGTGGTCTTTGATCTCATACAACGTGCCGATCCGGACTTTCTCACCTTGAGTTGTTCAGCCCATGGCTTACATATTTCATGATTTCTATCACGGGTGATATCACGGGAACACTTGCGAAATGGGCCCACGCCCGGCTCTTTCGGGGTGACCCCATGTGCAATGGGTGCTTGGGATAACAATCCATATCTTGTGGATCCCGCTTCGGACCCAAACTCTTCATCGAGGAGTACATGCACGAGCTTGCCAATCATTTATCTCTCGGCAAGCGGAAGCTTTACCAACAATAAGGAAGTATCTAGGACATCCCGGGATCTTCCCTATGCACAAATTTATATCGCACACCTCGCGGGGATACAATCAATTACAAGCTCTGTTGGATAGCAAGGCGGTCCCCACGGGATGGGATAGCCCTCTGTCAACTCTCAACTCTCTGCTTCTCTTTGGGATCGTTGGTGTCAAGCTCTCTTGATCCGGATCTTGTCGGTCAATTCGGGGGAGACGGCTTTCGGAACCCACGCCCGCGGGCATGGTTCCTTCTCCCTATGCTTCCACAGGCATACCTCCACCCAAGGTTTTACGACTTCGATTGGCCTTCCTTTTTGGACCAAAGTCATGGATGGTCATGCGGATGGACTCCACCTCAGATCTCGACGGATCTCCGGTGGGATCCACGTTTTGTTCGCCGCTCACATTGGGAAGAAGGTGCCACTCTGGATACCACCACGAATTGGATCTACATTGCTAATGAGCGTGGTTGGCAAACGGCCGGCGGATGCGCTTCATGGTCTTGACACCTTCTTGCGAAATGCCACCACCTCACGATCCTTGATCCATCTTCAAAGCGGGTTTTGTGCTGCCCTCAAATGCATTTTGCTAAGCTCCTTAAATCGGCAGCGTCCCATTTTTCACTGCAATCCGAATGCGGTTAATGTCGATTGCCTTTGGCCTCCGGACTGTCTCCTCATGGAATGTCGGTTACATTTCTTGAGGCGCCCATGCTGCCCTTGAAGACATGGTGCGCTCTCGCTTTCTTATTGATCACGAGATCCGCCCTTGGCCAAAACACTCCTCACGCTCTTCAAACCGCGCCCGGGATCTCATTAGCCCGATTACCATAATGGTGCCCGTCCTCACTCCGTGAGGATCACTTTCGAACCGGATGGCTTCCCGCCCTCGAAACACTTCCTCCTTTTTCTTCACTCGAGTGTAAAGTCGTTTGGTGGGGGGAGTGTTAGTCCTGTGCCTCACAGTGCGGACTATTCATGCATCTGACAGACCAGGTCAAGCTCAAGGATCCTCGGTCGTACCGGGTCAGCCATCAAAGGCTCCATGAAAAGACCAAAGCAGCGAGACCACGCGCAGTCAAAGCGTGTGGCGTCAACAAGAGGCGCCCGCTCGGACAAGTATTGACCCGTCACCGCCCAGCGGCGTCAAGTGATTCTAGGCACTTCAAGAGGCACCGCCAACATTCCCAAATCGGGCCTCCTTCGAGGAGTCGGCACGAGATCGGTCGGAGTGTCTATATTGGGCCCAAGGCCATTGTACTATATATATGAGTAGAGCTAGCACATGAGTTTTTAGATGAGTTTTGAGTCTTGTCTCCTTTCAGTTTTTCTCTCTATTGCGAGAGCTCATGTATGTTCATCATTGATATCAAAGAAGCTTATCATTTTCCTCTCATTTGTTCTGTTTTCTTCTTCTTCTTCTCTTCTTGCAAATCCCGCGTGACATAGTCCCCCGGACTCTCCTGTTAGATCCACGGGTCCTCACAGAGGGCTGTCTTCCAGGAGTTCCCGAACCCAGACCCCAAACATTACGGTGGAAATTGACAGGTTTTGAAGGAAATTAATGATGTAGAAAAACCCTATTTATTTTTATAATGTCTTTTAAGAGTTGTAGATATCTGGCTTCTTCATCCTGCACTGTATTGAAGTGTAACATGCAATAGTGAGGAGCAAATTTTGATTCGATTTTTGCATTAGCTAAGTAAGCTTCTTGGCCATGGCATGTCTGGTGAAGTGCATTTTGTAAGACAAAGCTCGATGTTGATGCCTTTGGTTTAGTTTTTGCAGGAATACAAGCAAATCCAGATGCTCATTTCTTTGCAATCTCTGAAAACTTCTAGAATTGGTATTTATTCTCTTTATATGTGTTGTTTTGTTACTCTAGTTTCTGTTTAATATCATTCTGTTTGTGGCCATTTTTACAAAAGGCAAACCCCCCAGATGACTTTTAAGCTTAACTGGTTGCAGGTGGTCAAGCTTCTTTTGAAGGGCCAGATTTAGTTTTGCAATCTAAGGCGTATGCTCTATCCATTGATTTAGACTGTCGAATGCAAAAATGAGTTACATGGACTGTCTATGTTGCTCAAACTGTCTATGAAATAGGGGCAGCTATGGATGGCTCCATCTCTGTACTTTGAAAGTGGCAAATTCTGCTGAAAAGCTCTCCTTGTTGGTGCAGGATATGCATTGCTACCAAGGCCGTCTTCACAGCTTATTGTATTGCAGAAGCACACAAGGTGATGCTTTCCGCTTACTATGCTTTCTGAAAGAATATGAAGTGGAAGTGCTAATAGGTCAAAGAAATTCAACACGAAGATAAGGTCTTGCCTTAATCTTCTTCTCCCTCTCATTAGTTCATTTCTTATGGCGTGATGCGGCCGTCATGGCGATGGCAAGATTAAGTGATCTATTCACATTTGGAGATGGTGATTATCTAGGGATAAAGGCAAATCTTCTGCTCTTTGCTTTGTTCATGTTCTATTTGACGCATTTGCTCTCTGAAAAAGCTGTTACTTGAAGACCGTAGTTGAAGCGTTCTTTTTGAAGACTTTGGATTTCCTTTTCTTTCATCTTGTATTGAGTTTCTTTGGAGTCCATTGCCCATGATCTTTGTTGGCATTGTGCAGTTGTCAATTCTTGACATGTAACTATGATTCTATTTGAATCTGAAATTTTTGTTTGATATACACTCTTTATCTCTTTATGAATGAATACCACATTAAAGCTAAATATCATTATAAAGAAATCATCGGATAAAATGCAAATATGCCAAAATTATGAAAAAATGAGAATCTTGATGAAAATGGCTAAAAGCACTTATGAAGCATCGGCGAATATTGTGACAAACGACAAAAAAGCGTGGACGTAAATTCGACGAAAAACGGCGTAATTACGGCGCATGCTATGGCGAATATTTACGATGAAAAACACGGCGAAAAATTCGGCCTTCATCGGCGAATATTACGACGGAAATTACGACGAAAAATCGGCGATTTTCGCGTCCGAAAAAATGACGAAAAATTACGGCGCAAAATCGGCGATTTTTAGCCGAGAATATCGTCGAGAATATCGTCGACCATATGAGTCACAGGCAATTGCCTATTACGTAAAGGGTTTACGGCGATTTTTTGGCCTTAAAGCGGGTTTTACATTTGTAGTGGTGCTTTAGCCTTCATCCAGTGACCTTCGTCCTCGATCCCAGTTCTGTTAAGAAAGTCCTTTGGTATTCGGGCGGTTTGTTGGTTTCATGCGAGCCCCATTCTAGAATCCCATCGATCCGAGACATCGGATCGCCATTCTAGAATGGGGTGAGCATGCATGTCTTGCATGCATGCATGCGGCACATGCCCTTTCTGGTTGGGAGTTCGCTATTTTAGGCACGATTCTGCATCAACGTCTCATCGGCGCTTCCACTTATCCTTTGGCTCAAGATGTGTTACAGCTGCGCCCCGCGGAGGCGGCTTGGCCACGAACATCAGATGATAGTCAGGTCACGCGCTTTGGCAGGCAGTTGCTTCTACTATGTGGTGTCTTTGAGTTGGTAATTTGTAATGGCCTGGCACAGTGGCCTTCCTCCTGTAAGTGCACCTGCAGACAAGAGAATCAGGGTGGAGGATCTAGTGTGGTGGACTATCTATTAGTCGCTGAGCAGGATGTACACTTGTTCACTTTCGGGTAGGCACAGACAGTAGGGATGAGGAGACAGACTCAGATCACCTTCCACTCTACCTGCAGTTGGCTTGGCAGGCTGCTAGAACCCCATCTATGGTAGCTCCTTGTATACCTCGCTTGCGATTGGATTATGGCGAGCAAAGGATTATCTTGATATGCTCATAGATGACCTTTTCGAGAATTTTGCGGGCCCCCACGCTAGAAGCGACAAAGCGGGTCAGGTGATTGAGCTCCTTGGTACTGTTGCGAGAAAAGATGTTTTGGGATAGCATGCCCGAGGTATCCGCGGTACGCAACATTCCCCGTGTCGGTGGTTTGATCTTGAGTGTAAGGAATACAAATGCCGGCGCGCCCGAATCCGCGATCACGCAATGCGCCCACATGCCACCACCACGGTATCGTGCTTTCTTGAAGGCAAAAGAAATCTCCCGATTACATTACCCGTCATCAAAGGAAATGTTTTCCATGTTGAAAAGCCATCCTAGAATCTTTTGGCAAGGTTCTTGAAAGCCGAACCCGACATCTGAGGGGAACATCACTAATGAAGCGTGGGGAACAATACACGCAGCAACTCTATGATCCTCAAGGGACACGAGCACTCATACCTCCACAGAATGGTCCGACATTAGAAATCATAGAGGATGATGTTACCCGAAGTCTGCGGCGTTTGGCCAATGGGAAAGCAACGGACTGGATGGTATCGAGGCGAGGAGTTGCTCAAGTGGGCGGGGGAGCCTATGGTACCGGTCCTAACCACTATGTTCAGCGGGCTTCTGGGGAAGGATTCCCCCGTGGACCACAAGCGAGTTGTCCCCATTTACAAAGGCGGGGAGATCCACCAGTCCAACCAATTCACCGAACAATCATGAAATTTGATTCGGTTGTTTGCCAAACTGCTAGGCGGCATTATTGAGCAACGATTGACGGGTGGGCGGAAGCAACAGTGTCGCGAGCTCTCACACAAGCGAGGGTTCAGACCCCGGCATTCAACCATTGATCATATCTTCACATTGAGGACTTTTGTTGAGGATAGCGGCCAACCGTCGGCGGGACTGTATTGTTGCTTTGTTGACTTTCGCGAAGGCTTTTGACACCGTGCCTCGGGAAAAGTTATGGGAAAGATTGCGGCAACTAGAGGTTCTGTGGATATGCAAAATGCGAGTATCTGGAGGTTATGCGAGTTATGCAGGCGAATCGGGATGGCGGGACAACCATTCACTAGCGTGTTGGGGTCCGCCCGGAGATGTCCTCTTTCCCCAACATTGTTTGAAGTGCGTACATTGACCGGTTGGAACACCGGCTCATGGACAATGGGGGTGGCGGGACCCAACTTTTGCATCGAGGTCATCGGACAACTCATCTATGCGGGGCGATGTTGACCTCTTAGCTCACACTCCGGAGGATATCGCGATCTCACTTAGATACTACGGATACATTACGCCGAGCCCACGAACATGAGCGTCAATCCGGCCAAGACCAAGGTGGTCCTAATCTCATCCTCGCACCATCCAAGGCCCCCTTCATTCACTTGCTCGAGGGGCAACAAGTGGAGGTGACACCCACCTACAAGTATCACGGGAGTGGAGTTTCCTTCTACACTATCTTTGGGGCGCTTCCATAAGATTGCGTGTAGCGGCGGTGGAAAGCACTCTATGCAATGCGAACAATAACCACGAGGCGAGAACTATATGATTGGGGGCATCGGACACATCCGTTCGGGGTATTGGTAGAGCCCGCTCTCTTTTATGCGAGTTGAAATCACGGGGCCCGGTGGTGTCCCTTGCTACTTGGGCGACTTAGAACAGTCTGCGAAGGCCTTCTTAGCACTGGGGCACTTTCGGTGAAATCCACGGTCCCATAACAAATTTTGTTGCAGGAGACATGTTTCCTGCCACTTCAGCGAGCGGCCCTTGATAGACACATAGAATTGAATTTATTTTCGTATCACGATAAGAAGATAAATGTAATTCTCGAAACCATTGCTACCTTTAGTTAGTTAGACTCTCTTGGTAGTTAGGTTTTCTCGCATATATACTCCATTTCTTCCTTTTCATCTTCATCAGCTCATCTCCTTGTTTCTCCACTTGTATGCTCAAATTTGACCACGCTTTGCTGCATCAACGTTTTTCTACTGGTAGGCAAATTGGATAAGCGGATATAATTTTTCCATTTTTGTGTTTCCTTCATTGTCATATATTGGGTTTGTGATCAGCATTGGCATCCATGATGTATTTGTTATTTATAGATGCGGCTCAAGAGGCAAAGCAAACCAGATATATGACTAAATCTTCCTATAATCTAGATTTTGTTGTAGGTTTCTTTGTTTAGTTCACTAAAACAAATAGGTATATTGGATTTATTGCAAAAAATCTTGCCCCTACTTCATAAATTTAGAAGGCGCAGAAGAAGGCTTAGGAGTTGAAGTATTGGTCCATCAAAACCGCAGATTATTTTGCAGTGGCTCATTATCACAAAAAGTCCTTGAGTGAGCTAGGACAATGAAGTTTAAATTTGTATAAATGCTCCTGTCTTGGTAGTGCTTTGATACTTGGTATAGGCCGAGATTGATCAACAACACAGCTTGAACTGTAATTGCAAGGAGCACATAAGATGGAAGGGGGTCAAGTCCATACGGAAAAAGTCGTGCACATTAACATTTCGACTTCATGAATTGGGGTTATCTAAGGTAGACCATTTATTAGCTATATCATTGCTACATATTGTAAAATGTAGATGTCAATTCTAATTTTAGAGTTTTAAAATAAAAGTAATCAAGTTGAGAAAAAATTGAGGTGACTCTCTATAATATTCCTTTAAATCTGCACAATAGCTATCAAATGCAGTGCATCCACCTTAGACATACTACTTTTGTTAAGTTCGGCATCATCTTCGATTATGTCTGATGCACTTCACTTAATATGAAGCCTTCATCTTAAAGCCGGTCTAGCAAGGAGGTATTACATATGTTATTCTTCATGTTTATGGCATCTTTGGATGGGCTGTTTGTTGGTTGGGTAGACATTCATTTGTTCTATGCATTTGGAGGGTGAAAAATACTGCAATTTCTTAATAACAGAGGTAATTATTATATCAGACATATCTTATTTTTGCTGTATCGTTTGATATATCTATTTGCAAATTAAGCGAGAGATCCTAAGTAATACATGTTCTGCCTTCATTCCCATTCTTCATTCAATGTAGTTTTGTCCTTACTTATGTTATTTTTCTACACGGTATTATGTGCCCCATATGGTTTCTTGCCTCTAATCTTTTCCAACAGTGTTAAAAAAATGACCTTCTTCTTAATTTGTTGGACATGATCGTGCATAACCATCAAATGAAAAGCATATACGCTTTTCTTCTACTGTGCTATGCATAGTGACCAGTAAAATCGTGAAGCTGTTACGAACCAAAGGTTAGCCAGTAATCAAAAGATCAAACATCTAGTAAACCAACACTAAAACATTAAAGATTCTCAAAACCAGGCCTTTAGCCCAAAGCTCTCCACCCAACCGGACCACTCAGTTAGCAATATCAGGCGGGAATATAAAGACAGTAAGGCATATCTGACAATCAGTTTCCTTTTGTAGATTTTTTCTCGAGCTAGGAGTCCTCAATATGATACACCAAGAGTAAGGTTCTAGGATAACAACAGGATATTAAACAAGAACAGCAAAGCTCTTGGAAAAAGGTAATGGCTTTCTAGAAATCAGATTCAAGAGGGAATGAGTAGAGCAGTCTTTCTTGACCCCCTATCAAACTTCCAACCATAACTCTCTTATTCCCATGAGTTATGGGAATTGCACCCCAATTCAGAAACTAGACTCGTCGCCTTTGATTCATCTCTATTGCAGATTCGTGAAGCCTTTGTTGTCCATGTCCATGCTCTACTTCGGGGCACCTGTTGATCTGCCTACAATGTCTAAATGGACAAAAAAAAAAAATGACATCGACATAAGCTTTGACACAACCTAGTATGGATCTTCCTCCTTGAAGCTTGCTGGAAGGAGAATCGAATCCAGATCAATCCATGCTTGCCAAGAGATCCACATAGCGGTACTTGTTTACACGTTTACCCATGAAGAAGCACATGATGATTGTGTCCGTTCGAACTGGTGCACACCCCGTCAGATGGGTCCAGGAAGAGCTAGAAAACATGATCTGCCAATGCTGTTAAATGGGAGTAATTGAAGATGGATGTCACACCCTTGATTGCTATGCGGCATTTGCACTTATCCGTTATACAACAATAGGCTGTTGTGTTCTTACTTTTTTTTTTTGTTTGGTCCAATAGCCCCTTGCTCTGTATTATGTTATGGACAATAAAGTTCAATTAAACCTAATAGAATTCTCAGTCCGACAACATTTTTTACCCATGTTATATGCAACAGATTGACAAATTGTTTTTCTTTTATGTGGCTATGTGCTCATAGCCTGGCGACTGGTTTCTCTTTTGTTGGCTCTACTTGCATGTTTAGTATTCTTCTTCAGCCCCGATATACATGCATTATGTCTTGGTGCTATATATACATTGCATCGTAGTATTTTTCACAATACTATGCATTTTTACATCAAAATAACATGTACAAGAAATTTATCGCGGCGGCCCCGACTTACTCTGTGAAGACGGATTTGTATATATTTGGAATGGTGCAAAAGATGTTCTCGGACTTAATGGTGAAGAATTTGTGTGGGAAGGTTGAGGACTTCAATGTAGGAAGCCAGGTTCTTACGTACTTCTAGCCCCCTGTATTTTCCAAATCTCTTGCAGCAGGACCTGGCGTACTCTGCGGATAGTCGGGCCTCAATCCAAGCCCTTAAACTTCCTATTATTTTCCTTTGAACTACTAATGTACTTGTTTGCAATTAAATATGAGTTAATTAACAAGCAATGCAATGGACAAAAGTAACAATCAGGACAAAACTGTAACAACAAAAAAAGCAAGCAACGTTCCACATCTGGCATTGTGGCGGTTCTCAAAATGCATCGATTCTTCTAATCGATTCTTCTGATTGAAGACCCCACAAGACAAATCGGCCTTTCTAAGCCCAAATCGGCCCTTCCCAGACAGTTTCGGGATGACCCAACAGATTCCACATGGATTAATCCCTTCCAGCCAGCTTCTTGAACGCCCAAATCTGCATACTTTTAAGCCCTTATTCACTCAATTCTAGATGTTAGAACCAAATTCGGCCCTTGCTAGACCTAAATCGATGCCCTCCAAGCAATTTCGGCATGTTTCCTGATGAATTCAAGTCTGATTGGGGCAATTGGGTCACCATCCGGTGTTGCTGTTGCAGGGGATTCAGCCTGTTTAGGCACATCCAAGGACTATCCAATGCCAAATCGGCGGCTTAAAGACCATATCTACCTTTCGAACCAAATCGGTATGATTCCCGGCATTTCTAATGGATTGAATCCATCTCCAATGATTTTTGTTGCGATAAAAGCGATTCTTTGAAGCTTTTCGTTGAAGCTAAAAAAGGATATCCGGTCCCCGAACATTTCTCTTCCCCGAACAGGTAGATATGGCCTCCCAAGAACATCAAACTTGCAATCAAGAAAGGTCATATAGTTATTATTCAAGAGGCCACAAATTCGCCAAGAAGGAATGTGGGTGCAAACTTGCTCATTCTTTGCTCAAGAAAGTTTAGATGGATTGATTGAGCAAGGGGAGTCATGTGGTTGTGGCTCCTCCTCAATAAATATTAACTAGGAAAATACAAAAAGTGTTCCTCAAAGCCTTCTTAGTACGAGCACTAGGGGTGAAGTTCACAGTCCCATATCAAATTCTACGCAGGAGACAGGATTCTTGCCTCTTCAGAGGGCGGCCCTTGATCGCCACATTGTCTATTTTCAGAAGGTGGTCAATATGGACGATGCTCGTCTTCCTAAACTAGCTTATATCATGGCAATGGGGTCGCAGCGCCTCAAGGCCTGCTGGAGGGAAAAGAGAGCTCAATGGTTGGCTAGATGGAATGTGCAGGAGCACAGGTGCATACATGTGCAAACAGAGGCAGATCGCCATAGCTTGAGGCAATATCTTGACGCTTGCTTCCTCAGCAAGCTTTGGGATGCCAATGCCCTTGAACATGTCAAGACAACACACTCATCGGTATACACATAAATCCCACATTGGAACGAGGCCCGCAATGCTACCAAGTGCCCACTTGCCCATGAAAAAGGCGCCAGACTCATTGCCTCCATTCGCATGAGGGCACATCATCTTTGAATTGAGGCGGCGATGGATTGGTGAGCCACGCCAGGGGCGCTCTGTCAATCTTTGCCAAATGGGAGTCATTGAGGATGAATCTCATACCCTTCAAAGTTGCCCAAAGATATGATCAAATTCCGGACGGCGCTATCTTTGAGTTGGTCGCCTCGCCACCGTTACATGTGACATTGAGCCGCGACATCCGTCGCGGGTGCTGGGATCATACCTTCAGGAGGTTATGGACATGCGAGATCAGCTATGTCCTCGGGCACACACATGTATATATGCATTGATGTATACTTATTGACAGTTTTGTTACTTTTTCCCTCAAAACCCTTCGAGGGGGTTTTTAACCCGGACAGTAATAAGTTTGCTGCGCTCCTTGTGGGTCCCATAGGCCGATTGGCCTCAGTGGACGATAAAAAATCATTCTCATTCTCATTCTCAATAATATTTTTCGACACTTGGCGTGCATGCACTGGAGCATCAAAGAATCTCGAAGAATGGAATCAAAGTGTATGCATTATATATGGTTTGATAGAAGTCTTGTTGCTACTTTAACATATCAAATATATACATTCATGAAATGCTTAGAAGCTTCATTTTCACTTTTGCAATGTGGTGTTCAATACGATTCTTATAGTCTCTTAGTTTTGACATGTTATATAAGTTTGCAAAACAAAGAAAAACGGTAATCACATTCTTAAGTTTTTACACCCTAAATATGCATATTAAAATCAAGAACATATCCAAGTTACAATGCCGACCATCTTAAAATGGCAAGGAAGGTTATTTTTAAATTCGATCCCCCAAAAAATTGCAACTGCAAGTCGTGGAGGAGGAGGGAGAAACAAGGGAAGCAAGAGAGGGAATGAAACCCAACTTTAACTTTTTATGCTGGCATCAGCGTCAGTAATAACAATAATTAAATAACTGATTTTAAATTTCCCCCTTTTTTTTGTTTCAAAAAGAGTTTGTATAGTAAAAAATTTTCCTTATATTTATATACAAAATTGGTACAAAAAAGGATGCTTGATGAGCAAGTTAGTTATTGTGTCCTCGAATCCTTCGAGCAAGAGCCAAATCCCTCGTCATGATAGTGACCCTTTTGGCATGGAGGGCACAAAGATTGGCACCCCCAAAAAGGGCTATCAAGTAAGCTTCGGCAGCCTCTCGCAATGCGAGTATGGCAAAAGTCTAGAACTGCAAGTCAGTTTTGAATTGTTGGGCTATTTCGGATCGGATCTTTGAGAAAGCTTCCGTCGCGCAGCTCTGTGGTCTTCTCCCAGAATTTCCTTTAAGGCCCGCAGTCGCGCCTATACCGATCTCAACTTCTTTGGCGGTCTCACGGAGTCTCGGCTTCTTGGGCAAGGTCTTGCCCCCTCGTTCCGGCGAGGCAGGCGGCATCTACTTCGGTCTTCGCCGTGCGAGCTTGTTGCCTTCCCAATACTCCCAACAATTTTGAGCTTCTCCTTGTATGCACTTCCCCAGCTTATGGGCGTGGACTTCCTTAGTCACTTAGCTGTAGGGGTCTGCCTGCATGCGCACGCTTTGGGTATCCCGCCCGGATTTTCTTTGGGTTTGCCGCTATTGGTCCTCCGATTACGCTGGGTAAGCTCCTCGCTGCGTTCTTTTTCGCCGCCCTGTCGACCTCTTGTTCGCTTATTTGCATGAGTTAACCATGTGCTCCTCCTCCACTTTAGCGAGGCATCGGGCAGTGATCCTCCGTCACTACAAGAGAATGACTACTAAACGTCAAAAAAATCGTCAACGGGTCCAAAACAGTTTGTCAAATGCATATTTGACTATTAACATGATGCTTGATCTGATTAATGAATTGATGTTTAAATCTGACGAAGAATCTGACTAATAAAATGATGAATATGCATTTGACGAATTACTCGACGTTTAGACTAATGCTTAGCTTGACTAACTAGTTGTCCAATAATCTTGCAAGTAATGGACCACGCCCTAGATCCGATGGCCAAGATTCGATTGAAAATTTGGACGGTCAAGATAGCCCTTTTCTTCTTGCTGTAACACGATTCAGGGATTCTTCAGCTATGGTGGAGCATGCCAAAGCTCGGTATCACGATATGCTTTTAAATATTATCCGCTTCATCAAGTTCGACTCCACAGGGTTCGAATGGAGCTTGGGATGGCACACTCTTGATGTTTCATATCTGAATGCCTGAATGGCTTTCTAGCGGATGATTCTCGCAACTGTAAGATGAGAGTTAGCCCTAGGGTTTAATGTTCATTAAGCATGAGTTTAACTTCTGTTTTGCAGGTTTTTCTTCTTTGTTCAATTGCATAAACGTTCTTTAAGGCAGCCATGACCGTTACAGGGTATTTGGGGCAGCAGAAGGCCTACAAGGATTTGATGTTACCAAAATGCTTGCTAAAGAATAGTTGAATAGGGCAATAGCGTGGGCGTGCACAGGCTCAAACAATATATTTTCATTCCATCTGGTTTCAATTGCATTTTCCAGATTGATGAAGATCGATGAAGATGATCTATTCGCAAAGCTGATCGACCTGCTAATAACTAGATTTGGGCTTCGATTAGAAGTAGCGGAAGGAGCTGGAAAGTGGATCTGCACATCGGAATGCGAAGCTTCAATAGCTTCTCTAGACTTGACAGCTATGGTTCCAAGGCAAGAAGAGGTCAGTATGGCGCTCCTGCATCCTTTTGCATTACATTCCGCTGTTATTGTTATTATTTCTAGATTCTATTGAGGTTTTAGAAATTAAGATGGCGCAAGCATGAGGTCTTTGTATTTGTAGTCTTGATATAATATATTCTTGCACAGGTTACAAAGAAATCAGCCTGATGTGGCATGGATGATCCCATCAACGGAAAATTGATCTTTTTTGCTAAAACGCATGCATGTGATAGCAATTTGTGCGTATACTATAAAAACTATCCTCCTTGATATTTAGTTTGACCCAAGCTTTAATTCTTACCAATCAGCAAGCTGAAAATTTCTCAAGCTGCCTTTGGCAAGTTTTAATTAATACTCCTGGTTGCAAAAGTGATCTTAGGGCCACTCATTCTGTGTTTTATATGCAATGTTGCTTTATCAATTTGGACAATTTTAGAACGTCTCCCTTCAGACAAGCTTGGAATTTAACTTGCAGACACGATTGTTCTTTAAGTAATATGTTTGCTAACATTTTTTAGCTATGAGATTTGATATGTGACCAGACAGCTTTAATCTTTTATTGAAGCAATTCGTGGGTCTGCTCTGCTCTAAACTAATGTTGTACTTCTTGCTTATTATACCAGTATCAAGAAACATGATGTATTTTCTATTACTCCTCGACATTGGTGATTGCTTAATTGCATGTTAACTTTGTGAAAATATGACTGTTGGTATTCCTTTTGTACCTTCATAGTGCCTCTACCAGCTTCCAGAGAATCATATATAGCATACAGGACACAACAAGGTGCAAGCTCCCAGATAATCATATAGAGCATACATGACACAACAAGGACACAACAAGATCATTGGCATTCACATCCAATCCAGCTTTTTCGGCTATGCTATTTTGACATATTTGCTGCCAAGGCTACTGTGCATGCATTTTTTATTGTTAAGATAGCATGCCGAACTGATTTCAGCCAAGTTTCTTCTTCTATTATAAGTTAAGCCCATGATTTCAGCCAAGTTCCTTCTTCTATCATAAGTTAAGCACATGATTCATATTGGGCATTTGTGCTACAATGACTCTCATCCTTCTTAATTGTTTGTGGCCATGCATATTTCTTTCTTTAGTTCTTTGTCCCGAATAAATGGAATCCTCACATGCATTTGTTCATTCCTGGTAGATTGAAGCATTTGCTATTGCAGTTGGGGTGGAGCATAGAAATATTGCCATTGGCTAAGAATTATTCAATACCGCAATGCAATTTTAAGGGGCAAGATCAAATGTTATCTGTTTCATTATTCTAAAAACCTAGAGAACATTTTTTACAAAAAAATGCATCAACAAAAGACCACAAACATGTGCCTAAAACATATGTTGCATATATTGTTCTACATATGTTGCATGGATAGACACAAGATGCATTTAAAACAAAAGCATGCCAATCCAATGTACAATAAGCTTTATGAATATGCCAGCTTCATGAATATGTCATATGTAGGCATTATTCAATGCATATATTTAAGCTCCTCCAAGTTTAATAAACATAAATGTACTTGATAAATGAAAGTAATGTGTTTGTCATGATGAATGAAACCCTAAAATGCTGGGGAGAAACTAGCTTGCATGCAAGCAACTCAAACTTATAGGTTCTAATTGTGCACAAACCCTATAAACACAAAAAATCATATAGCCCATCCCTATAAACACAAAAAATGTTGGGCTTGGTACTCAATAGGTAGTATTAGGGAGGGGAGGAGGGAGGGAGGGAGGGAGGGAGGATACTAAGTCACAACAAGAGAGAAAGAGAGAGACTCAAGCAAAGTATGCATGTTTGTTTCAGTTGTTTTTGAGAATTTTGCCAATTTCCGTCATTTACAATGTGCCATCTTATGTCCAGCCTCGCAAACAGTTATAGACTTTGACTATAGTCTTACCTCAAAACAAACTCAGGTTAACACTTTCCTCACTTAGACTTGCTATGAACAAGCACCACTTAAAGCTAAAAAATATACGGATCCAACACTATCTAGCATAGAGCTACATTTCTTATAAAACATTTGTTCAAGATTTCGAAAGTTTTTATTATAGAAAAAAGTAACAAAAGTTGGATTATTGCTGCAAGCGTTTTCTAATTGCGGCCAAAACATTTACAGGCCAACCTTATGCCCAGCAACGCTGGGCACTATTACTAGTCTAACTAATAAGGTGACGAGTAGTCGGACGAATCAATTCTGACGATTTTGTTGACTAAAATTCTGTCTAATAACCTGACTTCTTATCTGACCAAATGTTTGACTAAATATCTGGCTAAAAGTTGATTTATAAGTTGACGATTAAGTCTTCCTATATTCATCAGAACAATCGTCATGCATCATATCTATTGTAGTTGTTGCTATTCTTTACTTATTTTAATAATACAAAAAATTTATCGCGGCGACCAAGGCCACCATTGAACATTTCTCTTACCAATAAAACTTGTGGGGTTGAACCTACTATAGTAGCATCTAACATTTGATAATTCATTGTTTGCTTAGCAATCATCTCATATGGTCGCCGCCAACATTTCCCTTACCAATGAAACTTGTAGGGTTGAACCTACTATTAATGTTTAACATTTGATAATTCAATGTTTGCTTAGCAATCATCTCATAGGCTAGGAAATTAAGCGCAACATTATACAATCTAAATTCATGTTGTTATACTTTCTAAGTTCCAGCTAACCCATTGTTATCAACTCAAATTGTGCATAATGCTAGTTGTGGGATGGACCCATTGTTGTCAACTCAAATTGTGCATTTGGAACAATGCTAGAGACTCTCAAAGTGAAAAATACCTAGTGCGAAAGACATCTGAAGTGTGGACTTTTTTTTCTTTTTGAGATCCTTGAATATGTAGGACCTTTAGGAATCCTTTTAGGTTATTAATAATAACAGAGTCATGGAGGTTATCAAAAGGCATTTGAAATAGATCTTCTCTGTACCAGAGCAATAAGCCACATTAAGTCACACCTATTGCCAATACCCTCGGAATCCCTAATTTTCCCACGGTGTTACAGAGTCCCTGACTCAAGATTGATGCCTTTGATCAAGTTAAGAATGCTTCTAGGAAGATCGAGTGTCTGTGCTTGGAAATCTCCCATCCTTAAATACTGCTCTAATCCATGAGCTGATGGCTTCTATAAGAAGCCCAAATGCCAAAATCAAGATTCGGCCCTCCTGCCTATGGTGTTATTTTGTTAATTATATCTAGACATGTATAATTATTTTAGAGATATACTTTGCCTAAGAGTGACACGTAGGGGTGCAAGGGAAAAAAGTGAAAAATAAGTCATTCTAGTGGTTGTAGGATCCCTTACAAGGTAACATTTTTAATAAACAAGCTAATGTAATATCGAATTTTTGAGCAAGGTAACATTTTTAACAAATAAGCTAATAAAATGTAATATCGAATTTTTGAATGAGGCAAAAGCATACTATTAGGGCATGGCATTTTTAATCGTACCTAGAGGCAAAGCTGTGGAGCAGCTCAATCCTAGAAGCAAAGATGCGGAGCGGCTCAATACTGGGACAAAGCCGCTCAGTATAGCGATGATTCACGACGAATGAGGTTGTATGATACTTTATTTCAATCGGATCTGGAAATTTTGATGGGCACAGGTTTTAGGGACTTGGAAACGCAGAAATGATGCAGACTATTAGGCACTTTAAATTCTTGACTAGTAGAGTTGCTTCTAGCTCGAAAATAGAAACAAAGTTCAAAATGGATCGTTACAGGTCATGAAGATATATTGTGATGAGACCTGGTTCAGTGGTTATGGCTACAGCTGTTGCGAATGAAACAGGTAATTGGATGTAATAGTGTAAGTCTGTTTTGCAAATATAGACCTTAAAGTTTCTGTAGCGGCAGCTAATGCAGGAAATATACCCCATTTTCATCACAATTATGGATTGGATGCTTATGTTCATATCAAAGAATGGGAGCACTGATCGAATGGAAATTTTTTGCTTGTTCCTAAGAAAGCTGGAAGGTCTATTCTTCAACCCATTGCATTTTAGACCTCAAAGGAGTGGTAAGTATTGCAGAACATACTTGCATAAGGTTTTGAAAATGCCTTCTCCTTTAGTTTACGCATGACAACTGGGGTCAAAGCAAGCTACTTAGTATAGGGATGAAGAAAAACATGGTATGAATTTTGAAAGAAGTTGCACCAATGTTTCTTGCGTTTTGGGTTGCCCCTAGGGGGGCAAACCCTTGTTTATGTGGGTTTTTGGCATATCCTAGGTATATGCTAGAATATCCCTAGGATATGCTGGTGACTGCTCCAAACCTCCTATTTCCTGTAAACTCTCGGTCAGCTGGTAAAGAACTCCACGTTTCATTTCTTGAAGCCAACAGGGTAACTGGCAAGGCAGGGATCGGCGCTTCAATCTGATGAAGAATAAGAACACATCTTGCAAGGAGCAGCAGTTTATATCAAGAGACCTTGCCTATGACATGGTGCGGGAGTGCTTGAAAATTGGAGACCATGAGCTTGGACGAAAACTCCAATTTCTCATTGCAAACCAAGGTGTAGGTACGATTTCTGTCCTGGCTAATCATCTCATTCGAATTTTGCTTCATGTAAAAGTTTGATCGAGGCAAACCAAGCTTTAGATAATGTGTCTATACCTGATCTTTATACTTGGAATGCTATTATTGATGCCAATGTTAAGCATGGTGATGTTAATATAGTTGTTCAAAGAACAAAGAGTGTCAGTGGTTGGAGCTTTTCATAGATTGTGGCTATAACCATCATTCATTTAAATTGGATTTATGTCTGTTCCAAAAGCACGCCACTTTTGCATACCCTTTTCTCAATATAGTGTTTTGTTGTGTGACATGCTGTTTTGCATTGTTGCAAATTTTTGCATTGTAGTAGTGGGTGGTTTAACATTTTCTTGTTTTAGTGAGAAGAATGTGGTGTTTGATTAGCATTTGTAGATAACAACACATCAATATACAGAGAACACTTTTTACATTGTATTCACTTGATATGAAGATTACATCATGGAGGGACTAGTCCTTTCTCTCAAGATAGGGATCCATCTCCTTAGTCCGATCTAGTTCTGGATGCGTTTTGACAACATCTGATACTGTTTTACCAGAAGCCAAGCCACTCATGATGGACATGAATATTACTAGAAACTCATCTGTAAAGTAATCTTGTGGAGTATAAGTTGGTGGATTTAGAGCCTGACCTTGATTATAAAAGCACTTAAGAGCATCATCATCTACTATTATGATGTCCTCTTCTGAGGCGTTGCCTAGCGCCTGCCTGAGGCGCTGCCTAGCGCCTGCCCGAGCAGATGCAGTGATGGATGGCGTTGGGGCAGCGGCAGTGAAGGATGGCGCCCCTGTGTGTGCCTGAGTGGATGTCCGCCTGCGAGCATGCCTGGGGGTGCTGGCGCCTTGGCGCAGGGCTGGAGGATGCACCTCCTCCAAGCGACTTCTCTGAGCGTTTTCCCTGAGCGCCGCCTTCCCTGAGCGCCTGGGCTTCTGGCGCTTGGGCTTATTGGATGCGTTGGTTTTCAGCTTCAGCGGTGCCCTCACGGTCACCGCCTTTCTGCAGATCGTTGCTATGGGGGTTTTGGGATTCTACCTGTTTCTGGGGCAGCTCTTATGGTCTAGTGGTTTGATCGAGTTACTCCAGGGGGTCGGCACCAGGATCTCTGCATCAGCATCTATTTGCCCTGGTTTCAGTGAGAGGATGGAGGTTTAGCGCGTGCATGAGTCCGCACCAGTACTCGGCACCTAGCTGTGAAGAGGTTACGGTTCGGGGGCGTTTGTTGAAGTTCTGTTTGTTGGAGGTATGCTTGTTGCTTTTTGCAGCAGCATAGCTTTTTGGATCTGTGGTCATCATGGCAACGGTTTTTCCCCAGTGGGGTTTTTTAATCCGGGCCATGGTGCTCACGGGCTTCGGCCCATGCAATGTATTTTTTGTTTTCTTTGTACTTGTGGTCGCATGTCCTTCGTGACGCTGCCTTTGTGGTGCGACGTAAAAATATACTTCCTTCCTTCCTTCCTTCCTTCCTTTTGTATGCCAAGCTGATCCATCATAGTACCAAGATGTTTCACGAAGACCGGTTTGCCATCCGGATCTCTTGGATGTGGAAACTTTATACACTTACTTTGGTCCCAAATCGTCACAAAGTCTCGATTCATGCCTGGTAACACCCTAAGTACTTCATCAACATTTCTGCGTTCCATTGAGGATCAGATGGCAACTTGAAACAATCTGAACGCCTCATTCATCATATCTTCTAAGTGTGGACGAGGATAGATCCACTTAATATTCGATTCTAGAGGGACTTGCTCGAAGTCATCCCTGTTAATAAGCTTCTTAGGAAACGTTTTACACAGGACACCATTCAGATCGAAGACAATGATTTTGTCACAAGCAGGTGGAGCCCTGAACCATGGAAAACAAAGTTAGCCATGCAAAAGTGGTCTGCAATACACGCCAAGTGCGTTTTATCCTTCATAAATAAGCTACATCGCGCCTGGCATGAATTACCTTTCATCGTCGCCGCGTCATCCCGCGGCCGCGTGGCGTCTACTTCACTCCCGGATGCTTCTTGTCGGAAGCATAAACGCCACCGTTAAGTTGGGACCGTTTCTCTTCTATGAAAGCTACCACGGGGTTTTGATTCCTAACCTCGGTGGTTGCATCCGAGCTTGCATGATCATCACGGCTGGTATCGAATCGCCCCATGATCGTACCCCAAAATTTGGACATTACGGTTGGAATGTTATGAAGCATGGACTCCAAATTTTTTCTCCATGGTCTCACGTTCCGCTCTAGCATTTGGCCTTCTCCTCGGGGGTTGCATTGCTTTTGAACATTCTCGAGTTGCACTTTCGGAGGCTTTTGTGAACTAGTATTACCTTACGCCCTTTGTAAGGTACCAAAACCAGCGGGGTTTTATCTTTGATGGGACCCCAATCAGCCGTGGCTAGTACCTTTTCGAAAAACACTTCAAGGAAATCCCTGGACTGGTCATCGTTGACGAAACTTAAACATCTTCTTGATGTCTTCAGGGCCTCTCTACCAATATACCCTCCAACATGCAATTCACAGCAAGTGGTATCAAGTGGTGCAAATGCCTCAACAAGATAGCTTGCCAGATTGATTGCAAACCCATGTTTATTCAAGAGTCCCTTTTCTTTTGTCAGCAATTCCAGAGTGATGTCTTTCCGGTAGAGGTTAGGAACATCAAATTCCTCGCTTTCATTTGCTTCATCCTCATCATCTGCTTTGTAGAAGACATTTTTCAAGTTGGGTTCATCCAAAAGAAAACACTGCCATGCACCTTTATCCGATGCCCCTTTGCTCTTAGCTACCTCATAGTCGTCATCTGGCACAAGGGATATCATTATGAAGATTATACAAAGCGCTTTTATCTTTGCATCCTCAAATCAGTATCCTTTGTCTCAAAGAGAAGAGAGCCTTCCCTAACGACCTTTAGGCATTCCAAGTCGTATGAAGCCACCAAAGCATGCATATGAGGCTCTCCTGGGGGGCATATGATGACAATAGTAAAGAGCTTCTGAGTTGTTAAGCCTATGCAGCTACTAAAAAAACTGCTTTACTCCTGTTGAGTCATCCCCTTCCCTCCTTTTGCAGTCCTGCTATCCAATACAAACAGAGAAATATTACGAGGGCCTATTGTTGTATCGGGTAGGAGACCTTTATAGTCAGTAGAGACCAGGTATTGGAGTGCAGGTAAGTCACCACCAACATCTTTCAGGACGGCAATCTTTCTTCTTAGCTCAGCCATCACCTTATCTGATAGCTTTTATATGGTGTCTTTGTTGGTTCTTTGATTTCTGTTTTTGCAGAAATTCCTTCGACCAAAAGGCGTATTTCTTGATGTCATCGGCAGAACCGTCATACTTGTCTAGCGGGCCGACTTGATTAATGTTACATCACCGGATAGCCGAAGTTCTTCACCAACTGCTACCTTTATAACTCGCATGTTCTTTATATGAGTGCAACAATCAATGAAGGACATTTTGCCCTTAACTGAAGAAGCCTTCTTGTACAGAACTTCTTTGTTTATGCATTGATTTAACAATCAAATGATTTCATCATCTTGAAGGCCCTGTACTTTCCTCATCTCGGTAGTCTTGAGATCAAATATTGAAGTATCTTGAGGAGGCACTCTTCCCATTGGGTCCGATAGGCCGTTTACGAACATAAGCATCCTGAACTTCGTTCCACTTAGCCCGGACTTCGTCCTTGGCGAAGACGCGATCTTAATAGGCATCTGTGGGACCTCTGGAAGCTGCCCCGGGCGTCTGCGCTTCCTCCCCCCCGATTTTTTCCTGTTTTTTTTTCCCTTGGTTTCCTATCTTGGATGATAGTCTGAGCCAAGGTCTTTTCCAATGCCTTAAACTCCTCAGACTTCGTTCCTCCCTGTTTTGTTTGCAGGGGTCTTCCATATTCTATCCATTGCTGGCGGGCATGACGGAGTTGCTCCACGTAAGGGCTGCACGTGTAAGGAAAGCATGTCAGCCAATATGACCAGGGCATACAAAAATTAACCGCTTTTTAGATCAAGCAAACAGGATAATCAGGAAATGTCAAAGGCAGCCGTGCCAATTCGCGCCTGGCGTGAATTCATGCTGCCAATTCGCGCCTGGCGTGTATTCGTCCGCGAATTGTCAGCATGAATACACGCCACGCGCGAATTGCCAATGTACTGCATTTTGATCAGGCGGTACGTTGGCAATTCGCTGCGTGTACTCATCGTCGACAATTCGCGACGAATACCGCATAGGCGCTTGGCAAAGATGAATACACCGGCCTTAATTGGCAAACGTCTTACATTCGCGCTGGCGTGTATTCGGCCCACGATCAAAATGTACATTGGCAATTCGCATATGGCATGTATTCATCGCGACAATTCATGACGAATACACGCCAGCGAGAATTGGCGGCATGAATACACGCCAGCGCCAATTGGCACGCCTTGACACCGCCGGACCTAGTCTACTACCGTTATTCCTACTTGATATATCGACTCTATTCCACCAAATATACTAACCTTTTATAAAGAAAGACTTACACCATTTTGTTCAAGTTGCACTAATCTCGCCGGGTCCTCTGCGGGGGTATGGGGGCTTAGAAACCGACACCTCCTGTGGTTGTAATATAGCAGATATATTGTTTGTCCGGTTTGCTTAGCCTTGGTTGGATAGGGATCGTTGTGCCTCAATAGAATGTTGTCCGTCAATAATAAGGAAGCATACATTAGGGTTCTCCACTTTGTTAGCTCCTCTAGTGTTGTCCACCGGAGTGGATCATCCTTTTTTATCCCAAGGAAGCACGTCGGCTAGCATAGGAACTTGGCACGGATTCCTCACCATCGCCCTCAATATTTCTCTTGCATGCTTTCGGGGTCATACCTCCCTCGCTAACAAGACTTGACTTATGTGATCTCACCGGGCGGTCAACATGGATGGGATGTGTAAAAGATTGGCCAAGTGGGTAGTTATCTGCATACTTGACTAGCCTACTCATTGCCTCCGGTACCGCAATTTCTTTTGAGTCATTTTCTGCCAAAATGCCATCAAGCATTGCGGTTTGGGATGTCCTTTCCTAAGTCCAAAGAATCTTCGTTACATCCCCGATATCATTTTGATGCTTCATCTCCTCCAGGTAGTAACTTGGAGAAGGTCCTCGCAAAGCTCTCCTCACTGCAGACACCCCTTCACTAATAGAAACTGGAGTGAGGTTGCCGTAAATCTGACGAGATCTTTCTTGTGGTTCTTCACAACCTCCACTAGGAGTTGACAACATATGTCATCCTGCTCCTCACAAGTGATAAGAATACCTTGTTTCTTCATAAGATCGGTCTCTTTCTTTCTGGAGTGTAACACAAGATCCACCTTACCATTTGTTTTGCCTACATCAACATACCACTCCGCACTGTCATCCATCTTCTCCTCGGGGCATGGAGGATCTGTGTCTGCTCTGATAATGGATCCGCTATCATCCATCGACAATGCATAGGATACTGCGTCCTCATTAAGCTTTCCCTTCTTCTGTGAGCTGGAGCTCGCTGGAGTATCTTCCGAGCCTCTTGCTTTCTTAAGAGGAGGTGTAGGAGCTACCATTCGATTTTGTCTCTTCTTCCCTGCAAACGAGGGTGCAATACACGCTTAGCGCGATTTCGAGTGGTCATCAATTCCGGCCAGGCTAAAATGTACGAAATGGCATCACGGTCCCCAATTCTGGACATGCACTCATAAGGCGTGCCAATTACAGCATGCCGAACAGACACTCGAAGGCAGGCCAACTAAACACGGTCATACTACTTTACACACAGGTGGACAAATTATAGACAGAACAGTTAGTCCACCAGCAGGACAATTTAACACAGGAAGGACATTTATTATGCAGATGCAAATACAAGTCACTGCGCGAAATGAGCGACTAAAGAAATGATAGACGAGAGTGTGAGCGGCTATAGAAATTTAAGTCAACGCTACGAAAAATAATAGACAGGAGTATAGGCAGAAGATATAGAGCAAATACAGTAAATACAGAGCAAACACTGCACACTAATCAGAGCAATGAACAATGAATGAATAACACACAGAATGATGACAATACTGACCTTGAGCATCTTCTCTCGTGGCCCGGCCTGAGTTTGGAGCAGCACGACCTTTGGGCGGCATCTTCGCGATGATCTTGAGTGCCTCGGAGTTCTTGAGCGCCTCGGAGTTCTTGAGCGTCTCGGAGCAAGTCGACAATCAAAAAGCAAGAAATGGTATTCAAAAACTTATATAGATTTCCATAAGGCGATTAGTTCGGCTTTCGATCGACGGGTTTCATTCGGATCGACTTTTGATCGACGGTCCAATAGAAGCGAGCGGTTATTAAAATTTCGCGGATCGACTTTTAATCGACGGTCCGATAGAATGGAGCGGTTATTTAAATTTCGTGGATCGACTTTTAATCGACAGTTAGCAATCTTACGATTGGGCCTAATGGATGGGACGCGATCGTACGAGCAGTAAATGGCTCTACAACCGCCGTATTGTCAAATCCCATAATTAGATTTCACTCAGCGGCTAGAAAAGCAGTACAATTAACGGATAATTTGAAACTACCACCTAATCTTGCCGCCAGCCTTTCTTGTCATTCGAACTCGAAAGAACTTGGAAGAACAGGAAGAACTCGGAAGAACTGGGAAGAAGCCGGCGCCTGAGCGATGTCGAGCGCCTTCATGTAAGTTCATCTACTCTTCCAGAACCCAAGCTCCAAATTAATCCCATGATCTTGCGACATTGAACAGCGTTGAAGAAGAATGTTACATCTTTTACGGCAATTTGAAGAGGAGGGTGGGAAATTGCAAGATAGAATCGATTCGATCCGGAAGCAATCGCCCATGGAGTTCCTCTTGGAAATGATCATGTGAAGATTCTAGTAACCGATTGCCATTTCAACGACGAAGCATTACCCGAAGGCATCCCGATGGAGACACCGCGATGGGGTGAAAGCATCGGAACCTTTGTTGCATGGCCAGTAATTCGCTTAAAGAAGGTGAGTTTCATTTTCAGAAGGAAGATAGATCAGAAAAAGTAGATTGAGTGCTTATACTAAGATGCACAAGCTGATTATGTCATATGTATGAAATTAAAACGCTTGCATGCCAGACCATTCATTCAATATTTCAAAACTATAAGGCCTACAGACCAGAGTATTCAGGAATTTAAAAAACACTATATTCTTTACATGGATGGGATATTCTTTAAAAAACCTGCATTCTTTACATTGTTTTAATTACATCTGTGTGTTATTCATCTGTGTGTTGTTCCTCAGTAGTCTCAAATGCTGGCACAATAGTCTCAAATGCTGTTGAAAAAAGATAAACTGGCATACAAGATTCCGGCAAATAAGATGGTGCAGCTATTGGGATATTACCCAAAATGGCTTCGAGGTCTGCAACTCTAATTATCAGCTTAGCATTCTCCATTTCAAGCCCCTCCAGAGCACGACACTACTCATTGAATAAGCTTATGCTTGTAGCCTATGCTGGCACAGGAGGAACTTCAGTTGAATATGCGCCAGGCGTATGTTCAGTTGAATACGCGCCAGGCGCGAATTCATAAATCTGTAAGTTAGAGAGAAAAAACAAATTAGTGATTTCGCGCCATGAGCGAATACCATTCATTTGTAATTTAAATGCAGTACTGGCATTAGGAGAAGTCTTATGAATTGTAAACTCATTTAATGCATTAAAAAAATTAGCAGGTCTTTGTGAGAAGAAATATTAAGCTATGAAAGCTAGTTACTGTATGCAATCCACGCCATGCGTGTATCCTGTATTGTACTTTAAAGCAGTACTGTAATTTTTAAATTTGAGAGAGAGTTGAAGTGAAATCCGCGCCCGGTGCGCGAAATATGTTTTGTGTGCAAAATGTTTACATTATGCGAGGTCAATACACCTGGCATGAACCGCATAAAGCTAATTCTCAGATGCAATCCACGCCGGGCGTGTATTGGGGCTTGACAATTTAAACATTTTGCACACAAACATATTTCGCTGGCATGATCTCACTTCAGCTCTCTCAAAATTAAGAATGAAAGAGCCATATTGCAGTCATTAAATCTTTGTATTGCCATTGAAACATATTGCCATTAAAGAAACATATTGCAGTCATTAAATCCTTGTATTGCCATTGAAAATTTTTACATAAGGCCTTTTATTAGAGTTGCGAAATTCAAAAGCGACTTGCAGAAATTACGATTCGCTTTCAAGTTAGAGTAGAAACTAAAGAAACATATTTCAGTCAGTAAATCCTTGTATTGCCATTGAAAATTTTTACATAAGGCCTTTTATTAGAGTTGCCCAACTCTGTGTTACAAAATTACAGAAGTTCTAGGCAGTTTAAGGAGATGCCTAGCTCCATTCATAATTAAGGAGGCCTTTTTTGGAGATGCTCAGCTCGCTCTTCTGAACAAAAAACTAAATAACAAAAAAAAAAAAAAAATCAGCCCTCTACCTCCTTCTCTTCTTCCTCCTCCTCTTCTTCCTCTTCTGAGCTTTCATCTGCTATCTCTCCAAGGATGTCTTCGGCAGCATCTTCGTCTTCGGAGGAGGAGAGGGCGTCCATAATCAGCTGCTTTTTTTCTTCTTCTAATTCTTCCCGCCATTCTTCATCTGCTTCCTCCATTTCTTCTTCTTTTTCAAGCTCGTTCTCCATCTCCTCATCTGAATCAAGGGGAGTATGGGGGGACTCGAGAGAATGGCTTGGTCTTTGTGCTCAAATAATCTTTTCCCGAGGCTGAAGCTTGCCCCTCAAGAAATAACTCCTCACAATTATCCGGGGCTGTGGTGCGGAAGGCAGCCACAGCAATGCATCTCGGGGAGGGGGAATGGATTTCTTTATCAATTTTTGATCGCCTCTTAGCCTCTGGGGGCGAGTCCAATGAGGATGGAGCGGGGCGAGGCCAGGCAAAGATGGCTCACCATGGGACGAGGGCCGGGCAAAGATGGCTCACCATGGTAGAAGGCGCTAGAAATCAATGAAGGCGCTAGAAGGAAGAAAGGATTGGCGGTTGAAAGAATGGAGGGTTTCATGCAAGATATAGAGTAGTTGCATGCAAGGTTTCTTATAGGCGCGGTTGTAATTATGATTCCATCACATCATACAAGATTTATATCATATACGAATTAGCTATCATTACTTCTATTGAATTAATTACGCCCTAGGTTATCATTAATTCTCTATAGAATTACCCACATGTCAGCTATACTTAAAACCTATGTTTTCATTAATTTTGTATAATTACCTAGACCTCAGCTATACTTACAACCAACTTTGGCCTATCTAGATTTACGACATATACTTACCTCATTAGTACTACTAGCATACACCCTATGTTACCATTAATTTTGCAATAATTACCTACACCTAAGCTATACTGTTGCCCTGCTATGGCAACATGGCAAAGTGCCATCAAGTCTTATTCATGTTGCAGGAAAAAGAAGATACTATGTTGAAGAACCAAGTGAAGACATTGAACTGGAATCAAGGTCACACATTGAGAGGATCTAAGCATCTGGAAGTTTGGAAGACCCCTATGAAGTTGGCAAGCTATTAAAATGGTATCTTTTCTCCTTCATGTTGTCATATCTATTCCCCTACCTCACACTCCACATTTCCAACATTCCATCACCCCATACCACCATACATCTCACACATAGCCTTTTGTTCCATAGTTGACCTACCACTACCTAAGGCACATTTTCAAAGTTGTTACACCAAAAGGATTGCCTAAGCATCAAGTTCTACATCATCTTTTGTCATCATGTCATTCCATTATCACACACTCCACACCATGTGGCTAAAAAAGGGGAGCATTTTATGCTAGCCAAAATACAAAAAAAAGGGAAAGGAAAAGCTAAAACACGAGTTTGCCTAGTCACCACCTCCAAGTGACATGGCATGATGACTAGATACATATCTCATCACTTACAAAGCCACATTGGTCCACTCATCATTTGCTACCTCCATAGGTCATTCACCAAGTTGCCACCTAAGCAACAAATGTCCACATCACCACATCACTCCATACCATGACATCACTTAACACCATTACATCATTCCACATCATCACATCAACTTGCATCATCAAATGATGACTAGGCAAATGTTGACCAAACCCAAAAAGTTGGTCAACCATAAGATTGAAATGATTGACAAATGTGCCTATTAGCCTTGTTCTTCCTCCTTGCCACCTCACCAAATCCCATATCTAATGCCTACTCACCCCATTCATTTTTTCTACAAAAAACAAAGCATTGCATTTGAAGATTTGATAATACCACCTGATAGCCCTCATGAAGCCATGCCAGCTGGCACACAAAATTTTGAAAAAAGAGTGTGTATTGATCTTCTAAGTGGCTTTCTTGGGAAACGTGCTTCATTTGAAAAAAAATGGCAAAACCTACCTACATCTACCCCCATCTATCTACCCTCTCATCCTCTGCCAAGTGGCGTCCCCCCTGGCATGCCAAGTCGAAACACGAGCCGAGCTTGGCGTGGGAGGAGACCACGTAATCAAGAGAGAGGAAAATAGCTCTCTATTTATACCTTAGCCTCTTTTTTGATTTCTGCCTGTGGGATAATTGCTCTCAAGAAAACTCCGAACCCTAAAAATGTGACTTGCCAAGAACTTGTTTTTTGTCGATTGAACTGAGTAATCATTACATTGGCTAACCATTCCTGTCCTGTTGCACCCAAAGAAATGTCCAAACCAACCAAAAACATGGCCAAGATCCCGAATTTGCCAAGATCCGGCCGGAAACAGAGTTTTCAAAAGGGGATTCATTCGACAGAGAAAAGTGTGGGCTTTTGCGCGATTTACAGACGAAGTACCTGAAGTGTGAAGTCGGAATTGATGCTGAGAGTTCCTCCTGCCTTGAGAAATCTATCCTGAGGCACATTATGATCGATTTGTATCCAAAAAATTCATGATTTGTGTGTTTTAGAGATGTCTTGTTGACTGATCATCTTGATCATTAACATGATATCGAATGTGATGACTTTGATTCGAGTTTAATGAAAATCTGACCTTGGAAAATATCATTTGATGCATTTGTATTTGAGTTGACTCTAGTAAATAAAAAAAAAAACAAACATACTTCTGCATTGGTTTGCATGCAAAGCTCCAGCTGCATTAGTGCAATCATTTAGGTAAGGAAAAGCAAAAAATAGAGAGGAGAAAGATCAATCCATTGATATTTTAAAGTCTGCCTCATTTTTCATGGATAATCAGGTGCTCAGACATGCTTCTTTAATTACAGACTGAGTTTTTGACCCTGGAAATAGCATGCCCTTATTGTGCAGGGCTCATATTCACTGTTTGAATTTGGCTGGATCAAAAATCTAGTGCCATTTTCATTTGGTGGTATGCTATGCCAGTTTGGATCCAAAATGTCGAGTACATTGATCTCAGTGCCTGTTAGAATAAGACTAGTTTTTTGGCTTTTGGGAAACTAGTGAAATCTTGTTTTCTGGAAGTTTAAGAACAGATATCTCAGCACAGAGTGATCACCTCAAGTGATCTGGAGGTCCTAGACCAAAATTAGAGCTTCTTTGACCTGAGGTTGGTGGCTTAGCCAGGTTTGCCATCAACATTTTGGAGGTCCTACCGAGATTTCCACCTGGTTTACAAAGAACTCATGGCTCCTAGAAGAAATGAACAGCAAGAAGCTCCAGAACCATTGGAACCACAAGGAGTACTTGCATTGTACTGGTGGTGCAGCCAAATTGTGCAATCCCACAGTGTTTTGAGCTAAGTTTGCCCATTACTCCACCCATATTTGAGCCAACCATGAATGCCAACCATTTTCTGAAGGTATTCGATGAATATTATAGAGATTATGGTTGTAAAAAGGGCTGTAGGTTTTCTTCGAGTTTAAGAGATGCATGAAATCTGATGAGGCATATGCTTGGTGTGAGCATGTGACCTCAGTTATGGGTACTAATACATATGAGAGTCTTGTGCAGCAATTTTTAGCTAGGTTTGGCAAACCGCCCCGCCCCAAGAACTAGCAAAACGAAGCTGGACTTTTGTATAAGGGCAGGTGAAAGTATTAACCACTATGTGGAAAGATTTAGTGCATACCGAGGAAATGCCAAAAGAGTCGGTACCTACTCCCACACTCTATTTTGTGGCTGCTTTCATTAAGGGACTCCGTCACCAAGACCTAAGGTGCACAGGAAGATGCTAAAAATTCAAAATCGAAGGTTTTTGATACCATACACAAAGCTTTTGAAAAGGCAACTAAAATCTCCAATGATATGTCCTTTTTACCCGATAACCATGTAAAACATTGTGCTGACCCTTTTTATCCGTTATTATGAGCAGGAGTATGAGCATGTACCGTGTATGCAAAGTGCAAAAAGAAAGAAGAAAGTCCAAAGATGAAGAAGCTACACCTAAAAGCAATGAATCCAAGAATGAGATGGCCAAAATGTCGAGACCATTGCGTAATCCCGACCAAACAACTTTTGGAGTTGAAGAACAAAGAAAAACTTATCCCCCTTGTGCACATTGTTTCAAAGATACTCATCCTTCCGATATTTGCTATTACAGAGCATGCTTAAAATGTGGAAAGAAAGGTCATTTTGGAAAGATCTGCCCCAGTGTGCAATTTCTGCAAGGAAATAGGTCATCTCGAAGACAAATGTTTTGTCAAGGAATACTTTGACAAAGCGGGACAAAGGCAAGAAATTGGAAGGGACATCCGCCATTAGGTTTGTAGAGGAATATGAGGAGCAAGAAGAGATCATGGTGGTACGACAAGAAAAATGTTGGAAAATGGGACACCTCAAATAAATAAAGGTATGAGCAAGAACATTCCCTGCCAACAAAGAAGTTCGTAATAGCTCCACCTCCTTTTGAGAAGTTAAATAAAAAAAGACAAAGAGTTAGATGAGCTAGATGTGATCCTGAAAAGTTCTAAAGTAAGCATAGATCTCCTCACACTTCTCCGAATTGCACCTAGCTATAGAGAGAAAATATTGAAGTGTAATGATGTTGAACAAATTTCTTTTTACTTGATGTGCATGAGACAGAGAAGGTAGTATTAACTCAAGAAGAAAAGGATCCGTGTGCCTTCACTTGCTCAAATAGTTTAGGTGACTTGCATTTATCTAGGGTCTTGCTAGATGGAGGTTCCCCACTAAATGTCATGCCTCAGCATGTAATGAAGAAATGTGGTCTTGCTGTCACTCAACCATCACCTGTCATATTGAGGTCATTCTCCAATGCTAAAATAAAACCTGTAGGACTAGTGACAAAGGTGCCAATAGAAATTGAAGGTATAATTGTTGAGGCAAGTTTCATAGTTGTGGCTTTTGAAGATAAGCGTAATGTGGACCGATATATATGACTTGTTGTTGGGAAGGAGATGGTTGTTCATCAGAGATGCTAGACCCTGTCTGGTCCAAAGGGCGTTGTACTATTTCAAATGGAGCAAGAATCGTAACTCTATACAATAAAACAGGTGATGCTAATCAGTACAACTTTATAGAACAAGACATGTTGATTGAAGATGAGCCGTGTGTTAAAAATGCCTGCATTTAAATGCGCAAACCAATAGAAATCATACCCACCGTTTAGATGACCCCGACATAGAAGCAAAACTCAATAAAGGTGTGTTGTGGTTTGATGGTGGAATTTCAATCAAATTGAATATAGCATCTTCAAATACAGCCATCGAAAACTCGCCAATAAACTTTTATCCAAAGTTGGTAGAGTGCATGAAGGGATCACTTCAAATATGGCTGAATATAAAAACTTGTAGCTGGCTTAGAAGAGTCTTTGGCTTTAGGTTTGACTAACATGTCTATCTTTGGTGACTCTCAACCGATATGCGGGCAATTGTAACCGGAGAATATCAAACAAAAACCGGACATGTCGAACTCAAAGAAAGGGTAATCGTGAATTGCTAAGCAAGTTCAAGGCTTGGGAGATCAAACATATACCTAGGGAGGAAAATTGTGAAGCAGATGCACTTTGCGTAACCGTGCTCCTTGACTATTTGGCTGAGGGAGCTATAAATGAAGATGAGTTGAACAAGGAAGATGCAACACAACTTTATCCTATTCGGTGATAGATGCACAAGAAGAAAAAGAGGTAAAAGAGTTAACCATCAACAAAAATGGGCGGTAAGAACACTTTTCCTTGGAGATCTATTTGATAGCAAAGATGAGGCCTCTTTAAAAATTTTCTTTGAGAGCTGGAAGGATGTATTTGCCTGGGATTATCTGTAATTAGTAGGAGTGAGGACTGATATCCGTGAGTTTGAAATAAAGATAAAAAGAAGATGCTAAACCTGTAAATGCAAAACTTCGAAGAATAAATGCATCACCGCTTACCCCGATCGAGAGGAATTATTGAAGATGAAGGAAGATGAGGTTATCAAAGAGATAACAAATCTCGACCGGGTTGTCTTGCATTGTTCCAAAGAGAAAAGAAAAATAAGAGCATTAGGATCCTCAGATAGATTACGAGGGGATCTAAACAAGGCCACTATTAAAGATTGTTATCCATTACCATTTCTAGAAGAAGTGTTACATGCAACCGCAGAGGAAAGAAATATATTCCTTTTGGATGGATTTTCGTGGTTTCAATCAAATCAAGATAAAAGAGGCAGATCAAGCTAAGACCTCTTTCATAACCCCTTGGGGTACTTTTGCCATGATGAAAATGCCTTTTGGCTTGATGAATGCATCTGCTACCTTTCAAAGAGCAATGGATAAAATATTCCAAAGCATGCCAATGTCAAATTTTAGAGTTTTCTTGGATGATTTATGCCTAGGATCTTCTCGAGACTAAGCATATGGAGTTCTTGACAATGACAATGGAATTGTGCAGGAAGGGTGGAGTGTGCTTGAATCCAAAAAGTGTGTATTTCTCCTGTTCTAAAGGTGAATTGTTAGGTCATGAGGTATCTACTCAAGGGATCAAAGTGTCCAAGGAAAGATGGAGGCCTTGAAGAAATTAGCTCCACCTAAAACCTTAAAGGGTGAAAAGTTTCATGGGCTTGACAAGTTTTTGAGAATGTATGTGCCTAACTTTTCACACATCATAAGTCCTTTGGCACTCGACACGTGTTGGCAAGTATAACAAGAATGAGAGCAAATTCATTGCAATAGAATGGATGATGAATGTCAAGTCGCATTTGACCTGTTGATAACCTCCATATGCCAATCGAGATTCTTAAACCACCAGACCTTGCTCAACCATTCCGCATATATCGCTGTCACTAGCAAAGTCAGAGGCATAGCACTCATGCGTAAACATGGGATAATATCTTTTGCCAGAAAAATTTGGTCCGATCTTTGAAAACAAAACCCAAGAATGGAAAAAAGTCGCAAAGCCGGAATAATGTTTTTCCTACAAAGGCTTGGTCATATAGTTCAGCACAATGAGGTAAAAGTAATGATGCATCAAAATCCTATTCCCATGCTTTTTCCGAGAAAACTTCGAGCAAGGCTAAGTTATGTAGATGGGCCTGCAAGATACGAGATTACAATCTAAAAGTTAGAACCGTCAAAACAATCAAGAGTCCTAGTGATTATTTGACCAATAAAGTGTTTGAGTTTGAAGATTTTGATGGTTTAAGCAATCGATGAAGTGTGTGAAATTGCTACTAACCTTGTGCTATCCAAGAAGATGCAAGAAGATCTGGCGGGATGAAATCATCAAGTTTCTCAAACATGAAGAGGTACCACAAAACTTCACAAGCAATCGGTTGAGAAGATTCAAGAAAGAGCAAAAACATACTGTAATGATTGGAGATGTGCTATGTAAAATTGATCAATCTGGTGTTTTATTAAGGTGTGTTGACAGTCGTCGGTTTGAGTTGATAATTGGAGGCTTGTCATGAAGGAATTTGTGGAGGGCCACTATGCAAATGACACAACCGCAAAGAAAATACTCGTGTCCGGATACTATTGGCCTAGCTTGTTTAAAGATTGTTATGAAACCATCGAGATGCCATAAATGCGGATACATGGTAGAAGAATTCTTCACCGCTTTGACGGCATCACGCCTCCAGTCCATTCCAAACTTGGGGACTAGACTTCATAGGACCTATAAATCCAAATTCTCCCTCTCAACATGAATACATACTAGTGGCAATGATTTCTTTTACCAAGTGGGCAGAGGTGTCCCCATTGAGACAAGCAAATGCTCTAACAACTGCTAGGTTCCTACATGAAAACATATGCACTAGGTTTGGCATCCCTCCTAAAAATAGTTTCCGGACAGAGGCACTTTCGGTTCATGAATGATGTGATCAGCAACCCGCTAAAGACCTTGAAAGTAAAGCATGTGAAAAGCTCAAAGATACTACCCTCAAGGCAATGGACAAAGTTGAATCTACCAACAAGGTGCTAAAAGCTATTCTCAAGAAAACAATAGAGGTGCATAAAAAAAGATTGGCACCTTAAATTACATGATGCACTTTGGGCATATAGAACTACAATTAAAAGTGCTACTAATCATACACCTTTTGCTCTTTGTCTATGGTGTTGAGGTCATTGTTCCAAAGGGAATTGGAGTTACCCTCATTAAGGTTGGCTCTAAAGATTCAAATGCAGATAGAGGAAGCATACAGGGAAAGGTTTGATAGATTGCTCCATCTAGAAGAAGAGAGGTTTGAAGCAGAGAATACCATGTTGCTTAAGAAAGCAAAGGATGCAAAGAAAGATTCAAAGCCATTCACAAATTGCAAGGAAGTTTCAAAGAAGGAGAGCTGGTTCTCAAATGGGACAAGGCAAAGGAAAACACAAAGCAGTAAATTTGATCGCTTATGGAAGGGCCATACAAAATCTGTGGACAAGCGGTACAAATTCTTACTTCCTAGAAGATATCACAACAGGTCAGCAGCTCATAAACCCTATAAACATATTGCATCCGAAAAGGTATTGGCAACAACATATTTGTATGAGTTTGTTTGAATAGAGCGCTTAGTGGATAGTTAGCCATTTGAGTTATTAGAAACACTAGCTTTAAAGTTAATAGGCATGTTCCTTAAAAATGTGGATGCTTGTGCCCTTTTTAGTGTTATTGAGTGCTTGTGCTCTTTTAAGTGTTGTTTTGAAATTGCTTTCATAAGACAAAAAAAAAAGAGAAAAAGAGAAAAAAGGAAAAAAGAGAAAATAGGTTTAACTTTGACATCTTGTGTGTATTATGATGTTGCAGGTTGAGTTCACAATCATGACAAAGATAAGAGGAGTTGTTTTCTAACATATATAAAACTTGTCATAACAGTCCATCACCGAGTAATCTCCACCGAAAGCAAACAAGGTTGCCCTCCAATTCATATCAGCCGAAATTTTTCACTCGATGCAGATCCCAAGCAGCTAAATATTACCACAATTAGCTGGGAGAATGTGGCACTAACATCATATTTTTTCCACACCTGCAGGTTCACTTGATACATTCCATTCATGTTCATCTGCCTTTGTTCCATTCTCATCTAGCCCTTGCTTCCCAAATCTTTTTTCAAGAGAGAGAACACGACACCGCTACCTTCCATCAGCCTCCCATAAAGGTAGCTCAAGTCTAAGAAAAAGTCGAAAAACACTCCCAACTCCAATCACTTGTTCCTACTCCACACATCTTTCAAAAGAAGTCAAGCAAGTCAAGTCAGGTCATGAGTCAAATCACTCTCAGAGTCAAGTCCCCGTTCCAGTTCCATATAAACATCCTTCTGAAGACATCCATTTAAACATCACTCACATCACTATGTCCATCTGTTCAGACTTTCCCCAACATAATTTTTTTTTTTTCATCTCTTTTTGTCATCATTGCTGCCCATGTTCTCGGAATTTCCATTTTCCTACACTACCATCACCATTCTTCTCATTATATTTTGCTCACAAGGCTGAGGGGACCAGCCATTCCTTTTCCTTGTTTAGCATGATGTTGCCCTGCTATGGCAACATGGCAAAGTGCCATCAAGTCTTATTCATGTTGCAGGAAAAAGAAGATACTATGTTGAAGAACCAAGTGAAGACATTGAACCGGAATCAAGGTCACACATTGAGAGGATCTAAGCATCCGGAAGTTTGGAAGACCCTATGAAGTTGGCAAGCTATTAAAATGGTATCTTTTCTCCTTCATGTTGTCATATCTATTCCCTACCTCACACTCCACATTTCCAACATTCCATCACCCCATACCACCATACATCTCACACATAGCCTTTTGTTCCATAGTTGACCTACCACTACCTAAGGCACATTTTCAAAGTTGTTACACCAAAAGGATTGCCTAAGCATCAAGTTCTACATCATCTTTTGTCATCATGTCATTCCATTATCACACACTCCACACCATGTGGCTAAAAAAGGGGAGCATTTTATGCTAGCCAAAATACAAAAAAAAAGGGAAAGGAAAAGCTAAAACACGAGTTTGCCTAGTCACCACCTCCAAGTGACATGGCATGATGACTAGATACATATCTCATCACTTACAAAGCCACATTGGTCCACTCATCATTTGCTACCTCCATAGGTCATTCACCAAGTTGCCACCTAAGCAACAAATGTCCACATCACCACATCACTCCATACCATGACATCACTTAACACCATTACATCATTCCACATCATCACATCAACTTGCATCATCAAATGATGACTAGGCAAATGTTGACCAAACCCAAAAAGTTGGTCAACCATAAGATTGAAATGATTGACAAATGTGCCTATTAGCCTTGTTCTTCCTCCTTGCCACCTCACCAAATCCCATATCTAATGCCTACTCACCCCATTCATTTTTTCTACAAAAAACAAAGTATTGCATTTGAAGATTTGATAATACCACCTGATAGCCCTCATGAAGCCATGCCAGCTGGCACAAAAAAATTTTGAAAAAAGTGTGTATTGATCTTCTAAGTGGCTTTCTTGAGAAACGTGCTTCATTTGAAAAAAATGGCAAAACCTACCTACATCTACCCCCATCTATCTACCCTCTCATCCTCCCGCCAAGTGGCGCCCCCTCGGCATGCCAAGTCGAAACACGAGCCGAAGCTTGGCGTGGAGGAGACCACGAATCAAGAGAGAGGAAAATAGCTCTCTATTTATACCTTAGCCTCTTTTTTGATTTCTGCCTGTGGGATAATTGCTCTCAAGAAAACTCCGAACCCTAAAAATGTGACTTGCCAAGAACTTGTTTTTTGTCGATTGAACTGAGTAATCATTACATTGGCTAACCATTCCTGTCCTGTTGCACCCAAAGAAATGTCTAAACCAACCAAAAACATGGCCAAGATCCCCGAATTTGCCAAGATCCCACCGAAACAGAGTTTTCAAAAGGGGATTCATTCGACAGAGAAAAGTGTGGGCTTTTGCGCGATTTACAGACGAAGTACCTGAAGTGTGAAGTCGGAATTGATGCTGAGAGTTCCTCCTGCCTTGAGAAATCTATCCTGAGGCACATTATGATCGATTTGTATCCAAAAAATTCATGATTTGTGTGTTTTAGAGATGTCTTGTTGACTGATCATCTTGATCATTAACATGATATCGAATGTGATGACTTTGATTCGAGTTTAATGAAAATCTGACCTTGGAAAATATCATTTGATGCATTTGTATTTGAGTTGACTCTAGTAAATAAAAAAAAAACAAACATACTTCTGCATTGGTTTGCATGCAAAGCTCCAGCTGCATTAGTGCAATCATTTAGGTAAGGAAAAGCAAAAAATAGAGAGGAGAAAGATCAATCCATTGATATTTTAAAGTCTGCCTCATTTTTCATGGATAATCAGGTGCTCAGACATGCTTCTTTAATTACGTATCGAAGTTTTTGACCACGAAATAGCATGCCCTTATTGTGCAGGGGCTCATATTCACCGCTTTGAATTTGGTTGGATCAAAAATCTAGTGCCATTTTCATTTGGCAAAACTTAGTGCACTGTCCAGTCCATTGACCAATTTCTGACTTAGTCAAGAATCATTATTTCTCGCCAACCGTGAGGACTCTTTGCATAGACTTTCTACAACACCTTCTTCAGATATTATTGTGGTATGCTATGCCAGTTTGGATCCAAAATGTCGAGTACATTGATCTCAGTGCCTGTTAGAATAAGACTAGTTTTTTGGCTTTTGGGAAACTAGTGAAATCTTGTTTTCTGGAAGTTTAAGAACAGATATCTCAGCACAGAGTGATCACCTCAAGTGATCTGGAGGTCCTAGACCAAAATTAGAGCTTCTTTGACCTGAGGTTGGTGGCTTAGCCAGGTTTGCCATCAACATATACTTACAACCTATTTTTGGCTGCACTTACAACATATATTTGTTCATTTAATGGTTTTTTTGGTATTTCTTAAAGTTCCCTTTAATCGGTTCTCAAAATTACTTTGTCCTTTTTTTGAACTAATATTACGACATTTCACTTTATATAGGTGAAGCGTGTGGATCCTAGAAAGGGTAAAAATGTAATACCTATCCCCCAACCTGTTTTCAACATTGTTACCACATGTTCTTATCACATTGTTACCCCATTGTAAACATTGTTCTTGTAGGTCAATGCTGTGGACCACCCAAAGGGTGTTGAGGCTGAGACTACTAAGCAAATTATCCTCTACAGTAGGTTGGATTGGAAGAATAAGAAGGTGAAACTGAAGCACCAATGCAATAAGGAGCTAGTAGGTGAAGGAACTATCATACTAGCTGATCCTATCCAGGTTGTCAATGATAAAAGGTTAGGAGAGGATAAAGTGGGTGTGGCCATAACAAGTTTAGAGGAAAAATGGAAGGAAAAAAGATCAAATCACCAGGATTGCACTGCTTGTATTAAACAATTGGAGGTTCCATGCATCATGCCATGGCCTATAGCCTGCATTGAGTTTATAGGAGAATTCCTTTTACCAGAGCCAGAGGTTGTGGATGACACTGATTTTCTTAATGCACCTCCAATAGCTGCCAGGACCACATTTTCAGAGAAGAGGGCACACTCAGTGGTGAAACATTATCCTAGCAAGAGGTCCAAGTCAAGTAGTGGTTGTTCACATGAAGCTCTGACTAAGGTAAGGGGAATGGAATGTTGTTGGGCTAATTGTGTTCAGAAGTTTGAAATTGATGAATTGGTGGAAGCAAGAGCCACCTTCCAAGAGTATACTTGTGATGAGAGGAGGACTTACATGTACTCCATTCATGAGCTTGCACTTCAAGATGAAAAATTTCCAAAGAAAAAAAAATACCCACTGCTAGGGACATGGATATGTAAAGTTGCATGGATACATATTCATGGCATTCCAATTTCATCTTGGCAAAATTGGCAAGCAAGTCATGCAAAGGGGAGTAAAATTGCATTACATGGAAATAATGGCATGTTGAGGCCAACTTCTAGGATCCTGGCTGCTAGGGAGGTTTTTGAAAAATATGTTGAATTCAATGCTGAGAATATGCCACATAAAAGTAGGAAAGATCAACAGGGAAAAATAGTTGTCGAGAAGAGATTGCCATCCCATTGTACCCAGAAGAGCATATTGGAGGAAGTGAATGCTTTGCTTCGAGAACTATAGGTACCTACAATATCTCAACCCAGCTTCAGTAGACTATGGAGCAAGCACTTCAAGCATGTCACTATAGACACTTCGAACAACTTTGCAAAGTGCAACTTGTGTGCTAAGTTGAAAGAGATTCTTGATAAGACCAAGCAACCAAGCCAAAGGGCTAAGATAAGGGAGCAAATGAAAGATCACATGACAGACCAACTATTATGTAGATCCACTTATTGAATGTGGAGAACATTATCATGTTTGGAACCCAATAACTATGTTTGTATTATACATGACAAGATGGATCAATCGAAGACTTGTTTGCCACAGTATAGTTACATACCCAAGCAAATCAATAGAGCTTATCCTTTGCAAGTCTCTCTGACAGGTGCAATAGTGCATGGCTCGGTCCCAATTTATTATGGCCATTTTAGTTTGCAATTGTGGAGTGATGGTCCTGATTTTCATGTTGGAAGTGTGATGAGGTGCTTGAGGAACTATGAGAGTGGTTATTCTGGTGACCTCCACAACCCTGGAGGTGGTAGCCAACCACTCTTCAGTGCATTGTTGGATAGAAAGCCTAATAATTTAGAGAAGTTTACTAACTGAACATGTTGGAGCCTCAAGTTCACGTCCCCAACCTCGAGATCTACCACCAAGGTTCCTCCTCCAACTTGACACTTTGGCCGATGAATAAAAACAGTATATGTTCTCATTCCTATCTTATTTAACAGCCGTGGGTGTCTTTGAAAGAGTGAATTTAAGGTTCTTAATGCCTGGACATACTCATGAGGATGTGGATGCATTGTTTGGGAAGTATAGCGCGCAGTTGAAATCTCAAACTGTGACCAATCTTCCTAGACTAATGGAAGTTCTTAGTGAATGCATTTCATCTTCTCCTATAGGGTTGATCATACAAGAGGTGCCCTGATTGGAAGAATTTTATCGAAGGTTATGCTCTTCATATGGAAGGTCAATCTAGACCTCTTCAAGACACTTTTCTACGGGTCATGGGAAATAAGCCAATCATGCAATGGAAGATGAGACCTTCGATGATAAATGGAGGCCGATGAGGGAGTACCTATATGGCACGAAGATGAAAATGGTAAACCTAAGATTCCAAGGGGTCAACCAAAAGCTCTTAAGCCTTTTCCAGGGTGGATTCATTGCAAAGCACATTGGACCTGCATTTTTGAATACATCAAGTATTGGAAAAATAACCCCCGATGATACCAACCTTGCATTGATAGATTATTGGACACAGTACATGGATTATTGGGACAAGTAGACACATCCTCCGATGAACTCAAAGATGGATGGATACCTAAGACTAGGTGGAGAGACTTGATAACACCCGAGGAAGCCGATGATGTGGTTAGTAGTATTCGCAAAGTCCATGGCTCCTCCAAATTTGAAAAACACTATGTTGGTCCTAGGAAAGGAAGGCCTAAATATCTCTCGGCTGAGGATTATGATCCCAAAGATGACTTGCTTTGCCATCAATTTGCACTTATAGTACCAGAGCGCAAAGAGATATACCCTGTGTGGATGGGTTACACCATCTCAGAGGTTTGCAAAGAAGTAGGTGACCGCAATGTGAACAAAGTTCGTGTGGAGTGGTGGTGTCCAGTGCACCAGTTAAATGCAGTGGCAGAGGAAGAAAGGTATAGAGACTGTTGGACAAAGAGATGGAAGATAACCCCTATTGAAGGGGATGATTGGGTTGAGTTAGATACTATTTTGTTTTCATGGACCCCAAAGGTCATCCCAGGCAAGACTGCTAGGGTTACAATACCTGTGGAAGTGAGGAAGAAAGCTATGATATCTCTAGGGGTCACTTCTGAGAAGTAATTGGCAATATGTAACTCGACATGCATATGTGAACTATTTTTAATTTTTAATGCAATCATGTTGTGCTGTTATAAAAAAAAGTCACATTCTCGATGCAAATTTACTAACCCGGGAAAAAGTTGCAGTGCCAAAATGGTCCAAAATCCTGACATAAATCCAATTTAAATGAATGATGGTTCTATGGCGTTATTTTCCAATGCCTTTGAAGTATACAAGAGATATACCTCCTCTGTTGGTCCCTTTCGTAGATCAGTAAATGAGCCTTCCGAGCATTGCCGGCCATCAGCAGCTCCTTCTGGACTGAACTCACTTCATTTTGTCTGATATGGAATTTAACATACCCCAAATAGATCGTGTAGTTCGTGGGTTTTTTGTTGTAGATCCATAAAAAGGTTCTTTCTACTTCAACGTTGGTGTTTGTGGATGAATCGGGCACTCCAATATTTCTAAGCATCTACAATATCAGTGTTGATTTGTGCATTCGCAAATTTGTCAGGGAAGCTAGAGTAGCCTTTGACCATTAATAGGGATGGTATTCGTGTTTTAGAAGTTGAAAACCCTGCTTCTATTCATATTATTTCCAGTTTCTCAGAAGAAAAGATGGCAAAGCTAGTTTTAATAGATTCTGTTAAACTCAGAGAGCATGGAAACTCATTCTTTAAGCAAGCAAAACTTGAGGCTGCAGCGGAGCTCTTCAAAATGAGCATCAACAAAGCTATCTTAGATGGGGATGGCAATGCTCTGTTCCTGGCTTACAACAATAGATCAGAAGTATACCTTCAGCAAGGCAAATTTGAATCTGAACATTGTGCAGTTGCACGTCTGCAGATATTTTGGCATTTTTTAAGGGTATGCAGATTTCTCCTGATGGGGTTTTTCTATGTACTCATACAGATGGACGTCCAACTGGTGAGATATGTATCAATATCATATTTTAACTGAAGCATTGTCACTGTACTGCTTGTTTTAAAAATGTTTTTAGACCATCTGCATGGTGTTGATTTGTGGTGGATGCAAACTATGCCAAAGCATGAAAAGAGCTTGAGAACAAAATAACATGTTTTTTTTGTCTTTAAGCCAACCTCCGTAGAAAAAATTTACACTTCTGTGCCATTGGATTTTAAACTTTATCTCTGCATATTGACAATAGTATACATTCAAACCATGTCAAATTTCGAAGCTAAACATAAACTATTGATGTTTATTTCTGGCAGTGATGCTGGAGTGGATCATTAAATATCTGGGAAGGTACTGACATCATCTGTTACTTGTGTTAGGCATTTGTTGAGTTTGTAAACGAGGAAATAGCTACTTGTGCAATGCAATTGCACAGAGAACCCATGGGATCGGTAATCCTTGAAGAACATTTCATGTTTACGTACTGTAAATGTGTTGTCATTATTATTAACACATCTAGTTTTCCATATAGTGATTCCACAAATTGGACAGTTCTACTTGGATTTGCTGACATACTTACTCTGGACTAATTCGAGATGCCAACTCTTACGTCTGGTCACTTGATGCAACGCCTGGAAAGGTCCGATCAGGAGGAGATGGAGAAGACCATCCTGTGGAACTTATTGCTGCATTGCGAGAAATGCCACATCAGGTACATCTACAATTTGCAGAACTCATAGGCTGGTTTTTTTAATTCTCATTCTTATCGTGCATTTACTTTTACCCCAAACATTGATGGTTTTATAAGATTTTGCCTATGGATTCACGTTTTCTTTCTTTCTTATCTCAAATTTCTACTAAAACTATTGGTATAGGTGTAGTTACCCCTCAATAATCTACCGATACGTTACCATGTCTCCTATCCTATTGTTTAGTCGGGTATGGAAGATGGGTATCATTTTATTCATTTCACAATAGTCTTTGTGAGGATGCTAAGGCCATGAGTATACTGAAACTAATTCCAAATAATGGATGCATTTTTCTACGTGTCCCTTCCAAAATATGTAGCGATGAACTTCGAGAAAAAGTTCTCGATAAACATATCACGAGATATTGCAAAAAGATGATGTTTTATCGATGATAATCTAACTAACTTGCCCTTTTTGTACATGTTAGTGGATGACGACTAATTTGGCGCTCCAAAGAAGGAGTCCGTGGTCTTTCATGGGTGTTCCATCTTGATGGAATTGCTTCAATGTACAAGTCTTACGAGGAGACAAACTTATGGTAATTATTAATCCAAGTGATAAGAGACGTTTTTTTTTTGTTCTTCCTTCCTTTTTGACGTTTTAAATGCGGGCCTCTGGTTGAAAATATTCCTCAAGGAGTATTTTCTCGAGGGCGAAAGGAGTTTGCATCGTCGGTGGGCATGAAGATATTCATAGAATTCATGAGGCGTAACTTGTTGCTTCGGATGATGGTGCAGGGGTAGAATTGCATGTGTTGGAAGACGCAGTCATTGGGTAAGTCAAAATTCCCATTGTACGTGCTTTTTGGTGTTTAGGATACTTGATCTTATTTTTATTCTCGCAGTTTCACAATGATAACCCCGATGGTCTTTTTAAAATTTTGTTGCCATCTTTCTTGGGGCAATTCAGCTTAATTGAAGAAGGCAAAAACAAGAACCATTTAGCTTTTAGACAGAAAGCTACCGGCAAGATAAACAAGGAAGCATAATTCCAAAGAAACTCTTTTGTTGCTTTCAGGCTATTCACGGGGGATTCTACAATGACAATCCCCAATAATAAACTGCCCAATATATTCATTTCCTTTACACATTAGGCAAAAGACAATATTTGACGATCATTCTCAATATCCTTTATGGTTCCTAACATGATAATCACCATAAAGAAACATATGTACGTAAATTATTTTCTTTGAATTCAAGATCATTCAAATGTTAAATATTCATTGCACCGGAAGCATCCTCCATTAGTTACCTCCTTGTGGAATTGTTTGCGGATGTTTAGTTGTGGAACTCCCTAGGTGACTTGGGAACATTTTGTATTACCATCTAGGGGAGGGTGTCCATTGGCTATTGGCTAAGCACTTAAGCACATAAACGAATAGGCAACCAAATTTTCTCATGATTCCATCACTAACATTCACTCATTCAACACAAATCCACCATATGTATTAGTTTACGAAAAGCCCAGCAACGCTGGGCACTTTTTCTAGTATGCTATAGAAGCATATATCCCAATGCATAATCCAACGAGAAACCATTAAGAATGTGCATAAAGTGGAGTACAAAATAGTATCAAGGAAAGAATTTGTGCACTATACTATGTCCATCAAAATTTCAAAATTTTCCTTATTGCCTCCTAATATATGTTTCAAAATAATGAAAATGCCACTAATATATAGTGTAGAAAAGATAAATGCATGATATGTCACAGTTTTCATGATCAAAATGCCTTGAAGATAAGCAGTTCAAATCATAGTACTGCAATGCAAATCTTGCTTTCACAGTTTTCATGATCAAAATGCCTTGAAAATAGCAGTTCAAATCACAGTACTGCAATGCTAATCTTGCTTTCCCTTTGATAGCAAGGATAACCCCCTTTATAAGCTGATTAAATATTGAATATCATTGGAGTACGTTTAGATTTTGGAAGCAAAGGTTGAACTAATGTTGTGACAAGAACTAATGGGGATGCTCTTGGAATGTTGTTGGGCTAGATGCAGATGGTTTCAGATGTAGGGCAATATGTGCTATGCTTAGCATAGAAATATGCAAGTTGGTGGCATTCTGCCCAATAAAGTGACATTTCTAAGTAGTTTGAAAGCATGTTCAACCATAGGGGTAATACAATATGGCAGGGTTGTTCCTTGTTCCATATCCAGATTATAAGATTTGTACTTCAACCTAACATTGTTGTGGGAAGCAGTTTGTTGGCTACGTATGTCAAATGCGAAAGCTTAGAAGAGGCACATGCGGTCTTTGATAAGTTGCCAAATAGGCGTGTTGTGTCTTGAAGTGCAAGCATATCAATGTATGCTGAGATTTTGGAATGGTCTTCTCTCTCTTTGATGTTTTGAGTCTATGCGCAATGAAGGCGTCAGACCAAACAGATAACCTTCTTTTGAGCCTTCGATGCATGTGCTTGTATAGGGGCACTACAGATGCATAGGATGCATAGACTTATTGATGAACAAATCATTGGAAGTCAATTCAAGATTATTCAGAGTAAGCTTGAGCAGATGTTGTCTTTTGTAACAACACCATGATTGACATGCATGGGAAATGTGGAAACTTAAAGGAAGCCCACAAAGTATTTGACAATTTATAGAATTGGGACGTGATATCATGGAATGCTATCATCACAGGGTATGCACAACATCAAGAATGTCTTCCTGCTCTGAGTGTTATAGAAAGATGTAGAAAGATTATCTAGTGTCAAATGGAAGTTACAATGCACACTCATAATCAACTTACATGTTTTGGCATCCAGTCAAATGCCTTGGGCAGTTAGTCAATATGTATTCTAACTGTGGAAGTTTAGAGGATGCTTGCAAAGGCTTCGAACGGTTGCATCATACTAGCTTGATTGCTCTTCTTGGTCGTGCTGGCCATCTTATTGAAGCTAAGAATTTGTACCAATTTAATGAGCAACTAGACATTCATCCTCTTCAGCTCATCAAACATATGCTGGCTGCTCACAACACTTTCCTAAGTCATCAAGATATACTATGCAATTGCTAAGTTAATTTTATTTCATATGCTATATGTCTTCCCTATCACCCAGTACCAAAGTACTAAATCAATGAGATTTTTCCTCGGCCAAAGCACCCTCTTTATATTATTGTCTTAATCTTATGACAATTATAGAAGTCTGCCACTTAAGCAAAAGACACTAAGACGACTCATTTAGACTTAAATAAGTTGAGTGGTTCCATTTAAGGGCAATGGAGTCTTTTCTAATACCGGGGGACTTATCCTAGTATTTGATACTTATATAAGACTACAACATCTATCTTCCAATGTAAGAACAACTTATATTTTATGTGTTGCATTTTTGATCCGAGTCACAAATGTCGTCATATATAAAATGTGGCATTCATATTTTAGGATGCAGTGTAACAAGGTCTAAACCAAGGTTGTAAGTCTTATATATTTGAATATGCACAATGTTCTGGCCAAAACATCATAATTATAAAGGGAGAATGATTCATACACTATTTCTTTAACTTCATTCACATCAGCATCTTCACATAACAACGCTCTATGTTTTCCTTCTCCCGAGCACAAAAAATAGATCAAAGGTCTTCAAGGAGTTCTCTCATCTCTATGCTAACAAAACATGTATTTCCATTCTCTGCTCTATTAAACTTGTCCTTATGCTTCTGCAATACTTGTTCCATGCCGAGCACCAAAGATTTCTTCAGGCCAATTCCCCAAAAGTCATGGTATCATGTATTCTATTATTTTGAAGTAGCAATTTTGATTGATTGTGGAAACATGACTTTGAAGTATGATTTAAGCCACGTCACCCTCCGGCCATGGAGGGCAACCCTCCGTGCGCAGCACCTTGTTCTCTTATTTTCCTTTCTCATTTCATTGCATTGTTTTCTTTCTGTGCAGTTGATTGGAATGCAGAAAGGAATGAGTCACAAAAAGGATAGGTTTGTCAGCTGCTTTGATTATTTTATTTTCAGGCTGGATCTGGCTCCTTATTTTAAAATCTTGGTTGCATTAGCCTTATCATATCATCGTGTCTATGCTATGTAATTTATAAGCTTAGTTTCCATCAATTTATATCTGACTCCTTACGCGCTTGAGTTTTTATTCTTATGATTTGTGCAACTCGATTGATTGAAAATGTGTACTTGTACATTCTTGTTCTGATAATCCTCCTCTGTCATATACAAAAATTACAATAAGATCCTCTTCGTGTGAAAATGAATATATGCTCATCAGATTAGAAATATCACAAATCAACAAAGTAATCATAAATAGTTAGAGATTGATCTTGTTAATCCCTTTTTCTAGCGAAGTTTTGAGTGATTGAAAAATTGGTTCTTTTGCACACATCAGTTGTTGTTGGCTGGCTTACTTGGGTTGCTATTTATATATCTATTTGAATAACTGGAGATAATGGTCAACCAAGATTTGATTCCTTGGAGCTCCTTTCATTTATTTGTAGTACAAAAAATAGCAATTCTTATGTATTGGCAAAATTTCCAATAAAATGACCAATATTCTAACTATTGCATTAACTAATAAACTGACAAATACGATGACCAATATTCTGACTATTGGTTTGACTAACTGACGAACTGACTAACACAATGACGAATTATATGACTATTTAGACTATTAAACTAACTATTCATCTGACTATTATAATGACTAACTTTTTTATTATTTAACTGACTATTAATCTGACTATGTCTGACTAATGATCCGACGATTATTCTGACTTTAAAGTGTCACATACAACTCGCCGACATTCATCGTGAATAAGGGCCTCGGGCAAATTGTCTGCGCTTTTATGAAGGCTCTCTGACGATTATTCTGACGTTTAGCCATCATTCTCTTGTAGTGCGTAGCAGCTTCGCATGATAGCGGTCCAGCCTGGCTTGCACGTCCAGCTGGATAGCTATCAAGTGGTCCACCTTAAGATAGGACTAGTAACGGTGCCCAGCATTGCTGGGCATAAGTTAAAGACGTGTAAATGATGTTCAAGATAATGATGACGTCCTAACGGATTGGTTTTAGCTCAGTAGTTTCTAAAAACATAGCGTATTCTAAGGCTTTTTTAGTTTGACCCCAGTCTTTAATCTCTTGCAAAATAATAACGATAATATTCCTCTATGTTGAAGTAAAGCACACTGTCTGCATTTAGAAATTACCCTCTTTATGCTTAGAGGATCAAGGTAGAGGGGTACACTGTTGTTGTGGTTGTTATGCAGAAGTTTTTTGGTAGCTTCTACATGGCCAAGTAAAAAAATGTAATTAACAGAAACCAAGCTATAATAGGTTTGTGTACATTCATCTTATTTTTTCCATTCTCCTGCTTTTCTCTATTTTTCCCCTTCAGATTTTCTCCTCGCTTTTCCCTCCCTTCCTTTCTTTCTTCATGGCGTCCTTTTCTTTTTGATGCAATCTCGATTGTTTATTTTTTATATGAGGTTGTATATGTTGCTTAACATTGGCATAGAATAGTCTTTCTTGTATAATTATTAATGTGAATCCTTGAATTGCCTTTTGAACATGTAAAGACTTAATCAATTAGGTTCACAATACTCCGTATCAATTGCCAATAAGCTATATATCTTGCATCATGGAAAGATATATTTTATGACCAGTTTTGTGATTGTGACAAAAGGATACCTCATTTCTTTTCACTTCTCATTTTGCAGAGCATTATTGAAGAATGTACTATTATCAACTATTTGAAGTTTATGTTGAGACCTATGCATGTTTCTCATATCTCAAGCAAGCCTAAGGCAATTGTCAAGAAAACCCACATTGAGACCGCTGCTTTTATAATTTCCTCTTTCATTACCCTTTCTATCATCTTCTCCATCTCAACACTTGGCACTAAGTCATCATCGTTTGGGAGAGAACATGGATGGAACCTGCAATAGATTGTCTTGTCTCTCCCATTCTGGCCGGACATCTAGACACCTAAACCATTTTTCTGATATCACAGCCCGTGCATCCTTGAGGGGTACTATTTATGCGGTTTTCCCAAACTCAACCCCTTTTTTTCCGGCCATACATCGTTGGTATAATGTTGACCTTTTACGTTTTGGTTTTTTTTTTCATATAAAGCATTGTTACATTTATAAAGGTATTTTGAAAGTAGAATTTGTGCCTTCAGGTAACAAAGAACTACAACTCCAATAAAAATTACAGTTCCATAGAAACTACAGGCATCTTCAACTTTCCATCCTTTAAAACAGGGGTTTCTGCACCGGTCTCATGCAAACAAAAGTAGTATATAAGGTGATCAATGTGCTGGCTGGAATAACAACGTATCAACAAATTTAACTCAAACCAGAAAGGATGCTCAAATTACTTTCTTCTGTTCATTCTTTGGATTCTGCATAAGGAATGGTTGTTGGCAAATGCATAGGTGCAGCCAATATAAGTTTCTCCAAATTATTTCACTCATCTGTAAGAACAATCTACATGTTAGATCACGCATACTGTGATCATCACAATGCTCGTAAATAAAACCATCAAAGACCGAAAGACGGTATGTGGCAATATCTAAAAGGAACAACAGTATTATGAGAAAACAGACTACAAATATAAATTCCCATCATCACACACGAAAATTGTAAAGTGCTAACAATGTTTGAGTAGATATAGCATGTATAATAGAAATCATAATTGTGTCTATTAAAAAAACAGAAATTTGGCCTGCTTGAAAATGCTGCTATCAAAACAATACTCAACCGCAAATAGCCTATTTTTGTTGTATGTTACCCAGATTTAATCATACTATTCCCTTGATTAAACCATAACAGCATCGCTTGTGGAATTTTAAACTCCCCACCTCTCTTGTGGAAAGGGTTCCCATCTTCAAGCAAAATTAAACAAATACCCCAACTATTTAAGTCAAAGGATTACAACAATTTCCTTGGAAGGCGTAAATCGCTCTTGCTCTCGTAAAAAAAATCTTATATTATAGAAACAAAAGGAGAGAAGATGAGTTTACCACTTTGAGAGACTTGGCTTTTGTTGTTTCTTTCGCAGTTAGCCTGCTCAAAAGCTAAAAGCTCCATAAAATGATAAGATGGAAAATGCATATAATCTCTGCAAAAAAAAAAAAAAACAAAACTTCGGTTGGCCATCTTGCCAAGCATGGGCAAATTCAAAATGTAGAAATTATCTACACATTGTCTGTATAGAAACAAAGGGAGAGAAGATGAGCTTATCAGTGTGAATTACCTGGCTTTTATTGTTGTTTCTGCAAGTTAACTTGCATTATCAAAAGCTAAAAGCTCCAGAAAATGATAAGATGGAAAATGCACATAATCTCTGCAAACGAAAAACACAGCTCAGTTGGCCATTTTTTGTCAGATAGCTTAAATCACGAATTATCAGAGCATCCTAACCTTAGATGGATCGCAGAGATGGACGAAATGCTACAGCAGGTGAAGCCCCTATACTTGTTTCTTGGCATGCATATGCTCAAAACGCTTTGTGTCGCATCCCCGGAAGCTCTATCTCCAATACCACTTCCTTTCGATGCAAATCCATGCCCCATCTCAAGCTTCCTTCTACCACCAGACTGCTCCAAATTTTCCACGAAAGAACGACCTCCCCTACCCGATTTTTCCATTCTGTACTCAAAATTCTAAAACGGGACAGCCGTGGCCCGATATCTCAGCCTAACCCTAAACGTTGGATGCGATGGAGAAGATTTAGGCCGTCAGATTAAGATTAGGGTTTTATGCACGACATACCATATAACTTTATAATAAAGGATGGACCCCAAGCAAAACTTTAGGTGGCCTCATCGTACTAGTAGGGAGGGAAGTCGAAGAGGTTTCCTCGCTATGATGGCTCTCCCATCACCCGTATAAACATATTCAACCCCCGCATTTTGGGTCTCCCTTCATCATCTCCCCGGCCATCCCCACTCCGCAAGTTCTCTGGATTCTCGCAGCCCCTATCCAAATGGCTTCTTCCTTCGAGACTTTCACACACGAGGGCGGATAGAACTTAACTAGCATCAGAACTTGGTCGGGTTGCTCGACCAAGGTGTAAGGTTGCTGGAGAAGATTAAGTTTTATCAAAAACGCTCAGACAAGTGGAAGATGGGGCAAGGCATTCTATGCTCGACGACGAAGCATTGCACGAGCTCAATCAAAAGTAGCTCCTCTGTGTCAGGGTTGCTAGCGAGTTGCTCCCCAGGTTCAGCAAAGATTTGGGGCACGCTAAGGTTGCAGTAGCTTACAGTGCCGCGGGTACGAGCCATATTCATGGGAATGGAAAAAGAAAGGTGAGAGAGGAGACGCTAGTGGGTGCCTAGGTCAAAGGCGGAGGCAGGGCACTCAAGCTTCTACTCTGGCAACTACGGCGGAAGGCATTAGGCGAAAGAGAAAAGCAAAAGTAACCGTCACTTTTTGTTTTTAAATTCAAAATTTTTTCGAAACTTTTTTTTTTTAAATTTACGCTGGACGCCGCTGGATTTATACGTGTTTCTCTCCAGATTCTAAGACGTCGAAAGTATAGCGGCGCCGGATCAGGGTTTTGAGCCTTTTTACCGCCATTTCATTGTCGGGTGTCGATGCCCCTAGGGTGATTGGACCATTCCCGACAAATTGGTGCAAAAATCTCGTCCATCCGAGATGCCTGGAGAAAGTTATGGCGCTTGGAACACACGAACCCCCTGCATCACCATCCTAACCTACTTACCCTACTGGGGGACACTCTCCTACTCAACTAATTTAATCCTCCTATAGCTGGGTCAACCCACATGCTAACCACAGAATTGGGATACTTTAACCTATGACAAAGTCCTGCCAACTAACGAGTTAGACTATGGCCAGTGCAATGATTTGGTCTACCAAAATCATGCTCTGATACCACTGTGACACTTCCAGAATCTATATGATGCTCCCATCGTATAAAGATGGGAATTCCCCTCCCGTGGCAACTACATCGCCATGGTAGGGCCCTCTTTCATATTCGGACCACTTGGAATGGCGAAAGTGTCCCGGGCAAGGAACACGGAGGTGTCATTTGTCCCACGCCCCTCTATGGGAATCCTATACAGCGGAAGCGTACATACACGTTACAACAATCATGCTGAAATAATATACCACCACGAAAAGTGGCCCATCCATCATCACCAACGAAATGACACTACAGGCATAAAAAACATGAGTAACACATCATGACAAGGACGCTACCTTGGACTCAGACTCCATGGGTCAACTTACAGTCAGGGCCTCAAGATATCAGTAGACGGAAGTATAACATGGCGCTGGCGGCATAAGACAATGGCTAGGTAGTCCACTCCATCCGCCCCTCCCATTGCACACTTTGCGATAAGCCAAACATGCTACAAATAAGTGATTGTAGCCGTCCCGAGATGCAATCTCATGGAATCACCCTATCGACTACCTGTGTTACATATCCCCGATCCGATGAGGCAGGTCGAGAAGTATCCCCCCCCAACATAATGGGTCCCTAGGTGTGCTAGAGACTACGCGCCACTAGGTGCACACGCCAGCTTGTACCCGACTTGAGCACCCCAAGATCCATGGACCGCTAGGGCGCACCCATCGAGCCCAGACGCCCATATAGGCACACTTCCTCGGGACCCAGAGGTGTCCCACCCATACCCGCCCCATTGTGCTCGCGTCCGGTGTCAATCACGAGATAGCCTCCACAGCCAGGTGGGCTCTTGTGCACAAGCCGCAATTATTGGGTTTTAAGGGTTCTAGCTAGAAACATCTCTATTTCTAGGAAGCTTTTAGGTCTAGTGGTAACACACTAGTTCTTGCAACTATAGATCTCGAGTTCAAGACCGCCTGCATCGCGACTGAACCTGCTTGGGTGTCAAAACCCACGACGCGCCAATGTAAAGTGGTTGGGGCAAAAATTCCAACTGAGCAATGTAGTGTGGTGTGTGGTCACATGTCCAGTTGGATGCTGCCTAGTGGCGTGACGTTAAAAAACTATCTATCTATCTATCTATCTATCTATCTATCTTAACCTCCAATACACGGAAGGAGCAGAAAGAAAGAATATAAACATCATCAAAGGACCTATCATCATCTTAATAACATATAAAAGAGAATTTAACCATTCCATCTACTCAGAAAAGTGTTAGCGGAGATACAAGCTATTTAAGGACTAACCAGTCTCTTGGCCGGATCCATTATCGCCAAAGGCCTCTATCCTTCAAGTCTGTTTACAGCAATAGGTGGCTGCTCTGGCTCTCCTCTTCCCCAAATCGAATTTGGGGTAGAAATGGGGTAGGACCCCAATTTCTCCTCTCAATTTGGCAAGCCCCACTTGGCCAATCGATTTGGGCCAGGTGGAGCTTCCCTATTGGTTTCCTTTAACTAATTATAACCTAATTAGTCTAATTAGGTTATTTATCTACTAATTTTATTAGCATAACTAATAAAATCCCTTTTAAGTGAACCCAACTGAGCCCCTATTGACCCTTAGGGGTCTAGTTAGATACTGGTGATGTGTTATAGTATGTATACGTATATCATATAAATACCTGGAACGTCATATCTTCCACCCAATTTAATGAGAGCAATACCCATAACTTGCATGTATTTTCATGATGTGTATGTTTGTACAGTTTGATAGCACCCTTATTACTGCCACGGTTTTTCCCTTGAAAACACTTTGGGGCCAGGGCTTTTTAATCCGGACAATAATAAGCATGTTGCACTCTTTCATTGAGCCCCATATGCCAAATAGTCTTCATGGACGATAAAAACTGTTCCATTCCATTCCATTCCATTCCATTCCATCCCATTCCATTCCATTCCAGCATTTCAAAGGCAAGAATGGATGTGTCTGCCACATTATAGAGTTCTAATAAGTTATAGTAGTAATGTAAGCCACATTATCTTGCTTTAACCACTGTTGATATTGCATTTGTTACAGTTGTAGCCATGCAGCACTTGCTCTAATAAAGGACAGAGGGTTACAATTTGATGCAAGATAGAGAGTGCCCTTGTGAAAATATATCCAAATTGTAGAAGTCTTAAAGATGCACAAGCCGTTTTCCATAGTAATGATATATATACTTGCCAGAGGGTATGACTTAGGCATTATTTCTCTTGCAGAAAAGTAAGAAGGTATGTATGGGAACTATGGAAAGCTTGAGACAATATCTCTTTGAACCAAGGGGGCGGCTCCAGTGTTGTGGATTATCTGCTGGTTGAGGAACAGGATCTGCACCTGGTTACCCATTTTTCCATTGGAACAGACACTCGGGATGAGGAAGTGGATTCAGACCACTAGCCCCTGTTCGTGCATCTCCATTGGCAAGCTCCACGTGCATCTACTGCCTCAACACCCCAGGTGCCCCAGTTGCGCCTGGACTACGACCGTGCAGGGACCTATGCCCAGTTGCTTGAGCATGATCTGGCGGGACTGCTGCAACTTCCCACACTTCAACAACAATCTGTTCAACTGACTCACCTGCTTCTGACAGCTGCTGAGAGATGCTTTGGGAGAGGCCGCTCACGGAGAACCTCGGGCGCTGCCACCTTCCCCCACAACAGATGGTTTGATGATAAGTGTCGGGAGCTCAAACGCGAACTCTGGCAAGTCACTGATCCCACCTCCCGCCCACAGGCCATCAGTCAATACCATTCCTTCCTCAAGAAAAGCAAGATACCTCGCAGAGCATCAGCAGCAGATGTTTGGTCTCCTGGATCGGCACCCAAAGACATTCGGGAGAAGGGTCTTGAGCAAGACTGCACAGCCCACAGGGAACATCACCTCGGAGCAATGGGTACAGTACTTGCAACAGCTTTACGACCCACTCGGGGCCCAGACACCAGTTCCCCCACAGATAGGCATGGCTCTGGTCATCACAGAGGGGGATGTCATCATGGGCCTACAATGTCTAGCTAATGGGAAGGCAGCAGATTTAGATGGCATGCAGGCGGAACTTCTGAAATGGGCTGGGCCTCCACTAGTGCATGTCCTCACGGCATTATTCAATAAAGCATTGCAAGAAGGCTTCCCTCCGCAGTGGACCACTTGTAGAGTTGTGCCCATATACAAGGCAGGGGACCCTCAATGCCTAGCCAACTATCGTACTATTATGGTCAGCTCTTTCTTTGCAAAACTGTTGGCTGGCATCCTTGAGCAGTGACTGACAATATGGGCAGAGGAGGCAGATGTGCGAGCTCTCACACAAGCAGGCTTTCGGCCCAGGCATTCCACCATTGATCATATCTTCACTCTGCGCACATTGATTGAGGATAGCAGGAATCACCGAAAAAATTGGTACTGTTGTTTTGTGGATTTCGCAAAAGCTTTTGACACAGTGCCCCGGGACAGGTTATGGGACAGACTGCGGCAGCTGGAAACCCCCCTTGACTTGCAGAATGCAGTATATAGGCTATACGAGGCATGCTCGGGCCGCATCACACCGTCAGGACAGCCGGTAATCAGTAGTATTGGAGTGCGTCAGGGTTGCCCCCTCTTCTCCACACTCTTTGGCCTATACATTGACCAGCTGGAAGATTGGCTCTCTGAGCATGGAGGTGCAGGCGCCCATCTCATGCATCACACAATCCAGCAACTCATATATGCTGACGATGTCAATCTCTTGGCCTATAACCCAGAGGACATGCAACGTCACCTGGATGCTCTTGACACTTTTTGCCGATTCACTGGCATGCGAGTTAACTTGGCCAAAACTAGGGTGCTGCTAGTTTCATCATCACGTCAGCCAAGGCTTCCCTCATTCACTTACCAGAGACAAGATGTAGAGGTGGCTCCGACCTACAAGTACTTGGGGATCGAGTTCTTTACTGCCACCCACTGGGATGCTGCCATCAGGTTGCGGGTCACCACGGGTTGGAAAGCACTATATGCCATGCAGAACAACAGCCACAAGGCAGAGTTGTATGCCTGGGGCCGCCAGTCACACTTGTTTCGGGCCTTGGTCGAGCTGGTCCTCTTGTATGGGGCAGAAGTGTGGGGTCCGTGATATCCCTCAACACCTGGAATGACCTCGAGCAGGTGCAGAAAGCCTTCTTGGCACGAAACCTTGGGATAAAGTCCACAGTTCCATACCAGATCCTACTCCAAGAGACAGGTTTTCTACCCCTTCAATGGGCTGCATTGGAACGCCATATCATTTACTTCCAGAAGGTGGTCGCTATGGGTGATACACGTTTGCCCAACCTTGCTTTGACCATGGCGATGGGTCCCCAATGCCTCAAAGCCTACTGGAAGGATAAGCAAGCTCAACGGCTCTCACGCTGGGGTGTACAGGCAAACAGATGCGTACATGTAAGGACAAAGAAAGATCACAAGGCACTTAAGCTGTACCTAGATGCTACTTTACTTCGCAAACTTTGGGATGCAGATGCTCTGACGCACGTTAAGCTGGCACACTATCAGCAGCAAGTCAATCATAGGCTCACGAGAGGCCCACACCAGTACTTGTACACTCATTTGCCCATGAAGAAGCGCAGACTTATAGCTTCCATTCGCATGGGTGCACATCGTCTCTGCATTGAGACAAGACGTTGGGCTCGTGAAACACGGGAGGAAAGGCTTTGCCAGTGTCGCCACCACGACGCCATTGAGGATGAATGTCATGCCCTCCAGATCTGCCCAGTGTTTTCCCATATCCGAGAGTGGTATGTTTGATTACTAGTGCCTGGCCAACCGTTGCATGAGTTATTGAATACGGCGTCAGTGGGTTTCTTGGCGTCGTACCTCCAGGAGGTTATGGATGCACGGACTCAATTGTGTTCTCCGGGATGGTATTGAACTGTCCTATACAATTGTACAGCGTGCCAGCATACTTATTACTGCTAAGGTTTTTCCCTCGAAAACCCTTCGAGGCAGGGGTTTTTTAATCCTGACAATAATACGCTTGCTGCTCTCTTTTTTTTTGGGTCCCATAGGCCAATCGGTCTCCGTGGATGATAAAAATCTATTCTATTCTATAACTTCTTCTCAAAGATTTGCATGATCTAGCACGAAGCTTGCAAACTAGTGAATGCATGCTAACTTGAATGAATTCCTCACATCATGTCATTCATTGAATGCAAGCATTTTTTTTTTTTTTAGAAACTCATGATGTGTGACTGCTTTTATCTCCATTCTTTGTAGGTCATTTGAAGCTCATCCAAGATAGACATGTGAGATCCATTTCATGCTTATATAATCCGCCTTGATACAAGTTTTATAAACAACTAGTTATGGTGCCCTTGGTTGTTAGGTTGTTGGCTAGGAAATGTTGCAATTATTTTTATAGTTGGAGATCGATCTACAAATGGTGTGAGATGATTAGTGAGAAACCCTAAAAAACTATGAAAGGATGGGCTCTTTATAATTCTAAAGTGGTGGCCCTGTGAGATGATATTTATGTGTGAAATTATACTCAGAATATAAGTATGTGAAGTTGAAGCTGCATGTTGATCAAAGGTCACCTAGGTATGTAAGTTGGAAAAAACTACTTCAAAATTGAAAATTGGGGGCCATAAAAGTTGACCACTAAGTATGTAGGAAGGCGAGAAGTAAACTGGAATATCTTAATTCACCATCGAATTCATATGGGTGTATGAAATTGGTAACTCTATGCATTTGGAGTTAGAATCATTTGTCATTGTTAGATGGATAGATAGATGAATTTTTACGTCAAGAAGCAAGGATTTTGTAAGATTGTAAAGCATTGGTTAAAAAGACAGGAGGTATTTAATTGAGATTTCCATCCAGTATAAATATTAAAAGTGAAAAGAATATGCACCTTCCACATGAACTTACATGCTCACCATCACCTCTAATGCTCGAAACAAAATAAGCATGCTTATGTTATGGCTAAAAATCTACAAACTTATTGTTCGTAATTTTAAAATTTTGGTGCATATAATATATTTTGAGTTTAAAATCAGTGTTGGCACAGATTCTTAACCGACAACTGTTCGTGATACTTGGTAAATGAAAAGTATACCATTGCACAAATTCTTAATCGATAATTGCATGCCCATGTTATTTGGTAAATGCTAGTTTAGAAAAAATCTAATGCTAGAAATTTTATATTAAGGTGAATTGTGGCGTCCTGCGAATAACCAAATGCCTTAATGAGATTTGATCATAGAATCAATTCCTACATCTAATCATTTATGAAATATAAGAACATATGGAAGTCACTATAATAGCTTGAAAATATGATGCACAAAGTGAAGTGATAGTTAAAGAACCCTTTGTAATAACAAAATGAAATGATCTTATCAAAAGCGATTCGTTGCTAGGTTTGAGTGCTATTGTAGGCAAGCGTGAAGTATCTAGATTACCTTGCTAAATTGAAGGGCAAGAGAAAAATGGGAGAACTGAAGTAGGCCTAAATGTAGTTTTATTATAGAAAAGCATGGTAAATTTAAATGGGGCAAGACAAAAATTGAGATTGGAAGAGAAATTATTATATAATATCAACACATCTAAGTTGGATAAACTACATGATACATGCTACAAAGCGTAAAATGAAATACTTCCTCCTTGAAGGCCAAAATGTTCTCATATAATCCTTTACGCTCATCCCATTGCATTGTTTGATCCTTTACATTCATCCCATTTCATCGCCAAAAGATCTATTACATAAGAATAGTATAGGCGCACATGAAATTCGGGCATGGGGCATGATCTTCCTAAATTTGAAAGGGATGAAGAGAGGTATAGAAGGGAGACGATATGTTCAGTGGTTCAAAAATACATATTTGTTCTATTCTACCTTAGATTTGAAAAGGAGTTGATATTTGTTCTATTCTAGCTTATTTATTGAAAGATTTATATTTGTTGATTTATGAGAAGCCATACCTTGACAATCCGGTGGGCATTTGTCCAAGGACCACTGATCTTAAAATGCCTGATATTGCGACATTTTGTTAGTCCCTTCAAAGATGGGAGGCAAGAGATGACTAAAGTGGCACTTTGTAGATGGGCTTGATGAAGTACCTCAACATCCCTTCTTGAAATCTAACATTACACATGTGACAATCTTTGTGGACTAATGCTTAATATTGAAATGCCTGATATTGCTACAATATGTTAGAATGGGAGCACTTTCTAGATATATATGAAGCTTAAATTTCCAAATTATACCAAATTTACGATTGGATTTCTTATAAACACATGGAATCTTGTTGCCATAAAGCGTACACATGGTGGTGTTGCATGTGTTGTTGCTATGAAATGTCTAGACATGGTAATGTTGAGGAAATTGAAGTAACATTGACAAACGCAAGTAACACATTAATTCAATCTCAGTGAATATGCAGGTTATAATGATAAAAAGTTCCATCGTCCTGAGATAGGCAACTTAATACATCCATCTTGGGCTGAAACTTGCCCAATTTTTGGACACCTCGACACCATTAAAGGTACTACTACACGTAATGGGACACCTCACAGTAAGTCCCATTACTGTACATTAGCTACATGTAATGTGCAGTAATACAAATTTATAAATATCATCACTCCTTGTTGTCAGCACATTCTGCATTATATTCTCAGCAATAATATGTGTAAAAACACCTTCTGGAAGTTAGAAGCCACTGAATGAAGATAGGAATGAAGATCCGTAGACCCTCCGAATAAAATCAAATAGACCCTCATAATGAAATCAAAGTGGAATGCTAGAAATAGATATGATATGTCAATAATGCTACAGAGAAACAAATGCTCTAGACAATCTTATAGCAACAGTTAATGGTAATATTCATGTCAGTTGTGCTGCTCAATTTACCAATAAAGAATTCCGAATTTTAGCTAAGCTATGGTATGCATAAATGTTCAGTCTGCCACGTAATGAGCAGGGGCATGTCATAAATCAGTCTAGATCTGCTCAGATGGCAATTTAAGATAAGTTGAACCAAATCACAGCCTCTAATTGAGGAGAAAAAGCAAGAACATGAGATAAAATCTACTTAATAAGCTCTGAATATGCCACTTCAACGAACTGATGCATGTTTTAAAGTGGAGGGAGCAAGGTCTGACACCGCGGTCACCATGAGCTAGACTTCCAGCAGTCCGGGCTCCATCTTTGCCTGGTTTTCATCAACTAAATTAAACCTATCATCACATGTGATCAAAATGCTCTTGCATAACTAAGAAAGAATGCATTTTATCATATAGTAAATGTACTGTAAATGCAAGTGAAGATTTCTGATGTCTGGATTTACCAGATTTAAATGTAATCTCGTCGAACCTGCAATATGGAGATCAATCTTAAAAAATTGAGACAGTATCCATTGTATTTAATAAATAGGATACAATTTAAATTGTAATCTAGATGCTATATAAATGAATGGAGATCAATATTTAGGGCAATAGAGACAATATCCACTATATTTGATGAATCAGATACATTCTGAATTGTAATCTAGAGATTATATAATTTGTACCTTTTAAATATACCAAGTAGCACTGCAAGCTTATCTTGCCAAGAATCACCATAAATCGTTGTTGCTCTACTATTCAGCTCTGCAAAATGCATGAGGAAAACAATTAGAATCCCCATGGACTCTAGTAAAATCATAATTAGAATTCCTATGGACTCTAGTAAAATCATAATAGTTTTTGTGCATGTCTACCATTAATTGCCTTTCAAATCAAAGTCATAAAGAAGATGCATGCGTAGAGATGAAACAATTTTTTGCGGGGCATTCTGGCACCTTTTATGTTGCTTTTGAGGATTCCAAATTGTTTTTGAGAATTCCAAGTCCGGATTTAACCATAAGCCGATCTCCACAATCGATGAACGATTTCACTATCTTTTGTATCCTAATCTGTAGATTCAACACATGTTCCCCGAAGTTTAAATTAAGTAGGGCAACCGGTCATTCTATGCCCCCAAATTCTAAAATAGAGCCACTTATGTTGTCAATCTATTTATCCCGAGATCCGATCCGTTTGAGGACTTATGCATGAAAGAATGAATAATATTGTACCTGCTTGAGACCTGCTCTAAAACAAAGACCAAGTCTGCACAAAGAATCCAAGTATCAGCACTACGATCGATCACATGTGAACTCTAGTTCCCTGATATACCATCACACGCGGACTGGCGAAAGGAAAATTAATTTTCATGGCCGAGAATTGTACCTAGTTTTCCTTGAAGAATCAATTGAACTCGCATCCACATAGTCGCGGCTTTGTCCTTCGAGATGGAGATGTGTTGGGACTTCATATCTCAGAGAACATGCAAAGAACATCGGAAGTAAATTCAAGTATTGTCTCAAAGTAGATTCAAGTGATTGTAGAAGCCATGTCTCAAATACCATGGTCCATGTCATACCTTCACCACATATATATGTGCGTTGGTTTTATTCCTTATTAGGCCTCTTTCTGACCCATGGTGAACTAAGAAATGCATGAATCTAAGGCACAATTCATCAAATTTTATGCAAGCCAGAACAAAGAAAGCTAATATACGTGGAAACCCAGCTTGCCAGGTTACATCATAGGAGAAACAATTCTTGAGCACTAAAGGTAGCAGTACTTATCTGAATGTTCGATGTGCATTTACGGCAAATTATTCTTGTCCAAGGATAGAGAGTTATACAAAAGAAAGTTCTTGTGGGGCACTTGAAGCATCAAGCAATAAGAAATAAGCTCTCTAAGACAACAAAAATCAAATCGAAACAAAGCATACCTCGTCACTAAATAATATATAATAAAGTCTTAACAAATTTCTACTGCAAAAATCACATGGAAACAAAGCATATCTTGAATGAACAAACCCCAATCACCATCCCTAGAGATGGTCTGTGCAAAGTTTCTTTGATGCACTCCATGCTTGCAAAAGAATAAAACTCATTTACAAAAGCTGTTAGTGATCCAGGAGAGTGTAGATACCACAAATCTGCCTGCTTAAACAGACAGAAAATGTGTCAGCACACAAAAAATGGTGCAAAATCGGCTAAATACCCAATCGGACCTACATCTTCTACAGTGAAATTGTTCCTCCCACCGGCGCAGTTGTGCACCTATCCAAAAGAAATAAGAATATCTCATAGTGGTGGCCTCCATGCCATCTTTGCCGGAATGAGGAACACAGGGGCAAGGATTAGGAATAGAAGCGGGATGAAAATTACACAAAACCAATCGTGGCATCCATGCCGAAATCCCTAAACCCACTCCTCTAGAGCATACGGAAAAAAAAAAAAAAAAAATTGCTTCCCATTTCTGGATGAACGCTAAAATTTTCCGGCCAAAAAAAACCAACAATCTTAGGAAATCACACAAAAAAAATTCCAAAAACTTTTTCCTCCACACCGGAAAATCCCAAATTAACAAAGTAGATTATATGGTGAACGAAGGGATTGTCTTTGCCATCCAAGAAGTCATCCTTAGACTCACAAGTCTCCGGTAGACTCATTAGGACATCATACACATAGATTCTGTGGTAAATCAATTAACTTTGGGAACCTTAACAATATATGTTGTACTTAGGATTGGACTAGGAAATAATCCAGCATTTTGCGTTTTGAATAAGAAAGGTAGAAGGAATAATCATCCACAGTTCTAGAAGACCAGAAAGGCGCAGTATTGGAGTTAGAATTGCAGCCAAGGAAGCCTCGTCATCCAGCGCTTCACCACGATTTTTTTTGTGATCTCGTAGCTCTTGCCATTTCTACCATGTCACCAATTACATCTGTTACAATTGACAATAGTTCAGACTTAGAAATTGAGCTTCTTGTGCATGGCACTGTGAAAAATTGCAAGTGATGGAGTAAATATTGATAAACTGGCAAGAAAATCCATCCTTGTAAGGAAGAAACATAGGTTCTTATTAGAAGTCATCTAGAGCATCTTAATTTGTTTGACAGACTTAAAAGTAAACAGCTTTATTTACTCGAGGATAAAGTTCTCTGGGTGTACTACATGTTAAGCATTGATTGGGGTTGAAAGAAGAAAATAAAGCAGATTAACTTCATACTTATTGCAAGAGGTGATCAATGGTCGAATACAATATAGAACAATTGAATATTGCCAGAAGGTTGCCAAATTATTTGAGGCATAATTTTTTTGTAATGGTGGGCCGAAATATATGGGTTAGGGTTGCGTTCAAATTTATTATTTTGGCTTAGTCTGAGCAAATGTCGGCTGTTAAGAATTCGTGGTAGTCCGACCAAGGCGGGCAGCCCGATCTGAATCTTGCTGTGCTGGAGGAAATGGCGGACATGCGGGCACTGAGATGACGCTCCCTGTGGTCTGCCAAAAGAGGCCCTTCATCGGCTTCAGTTGCAACTGATCTGCTGACCAGCAACCTACTACATGCTCCCTCTCAGCTCTTGGTTACCATAGTACTTCTGGGTTTGTTGGTTGTGATTTGCAAATTTGGGCCCCTGTCGCCGTTGATCAGCTGGAAGTAGGATTTGATGCTACTGTGGTTTGTAGGAAGTTGATTCAGCTTGTTATCAACTGGATGGGCTCAGCCCGCTGAAGATTGCCTTATTGGGTGTTTTTTCCCGTCTCCATTTGTTAAGTGTGTCTGTGCTGGGAAGGGATACATGGAGCATAAGGGAAGGTTGGTAGGGAAGGGGCTGAAGGGAGGTGTTTTGCGACCATCAGTTCATAGTTTTACCAGCAAGACTGAGCCTGAGATGGGATTGCCAGTGTCAGAATTTTGCCTGTTGTCTGCTTCCCAGGTAAAGAAATTCTTGTGCATATTCAAGAAGAAATATGTTGATGATTCCAGTTATGTGGCGTGTAAATTGATTGAAGGCTCGTCAGCTGTGCTTTTTGATTGCTTGATGGTGGAACAATTTCTTCCCGAGTATGTGTTTTTTGTGCTGAGATGGTAACGACACATCAATCATTTGTTGCATCAATGAACTTTCTTGGGAAATACATCGGTTGTGGAGCTGCGGCTCCAATTGCTATCCTATGGGTGGAGATATGGCTGCTACGTGGGCGAGGTGAGGTGGAGTTGTACAATTGGAATCCTTGAGAATCTAGCAGGTTTTGCAGGGATGTTGTTTTTTGTGCACATGGGCTTAGGGGCTGTGGCAGCTTATGTCAATCTGTTTTATCTCTTTGTGAGACTTCTTTGTGAGGCTGCTTACATGTAATTTGGAGTTCCTACATGTAATTTCATTTGTGTCTTACAGTTCTGTACATGTACCATGTCTTATGTTTGCAATGTCAATGCAATTTCGTCCAATGATTTTCTGTATTTGTATCCTCTTTTTTGCATATGTGTACGTGTATGAATACATGTATGGGGAGCACTGAGTTCTACACAGGTGTGACGTGGAAATTCCTCAATCCTTCTTTTGGCATATTCGTGAAATTATCTTTGAATCCAACGATCCAAAGTGAGCAATAATGTTTGCCCAATCACGAAGCGTATCTTTATAACCTAAGATTGTCAAAGGTTCTGGATGGTATTCGTATAAGAATACCGTAAATGCTGACGGTGGCACTGTGGATGCGAAATAGAAGAATCTGGGGTTTTATTCCTCTGGCGTTTAGGCTGAAAGCATGCCGATGCAAAGAAAGCGAATATGGCGGCTATGGCGGCTCCATGCTTGTGTAGGCGCTGTGGCGGCTATGGCGCCTCCATTTTTTCTATAGGAACTATGGCAAGTATGGCGCTTCTGTAGGAACTGTGGCAGTTATGGCGGATTTTTTTTTTTTTAATTGTTGCTTGCTTGTTAGTCTATTTTGACAGTTTCTGGCATGATTCTGCAGTGAAGAGCATAAGACGGGTTGTAAGTGTTTGAATCCCGCTTCCACGGTCTGTAGGTGTTTGAATCCTGCTTCCACCTCCAGATATTACCTCCGCATCTCCGTGAAAGGGCGCCATAGCCAGAAGGGCATGAAGAAAAACTGCCGGAAATGCTATGTATTTGATGAGATGAAAGAAGGGACAGATAGCCTCGTGTTTTCGCCAATGTTTTTGCCTTGAGAGTTTTTGCATTCCTTCTATAATCTGACGATGAAAGGAGGGGCATATTGCCCCGGAGGCTTTCTCGATAACTGTTTTTGCGAGGGTTGAGCACCGCTTTCTTGCCAGATCCTTGCCATAGCCACAAAAGAAAAACTTGTTGAAGATCTTCAAAGGCTGGTTCATCAGGTAAGCCAAGGGCATAGGATTCTTGTTGGGGTTCGATTCCCCAAGCCATGGTCTGTTGCAAGTCTGAGTTGTATCAGGACCAGAAATTAAGCCATGAGCATCGGATTGGAACTGGGGTTGGATTCCCCAGGCTCATGTGATTGTGTGATGTTCTTCGTGATGTTGAGTCATGGAGTGTTGTTCTGCTGCTTTCATACCATACTGTACAAAAGGCCGAATACTGTTTTATCCAATGGTGTGTGCTTTAATAATGCCCCTTTTAAAGTCGGGCCGGTTTGACCTGCAAAAGACTCGGTTCTAGATTTATGGAGAGGGAATAGGAGTGAGCAATAAGCTATAGATCGGCGTTATGCAATTGCTTCACAAAATTTTATGTGCCATTAGGCATTTTTGCTTATTTAATGCCGGGTTAAGCTCCAAGCTTTAGGCTAAAGCATTTTCAACTATTTTTTTTAGCGGAACAGATACGTGGCCCGTTATCGCTAGTCCGATCCACGTGGCTAAATGTCTGAGTTGGTTATGGCTTAGGCCATTCGATCATGATTTGTAAGAATGGACGGTCTTCAAAATTCGATGGCCATTCTGGACCGTCGCCTAGGTTAGAGCAGAAGACGCTCCACAAAGGCATGATCGTCGACTTATGATGGCTTCACCAAGGTAAATTAGGGTTTTTCTTAGCTCCTATTTATCCTACCTCTATTTCAGCCTTAGTCAAGATCATCTTCAAGATCATAGTTCCCGGCATCACAGGATAATTTGAATTGGGTGTGGCTTAAGCCATTCGATCATGATCTACAAGAATGGACGTTTTTCAAAATTCGATGGCCGCCTAGATGGACCGTCTGCCTAGGTTAGATCGGAAGATGCTCCGCAAAAGGTATGGATCGTCGCCTATGGTTAGATCAGAAGATGCTCCACAAAAGTAAATCACGGTTTTCTTAGCTCCTATTTATCGTAGCTCTGTCGCAGCCTTGATTAAGATCATATTTAAGATCATAGTTCCCGGCATCGCAGAATAATGACGTCCTGGCATTTGAGAGGTGATTTACCTTGCCATGCCATTTGCATTTCGGATTCTCACTTTAGTATGGGCCAACATGTCTATTTGCCAGAGTTTGCTCTGTAATTTGTGAAAATTGATGTTTAGATGTAGTGCCGTCAGTTCCAGCTGCAAAGGCATGTGCAATACATTTTTTAATAAAAACCTCTGCATGACATGATTAAAAGTTTTATTTGATGAGCAGGGCCTGAGGGGAAATTTCTATGGTGCTAGCCTTTATATGGCAATTATACAGTCTATGGCTTTTAATTCGTCAGCACAATCAGGGGTCCGGAGGGGCCTTACATCCTATGCCTGGAGGCAATTGAACTTGACTAACTAATTGGTGGGTACGAACCTGTCAAGCAGAAGCTACTTAAAATTTTTCCAGAGAATTTTAGTTCAATTGCTGGTTCGCCCCTGCAGCCTCTTATATTTTCCTGTCATTACATAGTTTAGCGCATTGGTTGTTCATACTTGGTAAAACTGGCCGTTGAAACCAATACACGATTTAAAATTAAGTTCTAGTAAGAATTACAACCACATCTACTACCAGCTTCTACAAATTCCTGCTGTTGAATAACTATGATATATTATGAAAACAACAACAATGAGGGCGCAGTACAACTGCATACGGTCCCAGATATGGTGAAATGTTTACTACGATCAATGGTACAGACTTATGTAAATGAGATTGAGATGCTGGTTTCTAATGGACAGAGGGGATAAGCTTGCACTCAATAGTACAGAAACAGTAGAGAAACGGTAAATTCTGTACTCTATTTGGCAGCTCTTTCAACAAACTGCCGCCTACTGTAAACTGGAACTGTTGGATCTAGCCTCAAATGAAATTCAAGAAACTGACACATTGTCACGTCTGTTGCTGGCTAAGCATTTGAACAAGGTATTGGTCTAATGCACTAGAATTGATTAGGTTCTAAGCAGTGCGTAAAAAAGAATAATATAGATATGATGTTGCAGGTATTATTGAGAGGTAATCCAGTTGCAAGATTGGGTGCCTGTAGCGTTAGCATTGGTGTGGTGCAGGCACATAACCAGGATCAGGAGTGGGCTTTTGTGAAGCCATCTTCTTTATATTGGAGAAAGGCATCATCAGGGGTAAGTAAATTATATTCATTTTGCTTTTGTTCAAATGCTGACTTTTATGTTGTTGATGCGTTGCAAACATATAGCAGAGAATGGAGTCCAAAATAAAGGCAGAAAACCATGGTACAGGGCAAAAGGTGAGTGTAAACAATTTATCAGCTGAGATTTTCCTTTGTCCATTATGTCATTCTACAAGATGTGCTTTTTCCCTAGAAACAAAATCTCTATGACATGGATGACTGCGTACTTGGGAATTCGATTGCCCTGACTGGCCTTAAGAGAGAGTTGACAATTCCACCTGATGAGGCATGCCCCTTTTACTTGACCAAGATATTAAAATTCAATTCGTAAGCTGCTTACAAGTAGTTTCACGTGCTAATTGCAAAGCGTACAGGTTAAACTTTATTTGAATCGACCACATTATCTGGGCAGACTGAAAACCCCATTGGACAGAGTGAGAAGGCCTCCACATTTATTTATGGACAGAACTTGGGTATCTCCTTAAAACTCTAACCTAGCTTTGTTTATTTTGTTCAAGATATACTCATGATATAATTTTCAGAAGAAGAAAGAAAAGACCAGTACAGAAAACGTACTTAAGACAATGGGGATGCGTTTAGAACAAATTGAACAGGGGCTAAATGGTTTGAGAAAACAACTTTCTGTTATTCCAAAATTGGACAGTCCATAAATAAATGCAATAAACGGACTAGCACAAAGACTTGGGCTTTGACGGTTTCAACTGTCTAAAAAGCAGCTTCTGGAATAAGTAAAGGATTCAATTGTTCACGAGATATAGGAACAGAATTTGGTCAGTTTGGACAGTCGAGAAAACTTTATACTGCAAACTGGTAGCTGGTGCCTTTATCCTGTTTCCTCTTGCGATATGGAACACCTGAACTGTATTAATGAGATAGTTCTATATCTTGTATCATGATCGATTTTAAAACAGAACCAATTTATCCTCATTATATTCAAAATTCTAAATGTTAGTTACGGTTGACCTGGCGTGGTAAGTTTTATTGCTGAGATTTAGATCTCAGCCGTTGGTTGGTTGCAGTGGTGTTACCCATCTGTAACACATTGAAAAGCCCATAAACACCTAGTTATGCCAAATGGCCATAAACCACCATAAAACCACTATAAGCCCATATAACACCTAGTTATGTCAAATGGCCATAAAACGTCTTATGAAAACCACTATAATGCAATAAACTCGGGCCTCATAGGGCATAACACCCTTGTTCCATGATATTATCCTTCTATTCACAAACTGCATCATTTCCATTCAAAAATGCCCTTTCCTTTCACATTTAAAGTGCTAGATGTTCAATGACTATTTTTTAAGACTTATTAGTGGAGTAAAAGGAAAATTCCAGTGAAATTTATAGCCTAACTATTGACGATAGTATTTTCTTTTCTTATTAGAGACACTATCAAGGATTTATCTAAAGTTTAATTGCTTACATCCAAGCCCCAAACTTGCAATCTCATAAAGTTTGCAGAATTCATTTCGTATTGCAGGAGGGTATTCTCGCAGTAGTTGAAACTATGATTCTTGTATTGTATTGTATTGTATTGAAAATGGTATATTTGAAGTGGATTGTATTGTATTGAAAATGGTATATTTGAAGTGGTTTTGAGCTGCTTAGTTGGTTTGAAGGTCATATTTCTATTCTTGGAGTTTCTTTTGTGGTTGTCGTTGCAATGGTGCAAGAAAAGAAGGAAATCCAGCAATTTTTGGAAAGCTCGGGAGAACAGGGACGCCGTCCTAGCCAGTAGCCTTCGTTGCTCGCCTTAGGTGCAGCAACGGCTCAGATCAACAATTCTGTGGAAGCCTGTGTAGCCATTTTTTTTGTTTTCTTTCTTTCTGACCCTTCTATTCCGCCAATCTTTAGGGGTTCTGGCTTGGTGATGGTGGGTTGAAATCCTATACTGTTTGCAGGGCACTTTCATAGTAGAGCAAGAGCCATTGTATCCTTTTTGTGAGATCGATTCCTTGAAAACCTCCAGGTGGGGTCTGCGGGTTTTGGATTTGGCACAGCCTGCGGCCTTGGCATTTGGCGGGGATTTGGATTTGGCAGAGCTTGCAGCTCTTGCATTTGGCGGCGCCTGTTGAGCCTAGGCAGTCTAAACTTCTGCTAGATTTGGGTTATGGTGCGGCCGATTCTGGTGATCCCATAGCGATGGCCGGTTTAGGGACATGTCGATTACATGAATTAATCCATTTTCTAGACACGCAGTGCCGTTCTTTTTCTTCTTCTTTTTTTGTCTAAAAATTAATGTCCATTTTCAGTATGTGACATCTGTCAATTGCGAAGGACTTGCCTAAGCTCTCTTCGATCCTTAACGTCCTTGGCCTCTGCATTTAGCCGTAGGATTAAATCCCAGCCGTCTATTCTAAGAGGTTATATCAAATAACAATTTCGGCAAAACTGTTATGTCCATAACAAGGATGTTATGTCCATAACATCCTCTGCTGCCAGGAAATATATTTTTTGGGCACTCCGCCTGTGGTCGATCCTTCGCAAAAGGCCGCCATAGCCAGGCCTTCGGCCTCTATAGCCAGGCAGGCCTCCAAGCCATAGCCAGACTATTAAACAAGTAATAACAAGTAAACAACAAGAGAAGGTTGCACACACAAGATACTTTTACTTAATGCTTTTCATGTAGTACATATATCTTGCCTAAAAGGCAAGTCTAATAATAAGTAGATAAATATACCAATAATAGTAAATATCTAGATAAAGATAGATGTGAGGCCTAGAATGCCTCGAACACTCCCCCTGCAATCTTGGTCTCACATCTAAAACAAAATAGACCAAGGGTGCAAACTCCAACACGCCTACCCCCCTGCGACCTTGGTCTAGTAGAAGTATTACTACCAGGATGAAAAAACCCCGCCCTTTCGGGTTTTCGAGGGAAAACCTTAGCAATAATAAATCGACTAGCCAAGCATGATGATCACTCTCCAATAATTCCAAGAGAGAGAGAAAATTGAAGATGTTTCTTCGACCCTAATGATTTCGTAAAGATATCCGCAACCATAGAATCAGTCAGGCAATACTCCAAGACAATCGTCCTTTTCTTAACCTCCAGCTTCACATAATGATAATGGACTTCAATGTGCTTAGATTTAGAGTGTAAGACTTCATCTTGAGACAAATTAATAGTACCCTGGTTATCACATAATAGCCGTGTCGGCTGCAATTGCACTTGTTGAAAACATTCCAACATTCTTCGCAACCAGACAAGTTCTCGACTCGCTAAAGAAGCAGCAACATACTCAGCTTCGGTTGAAGACACAGCAACACAATGCTGCCTTTTACTAAACCAGGAAACAAGAGACTTATCAAAGAAAAAACAAGCCCCGCTAGTAGATCTCAAAGTTTCATTATCTCCAGCCCAATCAGCATCAGTATAACCATGAAGAGTGAGAGAAGTATGGCGATCTTGCTTTCTGTAAAGAAGTCCATAATTGTTAGTGCCTTTTAAATAACGAAGAACTCGCTTCGCAGCTTGCCAATGTTTGATGCCTGGATCCTGCATAAATTGACCCAATGTGTTAGCTGCAAAGCTTATGTCGGGACGAGTAGCATGTGCCAAATACATCAAGGCTCCAACAAGACTAGCATATGGAACTGATTTCATCTGAAGTCTCTCGGTATCTGAAAGAGGAGAATCTGAAGTAGACAAAGAATACTTCCGAGAACTTATAGGCAAAGGTGTAACTTGACTCTTAGCATGCTCCAAACCGAACTTCTTAACCATATCATTAATATACTTGTTTTGACGTAACTGCAACCATCCTTTGCTTCTATCTCTAGTTACTTCAATTCCCAAACATGAACGGATCGCCCCAAGATCAACCATCTCAAAAGCCGTTGAAAGATCTCGCTTGACTTGATTGAGAAAATTGATACCATTAGCAGCTAAAATCGTATCATCAACATATAGAGCTATAATAACAAATCGTCCATTACATCTCTTGACATAAAGATTCGAATCTGCTGCACTAGGAAGATATCCTGCTGATAATAGAAAATTATTCATCTTCAAGTACCATGCTCGTGAAGCCTGCTTAAGCCCATATAGAGATTTCCACAACCTACATACCATAGCCTCCTTCCCTTGAACAACATATCCAACTGGTTGCTCCATGTAAATTTCTTCTTGAAGATCACCATTAAGAAAAGCCGTCTTAACATCCATCTGATGTACTTCCAAATCATAGGCGGTTGCAAATGCTAAAGAGCCCTCCACGGTGGTTAAGCCGAACTACGGTGAGAATGTTTGATATAATCCACACCTGCAACTTGAGAATAACCTTTTGCAACCAAGCGAGCTTTAAACTTATCAAAAGTACCATCAGCTCGATATTTAGTCTTGAATGTCCACTTGCATTTAACCGTCTTCCTTCCAGAAGGCAATTCTACCAACTCCCAAGTTCCCTTATGAATTAAGGAATCATATTCAGCATCCATAGCAATTTTCCAATTTGCACTCTGTGGAGAAGCAACTGCCTCATCATAAGTGGTAGGATCATCTGTAATAGTAAAACAAGAATAAGTATCATCAAGATAATAACATCCGGCATGATAGTCCAAAATTCTTTTAGTAGGTTGCCAATGACGGTGTGAGGAGGAAACAATATTAGGTGCAACCGGTACCACATCCATGCTACCATTATCATCATCGAGCTCATCCGAGGCGGGCATATCGGGAAGTTCATGAAGGACTAATGAAGGATTATGAGCGGATGTAGAAGTATGAGGAAGTGTATAAGATGATAACATAGGATTCTGAGCACTAGTAGCATTTGGAGAACTTAGGACAAGAGGATCATCATCCTCTTCAGTATGAAAATCACGCAATATGACAGGTTGAAGGCGTGGGATTGTAAGTTTCACGAGCCATTAAATGTCTCATCAAAAATAACATCTCTTCCCAAGATAACTCTTAGTGCCTCAATATCCCAAAAAGCGATAGCCACCGGTGTCAAAGGAATATCCCAAGAAAATACACCTTCTAGACATGGGATCAAGCTTTTTCACAGTAGAAATATGTACCCAAGCCAAACATCAAAAATGCGCAAATGTGCAACATCCGCTTATCGCCAAACCATAACTGATATGGGGTCATATCACCTAAAAACAAAAGCAATCTATTAGAAGATAGGCGGCCGGTTGCCCGCATTTACGCCCAAAAAGAACTTTCAAGTCCCGCATGAATCAACATACAACGGGCAGCATTCAAAATAGTACGATTCTTGCACTCAGACACTCCATTCTGCTGAGGTGTATAAGGAATAGTAAACTCATGATGAACACCTTCTTCAACACAAAATTGAGCAAAAGCATGCAATTTATATTCACCACCATTGTCACTGCGCAATCTTTTCAATCGCCTACCCGTTTGTGTTTCAACCATCCTCTTGAACTCCTTGTACTTAGCAAATACCTCAGACTTGTTTTTGAGAATATAAACATGTGTATATCTAGAAAAATCATCAATGAATAGTAAAAAGTAGCGACCACCTCCATGTGAATATGGCAATGGACCACAAATGTCAGAGTGCACCAAGTCAAGAATATTAGTTGTCGAAATCTCAGATTTGAAGAACGGGCGCCTATGCAATTTCCCAAGAGCACATGTATCACAACCACCCATAGACTTTGAAGATAAATGAAATCCTTTCACCGCCTTGTTACGTTCCAAGGCAACAAGATAAGGGAAACTGACATGACCAAACCTGTGGTGCCACAGCAACGACAAACCACTTCCTTTGTCTGTCACCATATTCACAAAATCAGCAGTGAGATTAATTTGATAAAGATGTCCCATGCGGTGAGCAGTAGCTAATAATATGCAACCATCAACAATGAAGTGACAAACATTTCGTTCAAACTGCACCACAGCACCTAAGTCAGCAAGTCGAGAAACAGAAAGCAGTGTTCGGCGCAATCCAGGAACATGGAGAACACCTCCTAGAATATAGACCCCAGATGAGGTCTGTATACGTAAATCTCCAATACCTTCTACCTTATGACAAGTATCGTCACCAAGATACACCAATTTTTGAAAGTGAATAGGAAAATAATTCACCAAATGCTCCTTGGCATAAGTCATATGCGAAGTTGCTCCTGAATCGACAATAAAATAAGTGGATGAATCCACCAACATAGCCTGAGCTTCATAAACCATGTTATTATGAGCATGGTGTTTCTTAAAAAATTGACGAAGATGACAATTAGAATCCTCATGATTATACTTTCCACAAAAAGAACACCCACGGTCCTTATTGCCAGCAACCCGGGAAAAAGCACGATTTGTGCCACCGAAAAATCCACCACTAGAATCACGTCGAGCAGAAAAATTCCGTCTTGGGATATATGCTTCTTTTTTAAACTTTTTATATGCAATATAAAAAGCCTTTTCGCCATCACTAGGCTCTCTAGCACGTCGAGAACCTGTAAGAATTTGTTGATCAGGAGTGGTATGAACAACTAAAGCTTTTTCCTCTAGGGGAACAACCTCATGCTTCACTTTATGAACATGATCTTTCAATGATAAACATGCACTTTCAAAAGCCAAATCTTCTTTATTAAGAAGAACATTGACTATAGTGTCAAAATCATGAGGCATCGTGCCTAACAACATGACAGGTAATTGCTCTTTCTCCACCGGTGCCCCAGCCGCTGACAATTGTTCTAGCAATTCTTTAAATTTATCAATATGATCATCAATGGAATCTGTAACCATATACTTTAAACTGCTCAATTTATTACGTAGATGCAACACTTCTTGTTTTGTCCGCTTCAAATAAATTTTGTCCAAATACTCCCATACTTCATTAGCATGCTCATATACTTCGGCATCAACAAGAATAGAATCCTTAAGGGCAAAAGTATCATGCCTCGAGCAACCTGATCTTTATCATCCCAATCTTCTACTTCTTTGCGCCATGCATCATACTGAGGCCCTTGTGTCAAAAGAACCCCGGGCAGCACTTCGGGTTGCAAAGGGCCACCACCACTCCTAACACAACATCAATAACTTTGTGGTTTTGATACAATTTTCATCTTCGTTTTTCCATGCGGGATAACTTTGTCCCATCAAACACATAGAAGCGTCCTTGTTCCGGTCATTACATTATGGAAACCGTTGCCTGCTCTGATACCATATTAAACAAGTAATAACAAGTAAACAACAAGAGAAGGTTGCACACACAAGATACTTTTACTTAATGCTTTTCATGTAGTACATATATCTTGCCTAAAAGGCAAGTCTAATAATAAGTAGATAAATATACCAATAATAGTAAATATCTAGATAAAGATAGATGTGAGGCCTAGAATGCCTCGAACCACGGACCTCGAGGCAGCCTCGAGGCTGACTTCTCGGTGACTTCTCATGTGCTAATTATTATACACTTTGTTTTTTTATGATTTGCATGTATGCTTGCCGACCCAAAGGGAGCAGGTGATTTTTGAAGGAAGCAAATGGTCTAGAATGGTGTAACTCTAGAACTCTGCATTTACAAAGCCCTTACTGTATAAGAACAGAAACGGGGCAGATACCTGAAGATAGCAGATGTGCTGCGAAATAATCAGTGCGTTTGATGTATGCGTTTGATGTAAGACGCGTTTGTTGCATGCATTTTTAAAGAAGAGCTCGCAACCATGGGCCTCTGTTTCTCGCTGTTGGTCGAAGAAAAAAACTTATGGAAGAATCTTTGAGCCACCTTTTAGTTTGAACGAAGTGGTTAAGCTTTATTTTAGCATATCGACAATAATTTCGACGACAAGAACGAAGCGGAAAAAAAGCTTTGTGAAAAACCGAATGAAATGTTACAGATGCTTGAAGAAAATGAGATTTTGCCCTGTTTGGACTATGGGCCTCCAAATGAAAATCCGAAGAGCATCAAATGCCTGAAGAAAATGAGATATTGCCCCCTTTTGGACTATGGGTCTCCTACTGAAAATCCGAAAGGCATGTTCAGCAGGATTTGAGACCCAAAATGCACAGAAGAAACATTACAGAGGACAAAAATTTGCTGCAGGTGCATTTTTCTTGCCGGAATGCACTGTGGGCTGCCAAGCTTGGCTATGGCGGCTCTGCCAAATGCCTCGGCCAATGACGTTAAGGTCGATAACGTCCTCCCTTGGCGTTATGGTTCATGAAAATGGCCTCGTGGCCATTTGGCCAGGAAATTCCGAGGCCGTACGGAAATTCCTCGGCCGCACTGCCGTACGGCCTCGGAATTTCCTGGCCACATGGCCACTCAGCCTTTTTCCCGGGCCATAATGCCTCGAGGGAGGACGTCATCTAGCCCATCATCGTCGTCGCCAACAAAGATACATAGGTCGTAGCTTGGCCAGAGATGATGTTATTTAAGCATATGAAGTAATAAATTTGTTCGGGATGCAGCTCTTTGCGGCACTCTCTAGGGATCCTTTCTGCAAAAATCTCAGAGAGCCTCACGGATACAACTTGTTCTTGTTGCCAAAGCTGCGGGAAGGAGTAGTACAACTAGCCCTAACATGATTTTCCACCAAGCCTATATAGTATTGAGCTTATGCTCCCCCCCATTGTAATATAAATCTGGGAGCTAAGCTTATGGAGGATTTATAGATAAGTTTATTGACGAGGTTTAAAAAAAAAAAACGAGCAAAAATGAGCAATAGTAGGCTTGGGCAGTTCTAGGCTTGGATTCAATTTTGCAACTAATTATGTTAGATTGTTGAGAAAAAAAAATTACTAGACAAATTATAAGGTAAAGGAATATTCAAACTATGCACCTTCCCAATTCATATAAAACTTGCGCCGCAAACAACTATGTATACTAGTTGTTGATGTTGGAGTTTAGTAAATTCAAACTAGCGTTTATATATTAAAGGCTGGATCAAATCGGAAACCAATAATTTTCTTGTGAATTTTGGAGAAATGATGTGTAGTTTGCGACTATGGAATGAACCTAGAAGAACCTTAAGATTATTGCTATTAATGGCTAGCAGTTAGGCGCGCGTCCATTTGCTGTTTCATTAGGCAAACTCTAGTTCCAGTATTTAACTAAAGTACCAATTTAACGTTAATAAGCTTATATGCATGACATATTTTATAAAGAGGTCGCAATAAAAGGCTCCAACTATACAAAAACATGTGCATATAATTGCAATTTTGTTTAGCATAAACTCAGACAAACCCTCCCTTTGGAGACTATTGGAGACTTGAAAAGTATGTGCTTAGTGCTTTTAGTGTTGATTGGGGCTTCACTAGGTGACATTGTTGCTAAAATGCCCCAGTACCTTTGAGCAGCGAATTTATCCACTTTGCTTGCAAGCATCGGTTTGCAACAAGCTGCCACATGGCAAAGAATTGACAATTCAGAATGAATCAAAATTAGATGTTGGTTCTACCTAAAATCCCCTTTATTTTTAGTGTAGAATTTAACAGCAATTCATTATTCCCTATCATAAAACGTATCTGCGAATTCTACAACAATGAGATGACTATCAAAAGGCAATATGTCTCTAAATCTCTTGGATTCTTTGTCTGATCCTCCCTTATTCTACGAAAGCTTGGAATCAATCTCCCCATTGCCTTAAAAATTCAAGAAATAACCAGTCCTTGGTTTCTTCGAGCAAATCCAGTCTTGAAGCATAAGAACATGCTAATGATATGAAAAATGCATATTCCAGGAGTGCAGTTCTTGATCATGTCTATCAATAGTTGCGACCTAAGACAAAGGAACATGATGCACAGTAGGCTATGCTACAACTGCTGGATAATGCACTCAACAATCTGATGCCAAGTGATTCATCAAGCATTTTCTTCCTATTTGCATGCATTGAGCAAAGATGCCCACAAACAAATATTAGTTTCACGGTAAAAGAAATAAAAACTTTTGGCTCTTCAAAACATCCTGCATGGATCAAAAGTTCCGCCATGCATGTGATGTGAAGTAAGTTGAAGTTTAAGCCATCGTATTCACTCGTAGATCTGTCATACCATTCATCTATCAAATCCACACGATTGAGTGTTGTGAGTATGCCAAGGAATGCAACATCATTATGTTGAATTCCATAATTTTTCATATTTTCAAAGCACTCTGCAGCCAATCCAGCTTCACCATCCTGAATATATCCGATGATCATGGCACTCGAAACGACTACATTTTTATTTTGCAATTCATCAAAGACTTTGGATGCTTCTAACAAGCTTCCACACTTTGAATACATGTAAATAAGTGCACCTCCTTTACCAATCTCAGAATCGTTACCATTTTCAACTATTTGCTCATGGATATGCTGGACTTGACTTATGGCACATATCATACTTGTAGCATACCTGAAAACGTGACCCTATCAGTTTTTATTTTCTCAACCATGTTGCTATAACATTCTACTGCAAACTTGCTTTTCCCATGATGATCATGTCTTGCAATCATTGCAATCTACGATACCACATCTTGCTTGGGTAATCAGAAAACACTTTAAGTGCCTCCTCCAAGCTTCCAATCTTTATGTACATAACAACAAGGGTATTGCCAATGGCAATGTCAGAGAAGATCATTGTCAATGCATACTTTGTCAATAAAAAGATAGATGTTATTGAGGTAAGCACTTTGTTTCTGAACTTTTTTCTCAACCTTAGGCTTCCTCTTTCTATAATACGAGGTTTCTAAAAATTCATCTTATCTTATCTTATCTTATCTTATCTTATCTTATCTTATCTTATCTTATCTTATCTTATCTTATCTTATCTTATCTTATCTTATCTTATCTTATCTTATCTTGTCTAATCTATAATACGAGGTTTTGAGAAAGAACAATGTCTTCTTGCCTAACGAGAAAGGAAAATGTCTTCTTGCCCTACCGAATCCGCAATGTTTTAAATCAGTGCAAAAATGTTCCACGACAGTCTGCTTCATGTCAATCATATGAGTTCATCTCTGAATGTTTTTTACTAAATACAAAGTAATGTTTTAGGTATAACAGTCTGCTCCATGCCATCGATATATTCCCTTCATTTCCATTACACCATTTCTTCTTCTTCAATGTGAGTAGAATGTCCAGCCAATATGTCCAAGAATCAGTGCAATGATCTCTTTGCATGGAAAGGGAATAACATAAACTAATAGGAGCTACAAAATTATGTAGGTGGCAGATAAATGATTGCACTTGATTAGCATATTCGCACTTGATTAGCATATTCGCTCAAGTCCTATAGTAGGTTACAGTTACATGTGCTTACACGGGGTAACAACATCATCTTTGTAGAAAGCTCAACCCGGTTATGTTTTGGTTGCTTTTCATTGTTTGTGCGTAATGATTTGCATATGACTGATAAATTATATTGACGCTACAACAAGAAGGATTACAATAACACTATTTGCACAAACGCGTGTACCAACAAACGAGTGGTAAAATGATAACGAACTATCACCGGTAGTTTGCGTTATTTAACGTAAAAGTATCACCAGGTTAACAAAGATGCCATTTGGTGTGTATGCAAAATATGGCCCCGATAGTGTGCCTCAACACAATTTTCTCTGTTATACCATCCAGAGACAAAAGCTACTCTCATGGAAGAAATTGTGCAGGAATTATTGGAGGACTTCATGGCACTATTCACACCCTTGCTTTTTTACTATATTTTGAAATGGTGGAGATATTTTCGTGGTTGAGGAACACAAAGAGAGACGGCGGCCTTTCATTATAGAACTTTAGAGTGCCTTTTGGAAATTCCCCAGTCGAGTTGCCTGCTATGTGTATTTTCTACTTGCTATCGTAAGAACATATCTACCTAAAGTTTGCTGGTTAAACAGCGGTATGTCTTTTTTGCCCTTGCATCCTTTCTCAATTAACATGAAATGTCATTGAAGTGCTACGCGTTCAGAAGCATTGAAGTGCCTTGAAGATAGAGGGTATAGCACCCTCTTGTCTTTACACGCTCAACTGATAAACATGTATAAATGTAGTTCATTCTGGTTCGATGCATGAGGCTTTCACATTGAGAAATGATTGGTCATGTTTTACAAAATGGTGCTATCTAGGCTTATTCAGACAATACAAGAGGATAGCCATTTGTCATCACTTTAATATCACTTAAAATCTCAAAAAGCATTGTGATATAAAAAGTGATATTTAAATTATGGCGACATTACCTATGATACAAATTCTATCATCTATAGCATCAGCAACATTGTCATAAATATGGTCAACTATTATGTCAACACTAATTGATGGCTATATATGTATGTGCATCGATTAGAAGGGGTGAGATTATATAGATCAATAGTCCATATATCCTAAGAGTTAGCCTACTCACCGGGAGCAATTCCGCACCTCAAGTAGAGGGTGGAGGATCCCTTGCATTGAGGTACGACCTCTTATGGAGTATGACTTTGAGACTCTTAAGAGGGTAAGGAATTGATAACCATATGGCGGTTACTAATGAAGATTTGAACATAGGGGTTTTCTATTATGAGATCGAGATGGTTCAATGCCCCCGCCTCATTATGAGGGAGCCAATAGGTGACAGGACCAAAAGTTGAAGTTGACATCATAACTTAAGAAAATAAGATAATTGTGACAAAGCATGGTGGATATTGGGAACACAAAGGATATTTAACTAAAGGAGCCTTTAGAAAAGCCCTTCGATTCTTTGGAATTATGGCATAGTCCCGTGGGGGAAATCATAGTTTATGTACGGGACTGAAGTACCATAAGGTACTAAAGAAATGGTTGAAGTACCTGGGGACCCTATCAAAATGTAGGCAGCATATACAATTCCAACATAGAGTTGGCCACTATCTATTTGGCAAGTTAATGGCTCAGCCACATCATAAAGGTATATAGGCAATGGGTTTTTCTTTCAAGGAACTGGCAAGGTTACACTTTAGCCAAGTTAGAGCATAGCTCTAGCATTGTGGGATGAAGATATATGTTTATTATGTGCATACTATGTACACATACGATAAACATCTTGGAGAGGTAATCTAAGTGGTGACACGTGGAGAGAAAGAGGAGTGTACCCCAAAATTATCGATGAAGAGTCTAGAGATATGTTCGAAATGTGCAAACGACCGTCAATTTGTTGCATGCTAAGGTATGATGTTGTAGTTGGCACTTGAAATAAATGTCAATGGCCCATAGAATAAAGCTCGAGGTGATGGGGTTGAATAGTACAATAGTACAATTTCAGGATGGGTAGCGAATAGCAGTTACCTACTAGAAGCTTGAACGTGTTGCATAGACACCTAAGACTAGATCTCTAATCCATATCCGGGTCAGGCAGAGGTGACCCCCATTGGTTAGGAAATGTAAGTTAGAACATATATGGCTCGAACATCGATACAAACCTTGGTCATATCAAACGTAGGTAATTTAGGAAGGAAGGAAGGGTGACAAGATGCAAGACAGGCGCCCGTAACTTACGATTCATACGAAGTCTCACTCACTAACTTAGGTCATGACTATGGCTTAGATGAGGATGCCAAGTTATTTGGAATGCCACAACTGTGGCATAATGTCATGACAGAGAGAGGTAATGACTGACATTTCTAGGGTGTAGGACAACGTTGAATCATAACCTCCAACCTCTGGGGTTAACAACATAGGGGGTTTTGGGGATAACCTTGGATATAAACTGTTATATCATATGGCCTATAATAGCGGCTTAGAAGCCACAAGACGGTTAAAGAATGCCTAATAAAGGAGTAAATGAATTGGTGATGCTAAGAAATAGAAGCCACAACCCAAAGAGTAAATTCTATATGTTGTGTCACCGTGAAAGCCGCAATAATGAAAATCGGCCAGGGACGTAAAAAAAAATATATTGAAGAAGAAAAGAAATGAAGGGCCCTTATTGATGATATTTAACGACCTGGATGGGAAGGTTATTACCTCCACGATATTTGGATGAATGGCATGACTTAAAGATGGGTCTTCCCTAACATGCAAGGATAGATTTCCAGCTTGGAAGGCAGCAAGAGTTGAAAAGCTCTTTAAAGGTTTGGTGTATAGCTTAGGGAAGAATACTTCCATTTCCTATGACACATGGTGGATTAAATTCTCCAAGAACCTTTTTAATAGAAGAGGCCTCTCTTGAGAGGTCTTTGAGTGGTATTGTCCTTTGGGATATCACATAATCCCTTTGAAATATGTAAGTCCATTTGTGGAACTTAATGACGTTTAGGCACAAGTAATGGTTCGAAACACTTTGCCCCAACCATATCTAGATACCCTAGAAGAGATGACTATTCAACAACGGTTGGATGCCATTAGACCGTTACGGTAGAACAACACCAAAAGAGGATAAGCCATTGTCAATTTGATAGGCGTGTGACATAGACAGTTAATCACTGCCATATAGGCGGTGAAGTTTCACAAAATACTAAAACTTGTACTCTAGATAATTTAGAGTAAAGTATTGACATCACTGTGGGGGTCTCAACACAAGCAATCACCACGTATTACGGAGTATATATCGCGATTTGGGGAAGTGATCCATAAAAGGAACACGACCGTTGAGAAGAAATATTGAAGGGTGATAGGATCAAAGAAATCTAAACCCACGGTCTAGAGGGGTGCTACATGGCAATCCCTAGTCGGTTGGGCTAAGAGAGATCCTTTCTCTGGAAAATGAGATGAATAAAGGCTTAGACACTACAGAGAACTTAACCCTTAGTATATAACGTGGAATAAGATCTAATATAAAGCATATGAATGTAGTATAGATTAAATCACGGCAGAGCCCGAAGAAATTTTGTTATCAAGGCATCCACCAAAGGAAAAAAAACATTTAAAGCTATAGATCTAGGAATGTCGATAACTGGACATTATTATCGTCGCCTAAAGAATATCCAAGGTGAGTAGTGGATTTAAATCCAACTTGGAAGTTTTTATCTTACTCCGAGGAATCCCCTTCCATCGCTCAGCGTGAACGTTTGTCGATATGGTTGCGGAAACATTCTGCAGTGATGATAATAACTCTTAGGTTATTCCTAGCTCACCATGGTTGCACAAGTCCGGCGGATTGGTTTAGGGAAGAGTGATGATAGACAAGAGTCTTTCTAGAGAAAAAGAGATACTATTGGTTAAGTAGGATAACAGACTATTACATCTATTAAAACGAGGCTTATCGTGTTGGTAAAGGATTTGGGTGTGTGGTGGAAGGTCAAGGGTTTAAGTCCCCATAGCAAACATTTATATAAAAGTTGCTATGAAGAGAAAACAGGGTACTAAATGTGTATAAGAAATATGTGAAACATCTTCTTTTTAATTTTGACATGAGGTTGGGAACTGTGCAAGGGAACACCGCATACATGCGGCGTTCCCTTTCCCCTTGCGGGATGCCTGCGCTATCCCTGCAAAATTTGAATTTTTTTCAAACCTTGCTTCCTGTCTCTCAAATACCGAGAGCACCTGGAGTTGCATTTCCTGTCTGTCTCACGGTCGACTTCTCCCTCTAAGGTTATGGATGCAGAGTAACGATATTGCAAGTTACAGTTTTTGAAAAATGCTTTTCGCTCTTTCTGATACGAAAATTGCAGGTTATTGCTTCATTAGGACTTTTGGGAAGTCTTGAGCGATCCTTGAAGATAATGGATGGAAAGTAATGGCACTGCAAGTTACATGTCCATAGTTATTTGTTCTAAACGAATCTGTACCGATGATCCTTTTCTTCTCTTACTTTTTCTATTTTCAAACTTGCACGACCCATTCATTAGCAGCTTGGGGTCGTTGGTCGTCTCCTGCAAACAAGAGCAGCATCACAAGCTCATCCTTGCAACTCTGTGTCATGGAAAAGAAGAGTTCACAAAGGAAAAAAGCTCGGGTCATAGGTAAACCATTTGAAATAAAACCTGGCAAAAGTTTTTGGTTCTGCATGTTTTTATTTTTGCATGCCTTTTTTCCTATTTTGGTATGGCGCAGCTCTTATTTGATGCACTCTTCCTACACGTTTTTTACTCTTCTTCAATTCCTTCTTCCTGCACAACATCTCCGGGGTGAGCCCAAGGAAGTTGTGGGTGCTCTTGGGCCTTGCTCCATTTTCGTTGAAGGGATTTGGCACTGGAATGGAAGAGCTTGCTCTGTACCCCAAAGCATCATGCCAGGTCGCTTCACCATTGTGCAAGAAGGTGAACCCATCTTCTATCATTTGCTCTTATTCTTTGTTTGAACTGATGATGATTTGATTTGGAATGACCCCAGTAAGTGGTTATTCTTCTCAAGGTTTGTGGGCTTCATCTTCTGTTGTTCATCTTATCATGTAAAGGTGAGAAACCACCTATCTGATATCACTTCATTCTTTATTGTGATGGAAGGGTTTGAAGAATGGCATACCAACCATTTTGAAGATGGGTTTGCTGAGATGGGCTCAGGTAATCTCTCAACTCTGTTTATTAAGGCTATTATGTCTTTTTTTGCAAGATAATTTAGATGTTTTAACATAATAATATGAGCATATCCTGCATCCATACATGAATCTCTATGGTTGCAAATGTGCAATTTTGGTATCTAATTCATGGAAATTTGGTCATGATATTCTCAAGCTTGCTCAGGAACCGGAAAATAAGGGGAGGGAGTTTCTTTTTACAGTTTTAGTGGTTTTGAAATATAGCTTGATCTTCTATCAGCTTTGTACGAAATCAACACCATATAGTATTCCGCTTGGAATCTTATAGTATTTTGCGAATCTTGTTATACAGTATAGCAAATTTTGTACTTGCATACCCCACAAACGAGGAACTTTACATACGGTGTAGATTAAGGAATAAGGGGTGAATATGCCTATCCAACAGCTCTCTGTTCTACGTCCATCCCCCTGTGAATATGCACCCAAACCAAAGGGGGTTTAAGGGGGATTTTAATTTAAATGTGTTGGGCCCAATGGTTGTGTTAATTAATGTCAATGGTAGTTATGTGTTGGTTGTTAATGTCAATGGTTGTTATGTGTTGGGGAATTTAATTTTTATATGCTGGATGTTAATGGTTTGTGTTGCAAAAAAAAATTTTTGGCCCCTTCGGGCCTTAGGGACGCCACCCCTCCCCCCCGTGACAAAAATTTTTAGAGTTCAAACCAAAAAAACTAGAATTCATTTGAGGCTTTCATCACCTGTAGCTTTTGAATTTCATCACAATAAAACAAATAGAACATAAGTAAAAGTTACCATAAAGATAGAGCAGATTGATCCCATTATTTTGAAAGTGATAAAGTTTGCAACACCCATACACAAACATTTTTCAACCGAATTTAACAAAGAAATTTGGCCTCCATGGATTCTTGTGGTGAGAAACCAAAGTAGGAAACTTTTCTCGCTTGTTAGCACAAGGATCTAGAAGCCTTGAATTTGCTTAATAATTGCCTCAAAATCTAGAAATGCATGGTAATTTTTTGCAAGCTTCATTCGAGAAAGCCATAAAACAATATCCAATAGCGCAATCCTCAGATTAATCGCCTTTGTAGGATGTGAAAGCCTACCAAACCCGGCCGAAAAATTGCTGTTTTAGCATAGATAACTTAACCAAACATATCCATATCATTCACTATCAAAAAGATCTCAGAAAGAGCTTTCCAACGCAATAAAAATCATCTGAAACAGAGCTCTGGATCAAAAGTTATTATAAGAAATGTGTTGCCGGCGGGGAAACTGCACTACATGCGCCCTTCAAGCCCTTCATGTGCCCATTATGCACCACACACAAAAAAAGAGGGCTTTTGTTGTGAGCCATTGGTTGTTGATCATTATGCACCACACGCACAAAAAAAGGACTTTTGTTGTGAGCCATTGGTTGTTGACCATTATGCACCACACGCACAAAAAAAGGGCTTTTGTTGTGAGCCATTGGTTGTTGACCATTTGAAAAAAAAAAGGCTAAAATCAATGGCTCAGAAATGGTGCACTCTAGATGTACGCATTAGTACATCCATTTGAATACATCACGAAATCATAGGAAAACCTTAGTAAAAAGCGTACAAAAACACAAAGAAAACCCCCTATTATTATGCTACATATTCAATTAGATAGGCTCCAAAATCCTAGAGGATGATTAGACTTAGATTCTTACATTAATTTTTGTGAATCAGAGACTTGACTATGCTTTAAGCCAAAAAAAAAAAGATAGAGGATGACTAAAATTTGATTGTTACTTTAATTTTTATGAACCAGAGACTCGACTATGCTTTAAGTGAGATCCACTTAATCCAGCATATTGCATTATATTGTAAATATTGTATCGTTTTGTACAATACTATGAGTTTAAACTGTGCCTTTGCAGGGGTGAGGGTCAACTTGCTGTTTTGCAAATTTGGAGGTTGCTTTAGTTTTATAAAGAAAGATTTGCTCTCAATGCTTAAAAGGTCAAAGGTCACTTGCTCTTTCATTTTGATCCTTTTGATTTGTTCTCAGATCTGCATTGGCATATTTTTTTATATATTCTTTATCATTTATAGCTTTCTTCTTTGATGTGGAATCATCTTCTGATCTTCATTTGGATAGAGGTAGAACCCCTTATGTTTACGCGATATTTACTTGCATTTGAAACTGCCATCAAGCATGGTGTATCTTATAATGTTGTACGATATAAAATATGTAGCATTATAATAGGGGGTTTTTTTTGTGATTTTATACGCTTTTTGGCATGGTTTTCATATGATTTCACGGGCGTATTCACGTGGACGTACTAAACGGTATTTCTAGAGTGCACCCATTTATTAGCCATTGATTTTAAAGAAGAGGCAAAATCGTGTGGTTGTGGGGCTTTTATTGTTTGCGTGTTTTTTTAGTTTAGGTTTCAAATATAGGTTAATATTAGGGTTCCGGATTTGGCATGTAGCAAAGGCTCCAACTTGGAAAGCATGCCCGCGAGGTGGATTGATTCAATCGTTCGGCTATATGTTGGCTGTGGAGGAGGGCAGTTTTAAGGGAACCATTGAACGTCTAGAAATCCTGGTTTAATCCAAGATGCTGCTGGCCTTGCAGAACTATTCATGGGCGATAGGGAGAACTCTTGATCCCTTTTTCAAGTTTACTGTCGGTGATTTGCCATTTGAAGACTTATCCAGAAAACCACGAGCAAACAAGGGCTTTGCATGCGGTGAAACTTTCACAACTGATGACTGCTCCATGACCTTTATATGCTCTATTTCTGAAACATGCTCTTTTAATGTATTTACGATTCTGGATGTAGATGTTGTAGGATTTTCAGATGGGCGCTGATCAAACTCGTCATTTCTATTTACCATGCCCACCTTTGCTGAATTAGGAGAACCAAAGTAATCGAGTTGCCATTCGTGATACCACAAAGCAGTTTTCCATTGTCAGATGGTCCACTCAACAAAATTGGCGCCATGGAACAAGCACGAGGTGTGTGACAGGTAGCTTCTATCTCAGAGGACACAGATTTGCTGCTCAGGTTATCAATATCCTGTTGATATTGTTCTATACCATCAGCACCACTTTCAAGATGCCCTCCATATGTATCCAAGAGCCCATTAATTTCAGCTAAAGAACACACCTCTGCAACCTCACACTCTGATTCCTCTTCAATATTCATCATTGTACATTCAGCTTCTTTACTAACCATAGAACGCTCGCATTCTGATCCTTCATCTTTCCCACCAATATTTATCAATGGACCTTCATTATCTCTGCAAGCATATAGTGAAAATGCCCCTGAAATGTTGAATTTGATGCCCCAAGCCATGCCTAGTATGGGCCAGCAAGATATTTTAGGAATTGGCACTGATGCCCGGGCATTGTTCCGCATCTCTGGAGAAGGCTGCAGAGGCAGTGGATGTGAGTATGTTAAATCCAATTTCTGTTCATTATAAGAGTTCGGGTAAGCCTTTTTATGCAATTATGCATCGGATTGATGTGGGTTTGGTGATCGAGTTCGAGCCTTTGAGACCGTCTGATTCCGCAGTTTCAGCTGCTGGAGCATTACAGTCATATAAGTAAACCTGTTTAATTTTCTGATACTGCCTAGTGTTGCTGTTGTCATTTTTACAGAATGTAACAAGCAAACCCCTTATAGTTGCAAGGTAACTGTAGTAATTTATTTTTACTAGTCATAGTTGACCTTGCTATGGCCTGTTATTGAGTGAATTTATTAGAGTACTTGTTATTAAGTGATGAATCCATGTACAGCCACTTGATTCTGTTATATAAGGTGTTACCAATACTGGCACTTCATGTAGAAGAAGCTGTTGTTTGTTTCTTTTTACCACACCACACCCTGTTTTAGTGACGGTGTTTTGATGTTTGGAATGTTCTGTCCTTACCTGAGTTATTTTGATATACTTTTCTGCTTAAAAGCTCACATTATTGGATCCCTTTGGCATTTAAAACACTGGCATTAATTTGCTTTAACTTCAGTAGAGGATGTGCAAATGCCTGACATTGATATCCATTTTGTATTTAACAATGATGGTGGTTCGTTATTAAAATTTTCTATTTTCTTAGTCCTAATGATTAATGGTTAATATGCAGGAAGCATGTTGTTTTTGGAAAAGTTGTGGAGGGCATGGATGTTTTGAAGAAGATTGAACAGGAGCCTGCCAGTAGCCCTAAGTTCAGACCTGAAAGGACTATTAAGGAAGTGCTTCAGACTTATAATGGAATGCCAATGCCAAATTGTGCTTTATATTGGGCGCCATGGCCCCTTTCAGTAAACCTTATGATATTATTGTTTTTGCCCATTTTATAACAGTGTGTTTGCGTATATTTGGGCGACTCTTGGTATGCAATGGAAATAATTTGTTTGTCTTGATGTTATTGTGCTTGTAATTAATGTTTAGACCCACCTTTAGTTAGGGCCCGAAGGGCCCAAATTTTTTTTTTAATATAATAATCAACACACAACTATCATTAACATTATTAATATAAACTATTACATTTAACACATTTAAATTAAAATCCCCCTTAAACCCCCTTTGGTTTGGGTGCATATTCACACGGGGGGTTACGTAGGACAGCGAGAGCCCCAAAAATATATTTACAATGTATGTACAAAATTAACACCATTAAGTACATTCTCTCAAATCTTATAGTATTTTGCAAACTTTAATATACAGTATACAAAAACTTGTACATGCATACCCCACAAACGAGGATCGCTATGTACGGTCCAGATCTTGGAATAAAGGGCAAATATGCCCATCCGACAGCTCTCGTTGCCCGGAGTAACCCTCCGTGTGAATATGCACCCAAACCAAAGGGGGTTTAAGGGGGATTTTACATGAAACCTGGACAGGATCCTTTGCTGCTGCTATTCAATCTGGCAATTGAAATCTTCAATTCTTTGTTATATCTACCGTTTGATGCATATAATATTTTGCACATGAAAAATGGGCTTATGCTAGGTTTAGATTGAAGTTGATATCATGTAGGCATTTAATAACAACTTTGAAGTTGGTAAGATGTAGGCATTTAATAACAACTTTGAAACTGGAATAGCTAGATGGCTTTGTTATTTTTTTTACTTTGATTTAGTTATTCCTATTTGAATTGGTTTCATACTTCATATTTCCCCATTTCGTATGCTTATATGAAAATTAGTTGCCTCCTTATGATTATCATTTTTCATGCTTTTATTTTGTAATAAACTTTCAAGATAACGAAGTTCTCTACATTATAGAATTTTAGGTTGCAAGATTGTTTACTATTATATAAACACAGGAGGCTGGCTTTTCAGGTTTTTGTTTTCTCTTGCTCTTTTCTGTATTCAACTATTATAATGTGGCTCCATATGCAATTATTTTGTACTTGCTTTGTCTTATAACCTAAAACTATGTGGAAAAAAAAGTTGTATGTGCGAAGCCCAAACATTTGATGAAGCTGTTTTACAAAGTGATGTTTAATCTCGTAGTTGATTGCTTTTGACATTACAAAAGCTATCCAAAGAGCACATATTTTGGATAAAAAAAAAGTGTTTTTGATGTGAGAGCTGCATTAATGGCATTTTGAATTTGTAGACTTAAGGTCATGCACCCCAAACCCGAGACTCAATCCGTAGTAGTTAACTGTATATAGTAGTTATATGAACATTCACGATCATTATAAATAAATAGTCTATTATGTGGCCCAACATAAGCACCTTTTAGATACCAATTTTGCATATAAATTTGTGCCTCCCCTCAAGTTTATACACACTGCCTCTCAAGCTTATAGTGATCCAACGATTGACATTCAGTTGACTATCCATTACGACGATGTTGCCCAACTCCACATGCCTTTTTGGGTTTTAGAGAATCATTCTAACATCTTCGCCATTTTAAAAACAGGACTTTTGATGTAATGATAGTGTTTGCCACCTTGATTCATCTTTACAACAAGATTGTATATATACCCTATGCAAGATTACACTAGCCTTCTCTCTCTACAAATGCATTTAGAAATTATGAAGAATAGAATAGAATAGATTTTTTAGCGTCCACAGAGACCAATTGGCCTATGGGACCCAAACAAGCAGCAAGCGTATTACTGACAGGATTAAAAAACCCCCGCCCCGAAGGGTTTTTGAGGGAAAAACCTTAACAGTAATAAGTATGCTGGCACGCTGCACAATTGTATAGGACAGTTCAATACCGTCCCGTAGGACACAAATGAGTCCGTGCATCTATAAGCTCCTGGAGGTATGACCCCAACAAACCCACTGACGCCGTAGTCAATAACTGATGCAACGGTTGGCCAGGCACTAGTAATCGAACATATCGCTCTCGGATATGGGCAAATGCTGGACAGATCTGGAGGGCATGACATTCATCCTCAATGGCGCCCTGGTGGCAACACTGGCAGAGCCTTTGCTCGTGTGCTTCCGGCCCAACGCCTGCTTCAATGCGAAGGCAATGTGCACTTTCGTCGAATGGAAGCTATAAGTCCAAGGCTTCTTCATGGGCAACCGGGTGTACAAGGCATCGGTGTGTGGGCCTCTTGTGAGCCTAGGATTGACTTGTCGCCGATAGTGTGCCAGCTTAACGTGCATTAGAGCATTTGCATCCCAGAGCTTGCGAAGGAAAGTAGCATCTAGGTACAGTTTAAGTGCCTTGCGATCTTTCTTTGTCCTAACCTAGATGCATCTGTTTGCCTGCACACCCCAAATAAGGAGAAACACCGAGCTTGCTTTGTTCTTCCAAGAGGGATTTCAAGCGCTGGGGACCCATCGCCGCGGGCCAAAGCAAGGTGGGGCAAGCTGCGTGTATCAGCCATAGCGACCACCTTTTGGAAGTAAACGATATGGCGTTCCAATGCAGCCCGTTGAAGGGTAGAAAGCCTGTCTCCTGGAGTAGGATCTGGTATGGAACTGGGGACTTCACCCGCAGGGCCCGTGCCAAGAAGGCCTTCTGCACTTGCTCGAGGTCATTCCAGGTGTTGAGGGATATCACTGGACCCCACACTTCTGCCCCATACAAAAGGCTGGACCAAGGCCCGAAACAAGTGTGACTGGTGGCCCCAGACATACAACTCCCCTTTTGTGGTCGTTGTTCTGCATGGCATATAGTGCTTTCCAACCCGCCGTGACCTGCAACCTGCTGGCGGCATCCCAATGGGTGGTAGTTGAGAACTCGATCCCCAAGTACTTGTAGGTCGGAGCTATCTCTACCTCTTGTCCCTGGTAAGTGAATAAGGGAAGCCTTGGCTTGACGGGATGATGCAACTAGCAGCACCCTAGTTTTGGCCAAGTTAACTCGCATGCCAGTGAATTGGCAAACCAGGTGACGTTGCATGTCCTCTGGAGTATAGGCTAGGAGGTTGACATCGTTAGCATATATGAGTTGCTGGATTGTGTGATGCATAAGATGTGCGCCCGCACCTCCATGCTTAGAGAGCCAATCTTCCAGTTGATCAATGTATAGGCCAAAGACTGTGGGGGAGAGGGGGCAACCCTGACGCACGCCAATGCTACTGATTATCGACTGTGCTGACGATGTGATATGGCCTGAGCATGCCTCATATAGCCTATATACTGCATTCTGCAAGTCAATGAGGGTCCCCAGCTGCCGCAATCTGTCCCATAGCTTGTCATGGGGCACTGTGTCAAAAGCTTTTGCAAAATCCACGAAACAACTATACGTGTTCCCGGCGGGCGATTCCTCGCTATCTTCAATGTATGTGCGCAGAGTGAAGATATGATCAATGGTGGAGTGGTCGGGCCGGAAACCCGCCTGTGTAAGAGTCGCGATATCCGCTTTCCTCGCCCATATTGTCACCACGCCAAGGATGCCACCAACAGCTTTTGCAAAGAGAGAGAGTCGACCATAATAGTATGCGGTAGTTGGTCGGCATTGAGGGTCCCCTTTGTATATGGGCACAACTCTACTAGTGGTCCATTGCGGAGGGAAACCTTCTCGCAATGCTTTATTGAACAATGTCGTGAGGACAGGTACCAGTGGAGGCCCAGCCCATTTCAGAAGTTCTGCATGCATGCCATCTAAATATGCTGCCTTCCCATTAGCTAGACGTTGCAGGCCCATGATGACATCCCCCTCTGTGATAAGCAGAGCCACGCCTATCTGTGGAGGGACTGGTGTCCGGCCCCCGAGCAGGTCGTAAAGTCAAGCAAAAAGTACTGCACCCATTGCTCCGGGGGTGATGTTCCCCGTGGGTCGCAAGTGTGCTTGCTCAAGATCCTTCTCCAGAATGTCCTGGGGTGCCGATCCAGGAGACGAAACATCTGTTGCTGATGCTCGGCGAGGTATCTAGCCTTCTTGTTCTTGAGAAAGGAGCGGTATTGACTGACGGCCTGTGGGCGGGAGGTGGGATCAGTGACTTGCCGGAGTGTGCATTTGAGCTCCCGACACTCATCATCAAACCATCTCATTCACGGGGGAAGGTGGTAGTGCCCGAGGTTCATTGCGAGCTGCCTCTCCCAAAGCATCTTCAGCAGCCGGCCGGGCGTGTGAGTTAGCCGAAAGCGTGCTTGCTTTGAAGTGTTGGGAGTTGCGCCAGTCCCGCCAGATCATGCTCAAGTAGTCCGGGCATAGGTCCCCATCGGTCGTAGTCCAGCGCATGGGGCACCCTGTGTTGAGGCGTGATGCACCTGGGCCTGCCAATGGAGATGCATGAACAGGGGCCGGTGGAGTCCTTCTGTTGCACCTAACAACCCTTTACGATGCCTTTGTTAATAGTAAATTTTTGTAAGGGTGGAAGGGTCAAGGGGTTTTGGGGTTAAGGTTTAGGATCCAAAGGATTTATCATAACATGAAGCCTAAACGACTGAAAGGATGTAACATGCAACTCATAGATGGAATAGACAATTATACATATCAACTGCATTATCAAATCACTACAACTTCCAAAGTATAGACAATTCCAAATGATTTTTATTAAGGATAACTTTTCTAAGTATGGATAATACTAAACCAAAGCCAAGTTAAATTTGTGCAAGCAATACCCTATGTAGGATTATACTAGCCTTCTCTACAAATGTATTTGAAAACTATGAGGGAGTCCTTTTGTTGCACCCAACTACCTTTATGACGTATAAATTTTTGTAACTGTGGAAGGGTTAAGTGTTAAGTGGTTTTGGGGTTAGGGTTTAGGGGTTTAGGGTTCAAGGATTTATCATAACATGAAGCTTGAAGAACTACGTGGATGTAACAAGCAACTCATAGATGGAACAACAATTATACGTACTAATGACAAGTTAAATTTGTGCACGCAATACTCTATGCAGGGATTACACTAGCCTACTATACAAATGTATTTGGAAGGGTTAAGCGGTTTTAGGATTAGGGTTTATAGGGCTAGGGTTCAAGGATTTATCATAACATAAAAGAATTGCGAGGATGTAACATGTAACTCATAGATGTAGTCTTCCAAAGGTAGAAACAATTCCAAAGGGTTTTTATTAAGGACAACCTTTTTAAGCATCGATAATACTAAACTAATGCCAAGTTAAATTTGTGCATGCAATATGAAAATATATCCTTTATGGGTGGACGATAAAAATTCTATTCTATTCTATTCTCTTAAACTGATTAAACACATAAAGTTAGAAGGATAGAGCTTATGCATAAGTCTTAGCATACCATTGAACTCGGTACAAACGCATAAGTCCTAGACCCTAAACTTGGTCATTGTATGTTTCATGAACCATTTACAATGGATTTTCCTTTTTGCGTCAATACCCCTACAACAAGCTTGACTAAGATCATGTGAGCTCGCAAACAAATGAATACCCATGTTAATATATCATTCCATATAATGGTTTATTAGTGACTATGTAAGTTGGAAAGGACGGTATTGCCATATAATGATTTTCTAGTGACCTATGCAAGTTGGAATTTGCTTTGGAAGAACAGGTATCAGGCTTGTGCATGTCGGTGAAGGGTGATAGAATAAAAAGGCAGAACAAGGACGTGACCAGTGCGAGATGTAAAGGGCAGTTTCCGGTCAGATGAACACAGAGTTCTGTGGAAGATCTTGTTGATCGATTTGCTTGTAGGAGAGGATCCCGCTGCAGGTTCCGCAGCTATTGCTTGTGCACTTCGGATCAGCTGTTGCTGGTTGTATAATCCGGATCAACTGTTGCTGTTTGTGCAACCCGGAAATTGGATAAAGGAAGAGTTCCAGAAGAGGTTTGTTGCTTGCCGTTGATGGTACCTTGACCTTCTGTTGAAAACGCAGGTGTTGATTGATGCCGCAGCTCACACCTCAGCAGTGTCGATTCTAAAACTTTGTCACAGCTCATGTATTGAAACCCAAGATTTATTCTTATTTCAAAAGAAGTGCAGCTCGGTTTTAGTTTGACTGGTAAAGATCTATTGATTTTGTGAGCTTAGTGTTTCTGATCTTTCTTCATTGGTATCAGAGCCATTAGAAGTCATGGCCACCAGGTTTGGAGCTGCATTGCTTAACGCTATTGAGGTGTACTCTGGTGGTTCCGGTTTTCAAGTTTGGAAAACCAAAATAGAAGAGGTCTTAAATGCAGAGGGTTTAATGGATATTGTTCAGCCACCGGAAGGTCAAGATTTAAAGGAGATACTTGCCAAGCTTGGGAAGATGAAGATTGGAGAAGGTGGAAGTAAATCTACCAAAGGTTCTGGTAAGTCAGAAGGTGTTTATTCAGATAGCAAGGTTAGAGAAGCAAGAGGGATTATTGCTTGCAAAGTCGGTCCTAGTATCTTGTTAAGAATGAGAGGTCTGAACCCACAATAAATGTGGACATATCTTATAAACAAATATGAACGAAAATCATCATCACAATTGGATGTTTTGGACAGAGAACTAAGGCTCTTGAAATATGGTGAAAACGAGAATATTACTGAGTCTTTCTCAAAGATAGATAATATATTTGCTGATTTAGATGCAGCAGGGGTTAGGTTGAGTGATGAATTCCAAGTTTTAGCAATAGCTCGTGCTTTTTCAAACTATGATGTCTTGTCCGTCATGATTAGAACCACCACCAAGAATCGTGATGATGCAGAGAGATTAGTGCGGACAGAACTAGAGCAAAAGAAGATAGTAAGTGAAATAGAAAGTTCTGACGTCTTGTTTGTTGGAAAATCAAAAGGGAAAAAAGAGCATGTAGAAAAAATCATTAGTCCTTGTTATTACTGTCATGAAGTTGGGCATCTAAAGGCTGACTGTCCAAGACTAAATAAATAAATTTCTTGCTTTAATTGTGGTGGCATGGGTCATATGTCCACAACTTGTTCAAGTCCTAAGAATTATAATAAAGGAGATGGAATGTTGAAAGGGGAAGAGGAAGAGGAAGCTCGTCAAGGGGAAGAGGAAGAAGGAGTGCTGGTATCAATATAACTCAAGAGGTCGTAAATGAGAAAGACAAACCAGAACAGGACGATCAAGAGGTAAAGCCTTTTGTTTTATCGTCTTATATGGATGAATGTGTTCCTAACTGTGAAACTAATACATTTATAGTTGATAGTGGAGCTGAATGATCAGTAGTCAATTCTACTGATTTTCTAGCAGATATATGTGCTAGTAAAAACCTGAGTCATGTACAGTTAGGGAATGGAGATTTGCAGAAGATAATGGGTAAAGGAATGTTGAAATTGTTTGACTTACAAGGAAATAGGGTCAATATTTCAAATGTTCTATGTGTTCCAGGATTGTATAAAAATCTCATATCTGTATGTCAACTAGTTGACTTAGGTTATGAGCTGAGATTTCATAAGAAGGGGTGTAAAGTATTGTTTGATGGTGAACTAAAGTTCTTTGCAAAACGTGTTGGAAATCTCTTTCAGTTCTCAAATAGAGTCTTGCAAAGTATAAATATGTTGTCAGTTTGTTCAGCTTCAACTTGGCATAGCAGGCTTGCACACACACATATAAACAATATCAAGTATATGATAAAGAAAGGGTTTATTGATGGAGTAGACGACACAGGTGAAAAGTTTATTTGCTCAGGATGTATGTTAGGAAAGTTAACTAGACTGCCCTTCAACAGATCAAAGAAAAGAGCTGCAGGACCTCTTGATCTGGTGCATACCGATCTGTGTGGACCTTTAAATGTAGAAGGAAGAACGGGTAAGAAATATTACATTTCTTTCATTGATGATTTTAGCAGAATGGGAAAATGCTATTTACTCTCTTCCAAAGATAAAGCACTTGATGCCTTCACACAGTATATTAATGAAATGGAAACACAAACATGGCGTAAGCTTAAATGCATTAGATCTGATAGAGGAGGTGAATATCTAGCAGAAAGATTCAAACAATTTTGTGTTAAACATGGAATAAGAAGGCAACTAACATGTAGGTATTCACCCCAACAGAATGGGATTGCTGAAAGAAAAAATAGAACGGTTTTGGATGCTGTAAGATCAATGATAAAGTTTGCAGAGCTACCTAACTATTTGTGGGAGGAAGCGGTTAAAACAGTGTTCTTTATACAGAACAAGTTGCCATCAAGCAGTCTAAATGGTAGCGTATCTGAGATAATTTGGTCCAAAGGTAAGTCAGGGTATGCATATGATTACTTCAAAGCTTATGGTTGTCTAGCATACGTTCACGTGCCTGAGGAATTAAGACTTAAATTGGATGATAGGGCATAAATAGGTTTTCTAGTCGGTTATGATGAAGAATCAAAGGATTATAGAATCTTTATACCTAAAACAAGAAAAGTGATAGTTAGTCGAGACGTCATTTTTTACAAGAACGAGTTTTATAAAGATAGACATGAAGTTACAAACCTCAAAGTTGAAAGCAAATATGATAACACAAGTACTTACAATGGTTCAAAGGGGATTGACATTGCTGACACATATTCAGATCAAGAAGATGAAGCATGCAATGAGGATATTGAAGGAGATAACGATGGACCATCCCAGGCAGAGGATGTACCTATAGCACAACGGAAGGAAATCGGAGGTAGAAAAACTGAAAGATACAGGTATAGATTATAATCCTGAAATGTATGGAAGATATGGTACTGGTAAAAGTAGAAGAATAGGAAAACATCCAGTTAGGTATCCTTCCTTGATGGCTGTGTTTGAACCTGAGATGCCTAAATCCTTTCATGATGCTATAAATTCAGAAAAAGCAGTTGAATGGTTAAAAGCAATGCAAGAAGAGATGGAATCCTTTAAAGAGACAGGTACATATGAGCTAGTAAAGTGTCCAGCAAATAAAAATTTGGTTGGAAACAAATGGATTTATAGGATCAAAACAAATGTTGATGGGTCAAAAAGGTTCAAGGCAAGATTAGTCGCTCAAGGGTTCTCTCAAAAGAAAGGAATAGACTATGATGAGACGTACTCTCCAATTGTGAAATTAACAAGTATAAGAATTGTTTTAGCACTAGCTAATGCTATGAAACTTGATGTGCACCATATGGATGTAAAAACTGCATTTTTAAATGCTAGTCTGCAGGAAGAAATATACATGAAGCAAGCTCCAGATTTTGAGGAAGGAAAAAATATGGTTTGGAGGCTAAAACGGGCTGTTTATGGATTGAGGCAAGCACCTAGGGAATGGTACAGATGCATGGACAAATATTTGAGAGAGCAAAGGTTTGAAAAACTCAATAATGATGGGAACATATATATATTGAGACATAAGGGTAAATTTTGCATTATTGCTCTATATGTTTATGATTGCATAATGGCAGCAAATAGCATACAGTGTCTAGAAAAATGCAAGGAAGTTCCGAAGAAAAGGTTCAAAATGACTGATCTGGGAGAATTGAAACAATTTATAGGAATTGAAATGAGTAGAGATAAGGAAAATAGAATGCTTACGCTTTGCCAAAGAAGGAACATAGAGAATATGATAAAAAGGTTTGGACTGGAAAATGCAAACCCAGTGAGTACGCCTATTGTAGCAGGATATAAGATCTCAGCTAACCTTTGTCCGTCGTCAGAATGTGAAAGGAAGGAAATGGAGAATATTCCATATAGAGAACTTATTGGGTGTCTACTTTATGTAGCAAACTGCACACGACCAGATATTTCTTATGCAGTAAATTTGTTAAGGAGATATAATAACAATCCAGGAAAAGCACACTGGGTTGCAGCCAAAAGAATCTTAAGATATTTAAAGGGTACGAAAGACCATGGAATTACATTCAATTCAGATAATCTGACGTTCTTTGCTTATCTGGTCTGATGCAGATTAAGCGTGAGATCTTGATGGGAGAAGGTCTACCTCAGGCTATGCGTTAATGCTTGCAGGAGGTATAATTGGAGGAGCAAAAAACAATCATGTGTTGCTATGTCATCTGCAGAAGCAGAATATACCGCATCCTCGCTAGCTGCAAAAGAAATTGTTTGGGTAAAGAGATTATTGATTGAAATAGGTATATCTCAAACTGACCCTACAATTCTCCTGACTGATAGCTTAAGTTGCATTGCTATAGCAAGAAACCATGTACATCACGAGAGAACCAAGCATATTGAGCTACATATTCACTTCATACGAGATCTTATTACTAAAAATGAGATTGCCATGCAATATGTGGAGACTTCATATCAAGCGGCAGATTTATTCACTAAATCCATGACAGAACGGAAGCTTGTGCTATTCAAAGAAATACTTGGTGTAAGCTATTATGAAGTGTTAATATATCATGCCATATAATGGTTTATTAGTGACTATGTAAGTTGGAAAGGACGGTATTGCCATATAATGATTTTCTAGTGACCTATGCAAGTTGGAATTTGCTTTGGAAGAACACGTGTCAGGCTTGTGCATGTCGGTGAAGGGTGATAGAATAAAAAGGCAGAACAAGGACGTGAACAGTGCGAGATGTAAATGGCAGTTTCCAGTCATATGAACACAGAGTTCTATGGAAGATCTTGTTGATCGATTTGCTTGCAGGAGAGGATCCCGTTGCAGGTTTCGCAGCTGTTGCTTGTGCACGTCGGAACAGCTGTTGCTGGTTGTGTAATCCGGATCAACTGTTGTTGTATGTGCAACCCGGAAATTGGATAAAGGAAGAGTTCCAGAAGAGGTTTGTTGCTTGCCGTTGATGGTACCTCTTGGCACGGGCCCTTGGGGTGAAGTCCACAGTTCCATACCAGATCCTACTCCAGGAGACATGCTTTCTACCCCTTCAACGGGCTGCATTGGAATGCCATATCATTTACTTCCAGAAGGTGGTCGCTATGGCTGATACACGTTTGCCCAACCTTGCTTTGGCCATGGCGATGGGTCCCCAACGCCTGAAATCCTGCTGGAAGGACAAGCAAGCTTAGTGGTTCTCACGCTGGGGTGTACAGGTAAACAGATGCGTACATGTAAGGACAAAGAAAGATCACAAGACACTTAAGCTGTACCTAGATGCTACTTTCCTTTGCAAGCTCTGGGATGCAGATGCTCTGACGCACGTTAAGCTGGCACACTATCAGCAGCAAGTCAATCCTAGGCTCACGAGAGGCCCACACCAGTACTTGTACACCCAGCTGCCCATGAAGAAGCGCAGACTTATAGCTTCCATTCGCACGGGTGCACATCGCCTCCACATTGAAACATGACGTTGGGCTCAGGAAGCACGAGAGCAAAGGCTTTGCCAGTGTTGCCACCAGGGCGCCATTGAGGATGAATGTCATGCCCTCCAGATCTGCCCAGTGTTTGCCCATATCTGAGAGCGATATGTTCGATTACTAGTGCCTGGCCAGCCGTTGCATCAGTTATTGACTACGGCGTCAGTGGGTTTGTTGGGGTCATACCTCCAGGAGGTTATGGATGCACGGACTCAGTTGTGTCCTCAGGGACGGTATTGAACTGTCCTATACAATTGTCCAGCGTGCCAACATACTTATTACTGCTAAGGTTTTTCCCTCGAAAACCCTTTGGGGCGGGGGTTTTTAATCCTGTGAGTAATACGCTTGCTGCTCTCTTTTTTGTTTGGGTCCCATAGGCCAATCGGTCTCCGTGGACGCTAAAAAATTTATTGTATTCTATTCTATTCTATTCTATTCTGTTCTATTATGTCTATCCATTTTATCCGCACTATGCATTCTATAATTTTTACCATTCCATGTGCCTAAGGGTAACATACATGATTACATTTATAACTTTTTATTCCACTACATCTATCAATTTCACACATCCACGACTAATGCCCGACATCTAAATGTGTATAAGAAATATGTGAAACATGTATATGACTTTCAAGGAAGCTTGGTGTGGTGGTAAGCGCCTAAGGTTGGAGTTGGGAGGCCGCGGGTTCAAGCCTAAGTTGAGGGGCAATAAAACATGTATATAAAAAAACTACGATAATTTCTTTATATGACAGAAATATACATTTTTATACGCAGGCGCCGCTGGATTTATACGACTTTATCTTCAAATTCTAAGGAGATAAAAGTATAGCGGCGCCCGATTAAGGTTTTGGGCCATGTTGCTGTCATTTCAAGGACAAGTGTCGACGCCCCTAGGGTAATTTGAGCATGCCCGACGCGTTGGCGCAAAAATTGCCTTAATCTGAGTTACCTAGAGAAAGTTATGGCCCGTGGAAACAAGGGACCTTTTTTTTCTCTAAAAACTTAACATACTTGATTCTAAAGACTCACACCTTAATTCCTAACTAGCTTAATCCTCCCATAATTAGGTCAACATACATACTAGCCATGGAATTGGAATAGTTCATTCGAGATGAAAGTTCTCTACTAACTATCGAACTAACGAGTTAGAAAATGGCCAGTGCTATGATCTGGTCTTCCAAAATCATGGCTCTGATACCACTTTGACGCTCCCGGAATCCATACGATGGTCCCATCATATAAATACGGGAAATTCCCCTGTCATGGCAAATCCATCACCACGGAAAGGCCCTCCGTCTGACTCGGACCACTTGTGATGGCCAAATGTCCGGGTGAAGGATACGGAGGTGCCATTCATCCCACGCCTTCTATAGGCATCCTATATAGCGGAAGCGTACATACATGTTAGCACTTGGCAACAATACTAATAAATAATATACCACCACGAAGGGTGGCCCATCATCATCAAGACAACTAACAATAGAATACCAACATAACAAAGGAAATGCACCATAAATAAGGGCTCTACCCTGGGCTCAGACTCCATGGGGTCGACTGACGGTCAAGGCCACAAGATAACAACAGACAGAGGTATAACATGGCATTGGCTGGCATAAGACAATGGCTAGGGTAGTCCATTCCATCCGCCCCTCCTGTGCACACTTTGCAGATAGGCTGAATCATGCTATGATGTGCTTGTAGCCCTCCGGAGATGCAATCCCAAGGAATCACCTTCTGGGACTACTCCGGGTTACATCCCCCCGGTCCGATGAGGCAGGTCAGAGAAGCTTCCCCTCCCGGATCACAACAGTTCCATAGGTGTGCTAGAGGATACCTGCCACACCTGCATCACCTGTATCCGTACCCGACTTACCCCCCTAAATCTACGCAAAGCCGAGGATGTCCATAATGGCCATATCCTGCGAACCAGGAGATGTCATACCCATACCCATACCCACCCTGCGTGGTGACCCAGGCTATAAGTCTAGCATGCTATAGGAGCCCCAGTAGCCCGCCGCTTCGCAAAGGCTCTGCCCCCACTTCCCCAATTGTGTCCGTTGTTTGGTGCAGAACCACATCATAGCATCCACAACCAGGTTGGCTCTTGTGCACAGGCTGCAAATACTGGGTTTTAAGGGTTCTAACCAGGAACATCTCTATTTCTAGATGGCCTTTATGTCTCTAGCCCCCTTTTACCCTTACAACACAAGAGGAACAGAAAAAGAACATTCATATCTGATACATCCATCACAATCTCATCTAGAACATAAAATAGAGAGAGTAATCATCCATCTAACAAACAAGGGTTAGTTCCTAACTAGAATCTCAAGCTAACTAAGCCTACTAACTGGTATCTGAGCTAGATCTCCCATCTCTCAGGTTCTCCATGCCCTGCTGGTGGAATAAGCTCCCCCTCCAAGCTCATTTCTTGGACCAATCTGAAAAACTTAGTTCATGGCACCTCTAGTGACAAAACCCTAATTTGGGTGTCCCAAGTTAGCAGGTCTGCCTTGCCCAATCGACTTGGGCCAGGTGGCAATTCTAGATTGGTTATCATTAATTAAGTTGATATTTTAGCCCTTTTAATATTAGGTTAAGACCTAAATTCGAATTAGGGTTTAGGGTTAGATTTCCACCTTAATAATTAATGATTAACATAGCTAACCTTAGCTTATGAATATTATTCATAGTGACGTGTCATGTATTTATACTTAAAAAGACGTATAAATATGTGGAACGTAACAAAATCCACTTCAACAATATCTGTTATTTGACCAACATAAGTAAGGTCGCTTTTCAATGGTTGATTGTCACTAGCAGAAGCTTGACATTTCTGCTCAAAGCATGCCACAATACCACTATCAAATGATACTCTAGTCTGGTCAGTGTGCATGACTCGAAAATGTTGTCCATATGTCCACATTGATGTGTAGAATCTTGCCTGCAAGACATAGAAATTAATATTGAAAGATATCTAAATGGCAGATTGTACCAATATAGAAACTATAACATTTGTTTTTTGAAGAATGGAGTAGAACTGCAACATTCATGCACTAGTGGGGCATTCAACTACATAGCAGTGCAACTTTTGCTTTGGACCTCGATTGACTAGCTATGGGGATACTTGTGCATAGGGATGTATTGTTGATGCTTATTAATCTTATAGGCTTGGATGCACTACAAACCTATTCGGTATTTTCATTGAAAGTTTATACATGTTTTTTCGGTGGCTCCCTTAAAAGTGTTGTTTGGTTATCACCTTGCATGCAGCAATAGCATTTCTCAGTTCACTTAGCATATCAATTTCTTCCAACCTCCCCATGTCAAACATCTTAGTCCGATCCACAAAAAGAGGAAATTTTGGTGTCTTTTTTATGGCATCCACATTTGCTTTAAAATTTAACAAATGGTCTAGCATAGGTTTTTTGGCTTAAAGCTTGCTTGCTCTTTTGCCCTGTTCCATTTTGTTCTTCCCATCTTAGGATCTTATGTTCAAGTAGACTCACATATAATTTAGCAAATAGACTGCTCACAATTATATATTTGGGCTTTTAGTTCTCCTGCTTATGTATAGGCATATGTTCTACTCTTGATGAGGATCAACCTAACCAGCATGGATTGTTAGCTCGAGCATGGTTGGATGGAACTAAAAAGTTTCTAGGATCTCATTCAAGCTAGCCACCAAACTATTCCTTTTTACAACCGTTCAAAATAAAACACGGTGGAAAACATTTCCTCGAAGGAGAAAAAGTTAAACCAAGGAAGGACCATTATTATACTACTAGTCGGATCTCGGATTGCGCAGGGACGAAAACATGTCTAGCGAAGACGACGATCAGGAGGAGGAGGAGCTTCTACAACGGGCTCTAGCTGATCAGGCGCGCAGGGATACAAATTATAGTCGCCCACCAAGCCAGCCACCACCATTGGTTTCTGGCATGGGTCCTCCTTCTAGGCGCCCCCCAACAAGGCCGCCTCCAAAAGCAGCCCCCCCTCCTCCCCCTCCAGATGAAGAATCGGAAGAAGAATTGCTAAGTATTTCTTCTGATGAAGATTCCAGGCCAATTCCAGCTGCCCAAAAGCCCAAGACTAGAGTTTCCGAAGAATTGGATGATTTCAGTGACCTTGAGTGGGATGAGGCCGATGGAGAGCCTAAGAACTGGAAGATGGTTGATGAGGACGAGGTATGTAATCTGTAATGAGTTTCTAGTGGGGATTTATGATTTTAAAAGCAGGGATGCAAAGAGATCTGTGCCCATGTTGTCTATCTCAACTTTGCAGCTCTCTCGAAGAGTCCGAGAGATCCGAGAAACGAGGGCAGCACCAATAGCAAATGTGGGTCGTTTGAAAAAAAGTGTTCATCTGGCGCGTGGGACCACTCTCATTGCCGAGCCTCTTCCTCGAGGAGAAGATTTGGTTGATCCACTTGGTCTTGGGTCAGTAGCTCTACTTGAGATTGAATTTCACCGGGTGAATATTACCGGAACATTGAAATAAAAAATACGTAAAGGAAAGAATGCCAATTTGCAGTTGCATCCCGAAATCTCCTGTTGCCTGTTGATAAACACAGTGCTGCAGAGGCTCTCCAGGTTCAAATAATTCAGACATATACATGTTCTCAATTAGAATGGAAGCTTTCACATTTTGGAACAAGTGGAAGTAGTAATTTCCACAGCTTGATAAGCAATAAACATTTATTTCATTTGCTACTAGAGGCCGTTTAAATTCTAGGGGACATGCATGGAGATTTGTAAGCAAACAGACAATCATTTTTCCGTTGGAAAGCCAGCTTGCTAGAAGCATGCGAAGGGGTCTGCACTTTTGCCGAGATTAAACATAATCTCCGTCTGTAGCTGCATGATATATTAAATTTAGGGAGAGTATCTGCTCTGTCTTGTTTATACACATTCATTCATCTGAACTCGTAAGGCTTCTTGACTTCATGTTATGTGTCCAAAGCCAGTGTTGTCTAACTTTGGGAGATTTTCTTTTCACATGCTTAAAGAAGTAAAGGGAGATACATTCAAAAACTATATAGATAAATGCACGAAGTCTTAAATAAACCATCCTTTGTTATGTTCCATCTCTACCATCTCTTAAGTAAGAATACGATACATAACATGCAGATACGATGGGTAAGTAAGATTCACATGCAAACCATCATGAGCTAGGGCAGGAGTTTGCATTACTCACCTGCTTGATTTCAGAACTGAAGTGATAATTTGAAATGCTCAATGATTTTTTATTTGTAACCATCCTCTGTCATATGGAATACATTCACATGCTGTTTCTCCTCTTCATCAAATGAAATACATAAATAACCTTGTCGCAGTTGTTGACAGTGTCATAGACATTAGAGCTCTCACTTTGATTCCAACTGCTGGTGGAGCTCGAGGAAATGATGCATTACCGTCACCATCACAACAAAGTACACAAATAGTCAGAGATCATGCCTTGAGAGGCAAGTTTTTGAGTGTCAGTTTTAAGATGCAATGAAAGTACAAGTTTTCTAAAAGGCATATATATCAGGCTGCCTTTCTGATGGGCATAAAGTAGGCACCTTATAACTAGAACACAAGGATAATTACTGTTTGATACTGTCAACAGAGAAGGTCATTTACTACTCGAAACTTTTGATCCAAAGTTTTTCTTAGCTCGGATCCATCAAAACACTTCTGCTGCTGAACTAGAAGCTGGTGATTCTGCTTTGAAGGAAGACTTGCAAAATCGAAGCAACAACTCAAAAGGCTCGTGAAAGAAAATTTTGACTGCTTCATTTCCTGTAAAAACACTATTGACGGTATGCTACAAGAGTTTCCTTGATGATACTAATCTGCAATAGAATTAGTAAGCTGGATTTTCAAGTTTATTATTTATTTTGGGAACTCCTGGAGGAAAGTATATTATTCAATGTATTGATAAATTGTCTTTGAGGAGTAAGCAGGGCAAAGCCGATACAGCAGCCAATATTGATCTACTTCAACAAATGTAATTTCAAATTTATTTCTTAATATCATACTCTTACAGGGCCATCTTGTCACTGAGAATCTTATCTTAGTCCTAGGCAATATGATTAGTTCTTAACAAAACATTGCATTTTAGTAACATCAGAGGTGTATATGATTGCAATGTTGCTTTTGGATCGGCGCCTCAATAATAATCATGCATGGCAAATTTGTAGATATACATTGAAGTTGCAGCAAATTGAATCAGATCCAAATGGTTCTGGCACGAGGAATCTGTATAGTGCAATCCAAGATGTGGATGCAGTAGCTAAACGAGCTTTTGGTCCCCTACTTGAGCGCCAGGTGGGTCATGCTATGTACTGTGCATTGTTTCCTTCATTTGTCTAACATGGCCTGAACTTCTATTATGTTTGTGCTCACAGGCACAAACAGAACGAATACGTTCCGTGCAAGGAATGCTACAGCGCTTTAGGACACTCTTCAATCTTCCAAGTACAATCCGCTCAAACATTGCAAAAGGAGAGTATGATATGGCCGTTAGAGAATATAAGAAAGCAAAGTCAATTGTTCTGCCATCGCATGTGAGTCAGAAACGGTTGCTGATTTATCATCTTAGTGTACCTTAACAATATTTCTCATAGAGTGTTTGTTTACACCCTTTCTTTTTTTGAGAGGTATATGCATTAATCAGCTTGAAGGCAAGTAGGACCATTTTTAAAGGAGTATGGTTGAATTGTGGTAACAATGCTATCCTAATTAAAGACGTGTTAAAAGAGTTGCGTGTTGGTCAAAGGGTATATGTTGCATGGGAAAATGGATGTTCAAACCATGGTTCGATAAGATTGGTTTATGGAAAGCAACTATAGGTTTTGTACGAGATATTACCTTTAATTAACATCTTGACCCTTTTTTAATTTTCATGCAGATAAGCATTTTAAAAAAAGTTTTTGAAGAAGTGGAAAAAGTTGTCCAGGAATTGAAAGATATCCTTTACAAATATATGGAGGATCCGCATGTGGAACTTTCTCAAGTAAGCTTCGTTTTTTATATTTAAGATGTTTGTGGATCGGAAAAAGGTCTCTAAGAAAGAAAGAAAGAAAGAAAGAAAGAAAGAGTCTATAAATGTCTATTAAAGACCATCTACAAGACCTGTTAGGGCATCATCCTCCTCAGAAAGAAAAACATAAACATAATGCTATTTGGTCACTTTGTACATAGGTTCTGAGTTCTTGATCCGTTGCTGCCATACTGCTCAGTGATCGACATATGCACGCATCTAGCTCCATGGCCTTTTCAATGGATAAGGTTCGGCATTATACTCACATTATGATTTGGAGCAGCTTTATGTCTCAAATACATGGGTAAATCCTATGTCCATAAAGAGAAGGTTCAATAAGGAGAACTTCTGGAACATTTCAGCTGACAAACCTGGGGATCTAGATATTGAATTTCAACAAGGTGATATCATCTCAGCAGCTGGAGATTGGCATTGATATTAACCGCGAGGACAGGAAATATGGCTGAGTGAAGAAACATATCATCTTTATTGCCCTGCATATAGAAGGGGAAGATATCATTGCCACTGTACAGGTCCAACACGTTATGATGTGTTATACGTGTAGCTCAAACATGCCCAAGGCGGCATACGATCTTTTTTTCTCACTAAAGGATGAGGATGACAATGTAATTGAGGATTCAATAAAGAACGGGAGTCTGATTTCAAGGGAGTGACGTTAGCAATGTTCAAGAAATTAAAGTGATCAGCGAGGAAAAACATAATAATTTAAGGAGGCAGCTTGCAAGAAAACAAAAAAAGATCTATTGCTTTATGGCGTATTTTAGAGCGCTCGGAATAACAAAGTGCACCAATATCTAAATGGTTGTTTCTTTCGTTCTATTGGGTATATTCTTAGAAGATCTATAAGCTTCATTTAAGCTTCAACCCTCTCCTCCGGTTAACTATACAAGTATTCTTTTTAGAATTATGAGCAGGCAGCGAATCACAAGCTGGGGCTTATGGCGATGGATGTAGAATTTTGCATGTTTAGCACAGCAAACGTATAGAAACTTGTTCAATGGTCAAAATATATCAATGTGGTAGAAGCAAAATGGGTATACAGGACAAAATTTCGTTTGGATGGCATTGCATCTACATATCTCTAGATTGGTAGCTAAAAGCTATACAAACAGGAGGGTTTAGGTTTGACTCTATTGCTTTGTGATGTGCGACACTATTTGGCACACTTATAGCAGGAGAGCTAAATCATAAGTCATGTGCATATTTTCATCTCATAGACCTGTGTGTCTGTAGACTCTAGTAAATGTTAACAAAAATGGGATGGTAACCCTCAAAGGACAAAAGTTAACTGGTACAAGGGGCCAGATGTCAGCCCTTTACCACATCAAAGGAATCTGATTGACTAACTAGACTTAAATTACATGTCATCATAATATATGGACGAAATGTTATCAGATAGATGTGCAGTGTTGTCAGCACTTATAACCTCCATGGAAGCATGTTTAGTTCTATAAAGATAAGTGAAACATTCCCATGATTGTGTAGGTTGACGATTTTTCTGTTTTTCTTTCTTAGCTTGAAAATACTATACGATTACTTTTGGAGCTTGAACCAGATTCAGATCCAATTTGGCATTATCTCAGCATCCAGGTGAGGCATTTTTGCAGGTTTTCAGATGTATGACAATTACTTTGTTTTATTCACGGGAAGTTAAAGTAAATCAGTGTCTAATACAATTTCCAGGACCGTCGAATCAGAGGGCTTATTGAAAGCTGTGTTATAGAATATGAGACCCATGTGGATGCTTTATATAGCGGGTTAGAGAGAAGGTCCAATCTGATGCTTGTGATGGAAGCAGCTTCAGAAAGAATCACAAAGCACTGTATGCCAACTGCAATGGAGTCAATCCTTAATTTTTTTTTTCGTTTTTGGTTTTGGACACAATGTTCATTATGCTTTGTTGTTGGCTGTTTGCTCAAGGCTGTCGATCTATCTATCCTCATGGGAGATCAAGACAAGGAGTATGGAGAGGCTTATGTAAGGGAATTGTCTGGCGATGAATCAGATGCTCTTTTGGGAAGGCTGATACGCAGATTGTCAACTGTTATTGTGCGATATGTCCCAAATTTTTGGCGGCTAGCACTCTCTGTATTTAATGGCAAGTTTGCAAAAGTAAGTGAGTTTATTTGGAAAAGTATAACTGGTGATATATATCTTTGACTTGTTTTGGATTATTAGGTTTCTCGAGGATCAGCAACAGATGCATTTGGCATTAGAGGAAAAGAGAATCAAGATTATTATGCTCAGGATCAAACTGAAGATTTGACATATACTGCACACTCTTTGGAGGAAGTCATTGCAATGGTTCACGGAATCATATTGCTATATGATTCGAAAGTAAGTTCATTGCATGTCTTGTCCTTAAGTGCACTTGATTTGGATAATTACATGTGCACAAGCATGCTAGAAACAATTTTCTGACATAACCCTTGTACATTTTAGCAAACATGCCAATGCCTCGAGATTTGAGCATACTGGGTCATAATAATTCAGCTCTATATTGGTTATTGTCCATGTCAGTTTGTAAGGGCTCAATCACCATTGACCAACTCCTACCATGCTACATGCTTTGAACTTAACTGGCGCTAAGAAAACTTGGCAGCTGGTTTCAAACAGGAATGCATTGGGCTTGCATCAAGTTATGGCCAGACTAGTAGCAAATTATTCTTCTCATTTAAGCATAAAGAAAGATTGCTGAATACCATGGTTTTCAGCAAAATGGTGGTATGTATAACATAGGTTGCACTTACAGTAGATAAAATCATACTTGTCATAGACACCATTGTTTGGCCATTGCTTAATTATCTACAAATCAAGCGGAGCTGCCAATTTTCTGCCATCCAAATTCAATTTCTTCTGTATATCGGGAGAATGGCCTTTGTAAACGTTTGAGACCCCAATTTTCCAGGAACATTTTGGGATATAATTAAGTGATGTCTGAGCTTTTTCTTTTCACTTGAGGCAGTGCCAAGGATCATAAGCCAGGGTTGAAAGAAAGGAAAGAACAAGGGGATTGCTGTCTTTTCTTGTCCAATTCTATACCGAAATTACCCTGCCATACTCCACCAAAGTAGATTCCTATTAGCTATCAAAACAGACAAGATTGAACAGTTAACATTTATACACCAAAATAGGGGGTCGATGTAAACTGCAGATTATATAAAACGTGCATTAGCACATTGAAGGTTAGTTTATTATGCTAATATATTGTCTTCAAACAGGTCCAAACTGCCAGTTTAGGACTTGCGGATGCGAGTGCAACACGTCCATATATGAGGGAGGCTTTGGGTGAGATTTTTAAAGTCTGCATTGTACTTGAAGAAAAGGACTGCTTACCTCCCAGTGCTGGTAGGCATCTCTTTTTTGGTTCATTATAGTTTGGCGGTATTTTTTTTGTCATGCATGCGTTTGCCATGAACAAAGTGCATATAAAAAGGATAGACATAGCACAAATTATTCGAAGCTTTTCTAATTTTAGCATGTGGCATGCTCTCTGTTTTCTTTTAACTGCACGAATTCTGAACTTTCGATCTTTTTGACACTGACCCTGGCAACAGAAAGGAGCCCCAGATGATGCAGCTGCTTTGAACTTGATTGACTATGTGTTAATTCCATCTTGGCCACTTATATTACCAATATAATTATTGCCATATGTCTTGTCGGCCATCTGTGAGCCAACCTGGCCTGTTTACACTAACAATTCTTGTGGAGACACACAGGAATGGCAGGAATTACCCACACAAGGTCGATTTTGCATCTACCAAATTTTCATGCCGATTCTCACAGTCCTGGAAATCTCAGCAGGGGAACTGGCTTGGATCAGGAAGTGCCTGGCAAGGAGGCTGGATCTTCTGGACAAACAACTAAGAAACTTAACTTTGGCATTGGAGAACGCAAGGCAGAATTGATGAAATTGGCATCCACCAGCAATATGAAATACACCATTTTTTGGAGTATGAAATAAATCAAAGAACTTCAGAACCAGTTGCAAGAAGCTTCCATATGTTGCTAAGAATGCTATTGTATTCTTATCTCAGCGACCGAAAGTAAGTGCATAACCCTTGTTTAGAAAGATCGCATTATCCACCAGCAATATGAAAGACACCATTTATTGGGTATGAAACAAATCAAAGAAAAACTTCAGAACCAGCTGCAAGAAGCCTCTATATGTTGCTAAGAATGCCATTGTATCCTTACCTCAGGGGCCAAAAGTAAGTGCATTCAGAAATGTGTCCGATTTGTGGACCTTTTGTTCATAAGGGACACATGCAAGCCACCCACTCACCCTGGAACGAGGCAAAAACTTGATTGCAGCAGAAAGGTTGGGCTTAGAGAAATGGTCAAATGTACCATTGTCAAGGCTAACAATTTGCTCCCTGTCCAACTATGAAGGTAGACATGTAAAGATACTCAGACCCCTGAAGCCTGGATAAAAGATGAATGATTTGCTGAATAATTCATCCGACATGGAGGATGGAGAATACAAAAGAAAGTGAGAACTGCTGAAGAAAGAAAGAAAGAAAGAAGGAAAGATTACATTAACGTCTACGCGAGATCACTTGGGTCTATGAGACCAAATAGACACCAATCATGTCCAGCTAGCGGCGCATTTGCAGCCTCCTAGAGATATTGCTTAAAAATGAAAAAAGAAAAACTAAAACGATGAAATCAAGAACCTTTCGTCTTCTTGGCCACGGGCTCAAAATATAAAGTGATGACAGACTTGTTTTCTCTATTAAGGACTGCCTATGTTTTTCCTTTACTGTCCACTTTCTTCCTCTAGACACTTCCATGGTTACTCCTTTTGAGCTCGGATGAGATGGTCCAGAAAGATTTAGATCCAAAATAAAGGGGGCTACAGAGTTTAAAGGAGGCTACAAAGCTTGGAAGACATGTTAGGCTGGCCCGTTTGAACCAAAAGGGGATCAGCTTTATGATTATTTCTGTATGATACACAAAGATTCAACTCCACATCTCTGCCTACCACCTCAACCATACGGCGGCGAGATTAGATGCCTGTTGCCCAACAAAGAGAGATAAAGCTCAGCATGGAATACGTCTTTTGTATTAGTTACTCTGTAAACACCTGTATACAAGGGCCGGCTCTTGATGGGGCACGTGGGCCTAATTTTACAACTGTATAATTTCTTTCTGCATGAGATATAATGCTAAGTGTTGGCTTGCTCCTTGTAATTTTCCTTCCTCCATGAATTGGAGGGCTGCCTCAATGGGATTGGGTTTGCAGGAGTTACCTGCCATAATGTTGATGCAGCATATATCACAATAAGCCTGGCGCGTAAAAGAGACTCTAAAAAGGCATGGACCAATTGATCCGGCAAGATCTAGATACTTCTCCAAGTCATGGCCAGGGGAAGGTTATAGGAAAGAAACTAACACTTGAAGACACTTAATAAGGAGATATCTTTGCAAACCAGCACCTTTTCACCTTCTCAGCCAACCTATTAATATTTAAAAGCAAGCCGTGGATGTCTACATTGACCTTGCTGCAAGATACCAAACTGATGCATTTTCTGTAGAACAGAAAGGCCAGAAGTTGGAGTGCATCGTCTAGCTGCAAAGAAGAGATGTTATGATCATTTTTAATGAGAAATATATTTGAAGCCTCTCTATTTCTGTCCGGTCCTTGGATGCACCTCTTGGATAACCCTTGCCAGCACAAAATTGGGCACTTCGCTCCCTTCACAAACAATGGAAACTTGGTTTTAACAAGCCTCTTGATAGGCTATGATCACTGCAGGTAAGAGGGAGAGGCTGGTACAGAAAAAACCTTCTATTAGAATGATGAATTGAGGTTGGTGGAGATCCGCTGATCCAGGCCTGTTATGGAATTCTCTCTTTGGATCTTAGGCGGTGGTTTCCCGTCATAGGGCTCTTGACTCTTCTCTAGCCTGATCAGACATTCTATTAGGGTTGATTGATCTGAACACAAGGAGAATCGACACAAGGAGACACAAAGAACCGACTCTATTGAAGAAAGCCTGACTGAATTACAGTACAAAAGAGTACACGCTTAATCTAATGTGCCATGCACAACATGGTGACACTGATGGGATGACACGTGTCACTTTAGACCATATGTTTCACATTATCTAACACTCCCTCTGAAACATATGAGAGATAAAAGACAAGAACATAAAAGAAAACAAACGGAAGGGAATGGTTTGGTTTTCTTGATGAAGAAAAAAGCTGAAAAATTCTGTTAGACATTCTCTCCTTCAGCTGATACTTCATCATGCCCAAAGCCTTCTTAAACCTTACGAATTTCTGACCCACAAGTGGTTTTGTGAAGCCGTCGGCAACCTGGTTATCAGAAGAGCAATGAGTTAAGGAACATGTACCGAGCTGGACCTGTTCTCGAACAAAACATAGAAGAACATCAAGTGTTTTGTCTTAGGGTGGAAGCGGTAATCTTTGGTCAGCTCGATAGCACTGCGATTGTCACAATACAGCGTGACTTGTGATAGCGGTACATGCAAATCTGCAAATAGAGTGTTAAGCCAAAGCATTTCCTGTACTCCTGTACTTAATGCTTTTATTTCTGCCTCAGTTGTGCTCTTAGAGACAGTGGACTGCTTTTGCTAAGCCAGGTGATCACATTTGGGCCAACTTAAGTAACCATGCCTGTAGTAGACTTCCTAGAGTCTAAACAGTTTGCATAATCGGCATCAGTATAAATCTGCAGCCTTGAATCTGAAGATTTAGCATAAAAATACCTTCATCTAATGTACCTCTTAAGTAGGCCAAAAACGTTTGGCAGCAAGCCAATGAGATTTCCTGGGCGTGGCCATAAAGCGACTAAGAAGTGCAGCTGCAAAAGCAATATCTGGCCTGCTCACTGTCAAATAGATGAGCGCTCCAACAAGGCTACGATACAACGTATCATTGCATTCAATCTCATCAAGATTGAGATCAAGTTTGAGGCCCGGCTCAAATGGAGAAGCCACTGACGTGCAATTCTGCATGTTGAACTGCTGTAATAAGTCTTTAATGTACTTTTTCTGTGAAAGGAAGATACCTCCTGTCTGCTGCCATATCTCAATGCCTAAACAATAGTGCATGAGACCCAAATCAGTCATTTGAAAGTGTTTAACAGGATTTATCTTGAGCTGTTCAATAAGGAGTTCTGCATCACCCGTGATGATCAAATCATCAACATAGAGGATCACAATGGACAAGGACTGGCCTGCGACTGCAAAATAAAGATTAGGATCAGCATTACTTCGGCGATAACCATTAGCCAAAAAAACTGATTTGCTTTATGATGCCAACATCTGGGAGCTTGCTTTAAGCCGTAAAGGCTCTTCTTGAGCTTGCAAACCAAATGCTCTTTGCCTTTAACCTCAAAACCCACAGGTTGGTGCATATAAACTTCTTCCTGTAAATCACCGTTCAAGAAAGCAGATCTGAAATCCATTTGAAAGAGTGACCATCCTTTCATAGCTGCCAATGCTATTACTGCTCTAACAGTAGCGTCTTCGCGACACAGGAGCAAAGACTTCCTCATAATCAACCCCTTTTTGTTGCGAGTAACCTTTGGCGACCAAACGAGCTTTATACTTGGAGATAGACCCATCAGCATGGAATTTTGTGCGAAAAACCCACTTATTTCCAATGGCGCGTTTGTGAGGAGGTAAATCAACAAGATCCCATGTATTCTGCTCAAGAAGCATATGGTATTCTTCAGCCATGGCCTTTTGCCACTTTTCCTCTTGAATAGCTTCCTGATATGAGGAAGGATCTTTATGATCCACAACTTTAGCAAGCAAAGCAAGATTACACTGCCTTTCCAAAGGAGAAGAAGATGCACGAGCTTCTAAATTATGCTGGTATTTAAATTCTTCGCGAGCAGCAAATTGGGGTTAAAGACTGATTATTTTCAGCATGATAATCAACCGGATTAACTTCAAAAGTAGGTAGTGATATACCTTTATACGCATCAGGATACAAATCCACATCTTCAAGATCAGCAGCAGAAGATGGAGGGGCTGAAACTGGAGCAGGAATTGTTTCTTCAAAGGGCTTGGGTGCTGCGACAAGCTCGTCAACCAACAATGTTCGATCAAACTGATCAGCTGGCATATCAGCCCAAATGGATGCATCATAGGTTGCATTTTCGAGGAACTTGACACTACGGCTGATGATAACTTTATTGGTGATAGGATCATAGAGTTTTTAACCCTTTTGTTCCGAAGGATACCCAATAAAAATGGTTTTTAGTGCCCTATCATGCAATTTCCCAATTTTTTTTAGCTGCTCAAGTGGCAAAGATGCATATGCCACGCATCCAAACACTCTTAAGTGTGACACATCCGGTTTAGTGCCATAAAATGCCTCAAATGGTGTCTTTCCATTTACAGCTTTAGTGAGTGCTCTATTGGCCAAGTAACAAGCTGTGTGAACTGCATCTCCCCAAAACTTTTTAGGTAATTTGGCATGCGCAAGCATTGCGCGAACAAGATCCAACAAGGATCTATTGCGCCTCTCTGCTACCCCATTCTGTTGATGAGCAAACGGAACTGCCTATGAATTCCATGTTCCAGCAAGAATTCATCAAATGCATTAGAGATGTATTCTCCGCCATTATCGCTGTGAAGAGCTTTGATTTTGAAATCAGTCTGATTTTCAATCCAAGCTTTAAAAGCTTTGAATTTTTCCAAGACTCCTGACTTCAAATGCAGAGTATAGATCCAAGTATACCTGCTGTAATCATCTATAAGAGTTAAAAAATATCGCTTGCCTCCTATAGAAGGAACTTTCATATGGCACAAATCTGTGTGCAGCAGCTCCAACGGTCTTGTGGCTCTATGACGCGCATGAGAGGGGTATGGCAGATTAGGCTGTTTTCCAAGAATGCATGCATGGCAGTCCAACTTTTGAGGTTTCAGATTTGGCAAGCCTGTGACCATCTTCAACTTTGAGAGGTAGCCAATGGCGGATCCTCCCACGTGACCAAAGCGTTGATGCCATAGATGCTCATTTTCCAAAGTATGAGCGATCATCCCACATTCAGCATGCTTGACTTGCCCATCAAGGTAGTACAAGCCATTTTGCAATTCAGCTTCAGCCAGCACATCATATTTATAGATGTCATCATGTTCAAATGGATTCTTTCCTAAAAGATAGGCGCGACCATTAGAAAAGAAAGAATGCTTGCCTGCCTTATCAAATTCTGATACACTCAGCAAATTTGTTTGCAGACCTGGCACGAGCATGGCATCACGGACCCTTTTCACACTTGCATCAGGGGCTTGGAGAACAAGCTCTCCCTTACCTGTGATAGGCAATGCTGCACCACTACCAAGCTTAACTTGGCCTCCCGTACAAGTTTCAACATTGATAAGAACATCTTGGCTGCCTACCATGTGTTTGGTAGCACCAGAATCCAAAATACATCCACGTTGGAAAGGACTTTGAGCTGCGACATGCAAACTCTCATCTGCTGTAATATCAGAAGTTGGATCTATGAGATCAAAACTTGGAACATCAGAAATTGGATCTGCTGTAACATCAGAAATTATTGCATCAGAACAAATCTCATGAACTACTAGATTCAAATATTCATCAGGACAAACTTCTAGTGCACAAGCAACTGCACTCGCTTCCTGTTTAGCAGTCTTAGACTTGCCACCAGCTTTGTCCTTTTTCGGTTTAGGACACTCATACTTGAAATGTCCCTTTTCTCCACAATTGTAGCATTTAAAATTTCTTTTATCAGATTTTGATTTCTGCTCAGATTTGGGAACAGAGGACCTCTGGCCAGTAGATGGTTTATCAGACTTGGGAGGAGTGGCCTTGGAGTAATTCAACTGTTCTTGGCCTTCTGTTTTTGTTTGATCACTACTTCTTCCTGCTGTAACAATATAGAGGCAGTATTTAAACCAATTGTCTCATCAAATCTGATTTTCCCTGCAATAATATCATACTGTGGAGGCAAGTTTATCAAAATTTCCTGAATAATATCTTTTTCTGATAAACTTCCACCAGCAGCATTATAATCGAGCCGCCAGGACTTCATCTGGTTTAAAAATTCAGACATGCCCTTAAAAATTACCAAGGGTGGCTGATCGGATTTTCTCTTTTAACATCATCTGAGTAGCTTGCCCCTTGACGGCAAGAGATTGGTCCAGATATTTCCACAAATCCTGAAATTCTTTAAACTGATCCAACTGCTCTCCAACCGTTTCATCGCATAACATTTTCACTAATGCGACAGCCGAGGAATTCATCTCTGCAAACTTGTTTGAATCCTTAGTACTGCGAAAATCTTCCTTCAGTACTTCTCCCATCTTATTATAAATCAAATAGTTTGTCATGAAACTTTTCCATGATTTATAATTCGATGCAGTTAGCTTCGCATTCGTGGAGAACTTGAAAGGATCCATGAGTGCAGTATATGCTCTGACACCTGTTAGGAGAAGCCAACACAAAAATCTCTTTCACCCTTGAACAATTGCAAGACCTGCACTCTGTGACCAATTTTTGAGATTTCTAGCTTACTGAAGGTGTTCTTAGAGCATCCAGAGAAAACAAATTCTCTCCCTCTGATCAATTCATGCTTTGATCAAAGTCATACAGACCAGGCAAATACAAAGGCGTTCTCCCTCTCCCTTGACCAATTCTCGGAAACAAATTCCCTTTGATCAATTCCGGATGGATTCTCCTTCAATTTTGCCTCTACGTTGGTGCCTCTCCGGACAAAAAAAGGTACGTCTAAATGTTGACGTTGAAAAGCCTTTTTTCTTGGAACATGGCTATTTTGGCTTCAACCAATTTTGGCTCACCAAATTTGATCCGTGAGTTCAAGTCTCCTTGATTCCGTTGAGTTCTCCTTCAAATTTTCTCCTTCCCGGTCGATCCTCCTTGGGTTGGCTCTGATACCATATTAGGGTTGATTGATCTGAACACAAGGAGAGATACGACACAAGGAGAGAACCGACTCTATTGAAGAAAGCCCTGACTGAATTACAGTACAAAAGAGTACACGCTTAATCTAATGTGCCATGCACAACATGGTGACACTGATAGGATGACACGTGTCACTTTAGACCATATGTTTCACATTATCTAACACATTCATCATGAGAGAATTTGGAAATCTAGGCAGTAAGAATCGCACACACCTAGCAATACACTCCTCATGACTCATCGATCCAAGTCTAGACAACATGGTGCTGATGTTCCTTAAATCTAGAGGATAAAGCGGGCAGCCTTTTCCTCACATTTTCGCTCTTCTGACTAAATAACAGAATGCGTTCGGTTGAGTAGCAAATTGTCAACTTTCATATTCTATAATTCTAAACATGTCATTGCCTACACATATCATCCTTTTGAATAGATAGATAGCTTCACCTCCTAAGAGTAGCATTCTGTCTGTAGTAATGACAATATATGGACTTCTCCCGGACTTAGCTGGTGGTTGAGCACTTGAGGATATGCTTGCAGGGATTTACGTTTGCAGAGATAATATTATTTAAGTGGTTGTTTCTTGGTTATAACATTATGGCATGTTTCCTGTTAAAATGTGCAGCAAGAATAACTAAACTATGCAGGTCTGTGGCAGTTGAAGCACTCTTCGCCCTACATGCCGGTGTCACCAGGCTGTTTATTTCAAAGTTGTGCGACTTTATGCATGCATCTACTTTAGACCTAGTCCGTGAGGAGGACTGGGTACCTGTACCAGCCGTGGAGCAAAATGGCCTACCATTTGCCATTTCTTCTCTTCCTCTAAAGTTCCAGAATATGCTAGTGTCGTCTATAGAACATATAATGGAGTAAGTGTGTTTCTCCGCGTCGTGATGGATTTGCGAAAACATGGGGAATGACGTTCTTTATGTTAATGTTGTGCATGTGGTTATTGTTGGTAAAGCTAGGAAGTGGGAATTATTTCATGCTACTCCTGTTTGTTTCAGGATGGTTGAAAGGATACAGAATATTGCATCCACTAATGCTGAGATTAATGCTCAGGCATTCGAAATTGAAGCCTCTTTGAGAAGTACCTTCTTTCATTGCTTCCTTGATCTTGCTGGTAAGCCCACTTCTCAGGTTTTATATTTTTATTCAGCGTAATCTATGGTGTAGTTTCAACTTGTAACAACAGTATAGCTAGGCTTGCTTTTGACTTATTTACCATTGCGTGCGTAGGGATGCCAAGCATCTAATTGGCCAGTCTTGTAGCAAAACTTGGAAGGATTTAACTGAAATGTTTTTGAATCATAAATATGCCGCTATATCAAAAAAGGAACATACTATTGTCTCCTTAGAGATCTAACGTCTTTGTAGGAGCTGATGAGGCATTATGACCAGAATTGCCATGCACTATCTTCAAAATGGAGGAGCGTTCTCAGCACCTGTCCTGTTAGTTAACATGTAACTAGTATAAGGATCCCAGATGCATCTAGGGATTTGATTGCTGAGGCCAGATCACTTACAAGGCGACCCTTGAAGTTGGAATTATCCTCACGTTTCCCCATACAGCTAACTGCCTTGCCTACATCATACAGAAGGGTATCATTGCCTCTTTAGAGATGCAACAACTCCTTTGAAATATTATGAATAGAAATGCAGGGTTATTTGTTCCTGAACTTGCTAAATAAGAAAGGATTGTCCTTGAAAAAAGAAGTATCAGTAGCCCAGAAGGCCAAAGTAAACAGAGTTAAACCTCACTTTTCTCTGTCAGTGAAAAATCACAACAGGGAAATGATATAATGCTCACTAAAGAGAAGGAATTCTCCACAGGGAGTCACATCAGCGAGCCTTCAAAGATTTACATCAGGTTTGGAAAATGGGCTAAATATAGATATTAGGAGTAACTGTGGAACATCTTTCTAGAAAAATTCTGTTAGATTCTGATTAGATGTGTTTAGCCAGGCGTATAATGTTGTGTGTATCTGGTCCTCTTCTTCTGCAGATTTAATATAATCTTTCTTTCTTTACTTCTTTTCCTTATCTTTCTTCTCTAAACCTCTTATCAAAAAGGCCATTGAGAAATTGAATAATGGAAAAAGACTGAAGACTTACGGTCAGAATGGTGGGGCATGTGATGGCCGAGCCATATGTGGAACTGATTGTTAGTGCATTCAGAAGAGAATGCCTTGGAGCCAGAGGCTAGGCAGGGTGTAGGAAATTTTTTTGACAATAGACCATATTTTTACTCCGGGAGCTGTTATGGAGTCAGCAAAAGCTAAGGAAAATAAACTGTTTGTGGATAAAGAAAGGGAGCTGCAGGTAATCATCCAGAAACCTTCAGGCCCTGTCATGAACCGCAATGAATTTTCCTTGCAACGGGTGGAAATTGTCTCAGCTTACGCATACCTTCGAGTTCAGTTTAAAAGCCAAACAAGATTAACTAAAGGTTACGCATCATGAGCTCTAATGGAGAGACAATGCTTCAGATTCATTTCGATGATGTGAATACCAACTTTGTTTGTTCAACTTGGTTAAATCATCCGCCTTGTATGGTGCACAATTTTGGGATCCAGATCTTAGAGACACGAATGGAAAGTTCTAGAATGATAATAAGCAAACCCTCTGTTCCACACGAGTTAATGCTGGCAGAACTTGCAACAAACTCCTAAAGTTGGAGGCTGTTCTCAGCGTGGCTTCTTAATTTCATAGACTACGGTCTTTTGTGGACACCCAAGAAGGCATGAAAAAGCTTTCCGGCTTGGCATTTATAAGCATTGGCCAATGTGGGTAAAGATAGCTGACAAGCTGCACCATCAGGTCAAGATGATTATTTGGCATGATTAGGACACATGTACGTAGCAAACAAATGGTGCAACTCGAAGCAGTTATCCAGTAAAAGACAATTTTACAAGGTATTTCCTGAATAACACCTTGGATATTTAGATATCTACCTGTCACAAAATCTTAGTGTCCCTTTTTCCCTGCCTCCCTCCCTCTATCTAAAGTGCAACTTGGCTGCGGTCACTGCGGTGGAACCTCAAGAATGCTTTGTCTTCATGTCCCTGGCATACCATGAAGCAAGAGGAAGATACCATTGTCTTTTTAGGGACCCGATCACTTCGAGGCAGCCTATGAACTTTCCACACCAGAAATGTCTTGCTTTATATACACATGGGGTCACCAACTCCGGAGAAGAATGGTCAAACAAAAAGGGAGTGAATCAACTAGTTTGGAGTTAGAGCAAATGATTCGGCATCATTAAACAGTAGTAGGAGAAGGACTCAGAACTGTTGGTTGGGGTCATACTGAAAATGGCGAATGCTAGATTGCTCCATGTGAATTCTTTCCAAAAGAAGGAAATGCCACTAGGTGCATACAAGGCATCTCAGCATTTTTTTAGTCCCTAAAGGTGATTAGATGAACCTGTCATGACGTAGATTCTATGATAAGCTTTACTTTGTTTCTTTCAATTACTCGCTTTACCTAGCACTTTCAACCTAGGGGGATGCTCCTAGATTATGATGTTTTGATGTATCTATTTGGTCGCATTGACCTTAAGGGTTTCCCAATTTTTCCGTCTTTCCTAATTCTTTCGTTAGTTTCTGATTGGTTGTTTTGGTATAAGACTTCATTAGTATCTTGGAGGCTTTCACCCTCCTTGCAGATCCAAATTTTGCATTTTCTTGGTCTCGTGAATCCTGTGGATCATCTGTATATAATATTAATAAATCTTCCGTGGTTGAGTCAGGAGAACATTTTCTTTTTACCTGCCTAACCTACTACATCATTAGAGGCAGATATCATTGTCTTTTTAGAGACCCCACATCTCTATGACAGCTGGTAGAATATTATGATCAGAAATGTGTATCTCACTTTGTATATGAACTATCTCTAGAAAGAAGAAATATTCTCAAACAAAAGAATCCAACGGGCCTGAAGCAAACAGAAATAACTAATTTCTTTTCATCTAAGTCAAACGATGATAAGATGATAATGGAGGCATCCAGAAGAGGAAGTATCCTGACCCTAACGGGGTGACTTTGGCACTGCCTGAGAACATAAAACGATCAGCAGCCATGAAACATAAAAGGTCTTTCCAGAAGAGGCCGAGTGTCAAGCATCAAAGCAAGCCAAGAAGGGGTATTATGAATCACTTTGCAGCAATCACAGGAACGAATGGGCTATCTCCATTAAACCCGATCTGAGCAGATTCTTAAATTTTCACTATATAAGTTTTGTCAACTTAATATTTTTGTTTGCATTGGATAACAGGAGGGTTTTCCTCCTGGAGGTCTTGAATTCTGTATGTGTTATGGTCTCATAGACAATTCGGGTCTTAATGTTAATAAATCTCTCCTTCTTTCCTCCCTCCCTCCCTCCCTCCCTCCCTCCCTCCCTCCTTCCTTCCTATCTGTCCTAGGTTTAAACTGCATGATAGATGTTGGTTTTCCTTTACATAATATTTTTATTTTATAAATGCAGATAATATGGAGAAGTTAACGAATGAGATTTCACAGGCTGACTTGCAAGATGGAAGTGGTGGATCTGATAATGATAAAAATTACTTCAGAGCGGGTGAATTTGTTGGCCTGCAAATGGGTTTGGAAGTTTCAAACCCCCATCAGAAGCTTTTGATGATCCTTAGTAATGCTGGTTACATAAAAGACGTTCTTCTTCCCGAGTTGTTGTCTAAATATGAGCATGTACTGAGCTATAGGTATGTTCCACATTTGTTAGATAACCTATTTTGCACAGTTGGGCTGTGGTTATGTAAATTCTCATTGATGAGGCAAGAAAGACCCAAGAGGGATTGACCACATGAGAGGTATGAAAGATTACCAAGAAGTTGAGGAACACCCTTCTTACTGAAGCTTACCTAAGGCGATGGAAAGTGTGCATTTTGATGAAATCATAATGTTGAACTGCAATATTATTTTATTGTTTGAACTTCCATCGTTGTAATGTTCAAAACTTTCCATTAAACTAACAACTCAAAAGAATTTTAGCTCAGATAGTGAAATTTGAGCCTCTCAATCTGCTCTTGTATTTGAGAAGAACCAGAATATCATCAAGCTATTGAAAAAGCTACGGGATTCCTGCAGTTCAGCAAACAAAATAAATCTTCTGATCATGTAGAATGCCTATTCGAGATCCAACTAATTCTGTTTGCTAAGGAACTCGTCAAATCTGCAACCACGATTAAACTAGTTGACCTCGACAAGCCAGCTAAGGTGGAGTATAAAATGTGTGTGGGGAAGTAAATATGCCATATTGGAGCTTTTACTACTAGCTTATGTTAAGATGTCCCCCGCCTAGTGGAATGAAATTCAGTTCTGAGCTGTAATTTTGTGGAAAATACTGTGTGAAAATTTTATCTTCGGATTTTATATTACTGTCCTCATAAATGTGTCTTAATGACAAAATATACTCTTACAGAATACAATACATTTTGGTAAAGTTGTATTCTATGGCTAGGTTTACTAACTCTTTAAATGCTCATAGGGAAGAGTCTGCTTCTCCGACGGCAAAAGAGGTCGAGAGTTCCTTATCAGCCTTGGAATTGACAACACTCAACCATTATAATAATTTAAAGGTGTGATCAGGTGATTCTGCCCATGATATTGGGATCTAGCTCATCTGTTTCAAAATGTCTGTTTTTATTTGCAAATCTAGGCGGTGGTCATAGAAACTGCTGCTACTGCCTATATTTTGGACGATCCCACCTTGTGGGGTTCTGCTCCTCCAGTAAAGGTAAGCTGAAGTTTACTTATTTTTGAACTTCCATCTTAATTTTGGGCAATAGCTATCCCCTAAGATAATATGTTGGAGAACTATTGAAATAATATCTGGGCTCGTACCCTTATTAGGCTTAATGAATAATTAGGCTCCATCCCTATGAGATTGAACATCTTCAAGGACGTAATGAACATGAGTCTGAAGGTTTTCTATTGCATTGCTTGATTAGCGCCATTGAAGGATGATGGTTTGAGAATTTGAGGCTGCTCTTAGGGGTCCATTTAGAGCTGTCAACCATTCATTGTCAAGGTGTAGTTCTTACTTGGATCTTTCCCTTCCCGCTTTGATTTTCTAAGGGATGCCAAGTGGAGTTAGACAGCTAGGTTCTGGGAATAAAATTGAAGTTATGCACTGCCCTTTGCCTTTCTTGAAATAGAGCTTTAGTATAGCAAGCAAGAAAGGAACGAGGGAGGGACTTAAGAACATTAATGTACACATTTTGATAATGGTATTCTCTTGTGGTCTTCTACACTAAGAGCCGTGAAGAAGACATTGGGACCATTGAGCAGATGCTGCATATTGTTGGTCCACCAAGCAAGTATTATAAGGATTTAAACAATGCAATGCAAAATTTGACTTGTATAAGTGCTTCAAAGCTCCTGAAATGTGCAGATAAACATGCATTTGTGCTGCTTGCAGGGCATACGTGATGCTGTCATCGAGTTGATGTATCCAATGGTGAAAGTTCATGCAGAGGTATGTTTTTACTCTGGATGTCCTTTAATGTGTCTCTTTATGCTTCTTGATTGCAGTTTCAGTTGCACTGAATATCTACTTCCCTGTTTTGAAGGTGTATGCAGGGGCCAAGCCATTCTTGCAGAAGGTTCTCAGCGTTTTGACTGAAGGGTTGATGGATTCATTGCTCAAAATCCTAACCGAGCACAAGACAAATGCTTTGGATATTAATGGATACTGTCAGCTCATGCTTGAGGTGGGTGTTCAACCTAAAATGTCTACTACTGTTATCTATCTCGTTATTAGTTTATACAGAGAACTTAATTAAGCCTGTTCGTTTCTGTAGTTGGAATACTTGAATACTGTTCTTCAAGTATATTCCACACCTGGCGTCCAGGAAGCTAACAAATCTGTAAAAAGAAATTCTGTTGGAAAAGTGCTTGCGTCGCTAGGCGATTCGATAGAGAACATGGGTCATAATCGCCGGCCAACTCGTGGAAGTGAGGATGGCTTTGACGACAGATATAATGCACAAATGACAGCAGACGATGTAGAGGTATGGGCTTAATAGGTTTAGGGTTTTAAATATTTCACATATGCTATCTTCTGCCTGCCTTTTCTTGTATATTCTACTGTGCTTCTTTTTACTTGCAGAAATTTTAGTGTTCCATGATATTGACCTTACCTGGGAACTGAACAAAAGCGAATGATTTCTGCAGGAGTATGTAGTTAGAGTTGAGAAACCACTAGAACTAATATGCCGATTTCTCTTTATCTTTTCCTCTGCCTACTACATCATAAGAGGAAGATATCAGTGTGGTCCAACAATTTGGAAGCAGCTCACGAACTATTATGACCAGAAAAGCAAAATGTTTTTCAGGTTTATGCGATGTACAAAGCCCTCATAGAGCCTGATTTAGAAACTCCTCATACAAGATTGTTAATAAATGTAAACCAATTTGTTGGGTTTCAGTACGCTACATGCATTTTAAAGGTAAGCAAGCTTTGCTTTTCCAGCAGCTAGTAAAAGAACAATTTGTACAAAGCCCTCATAGAGCCTGATTTAGAAACTCCTCATACAAGATTGTTAATAAATGTAAACCAATATGTTGGGTTTCAGAATGCTACATGCATTTTAAAGGTAAGCAAGCTTTGCTTTTCCAGCAGCTACTAAAAGAACATGTCATAGATCTCCTCCCCTAATTCAGTCCGCTCCAGAGTCAACACCTTTCTTATTTCATCTTCTCTGATTGTGTGTGAAGGCTGTATATACGTATAGCCTAGGCACACGAACTAAGAATTCCAAAGTGCCATTGCCAACTATTAGATGTTTCTTTCTTTCTTCCCTTCTGCGTGTGCCTCTGGCGCCCGTCCGACCTTCTGTCCCACAGCCTTCTCATGCTCTATGGTTTCTCCTATAAAGCCCAACTATGTAGCAATGAACCAATATGTTGGGTTTCAGAATGCTACATGCATTTTAAAGGTAAGCAAGCTTTGCTTTTCCAGCAGCTACTAAAAGAACATGTCATAGATCTCCTCCCCTAATTCAGTCCGCTCCAGAGTCAACACCTTTCTTATTTCATCTTCTCTGATTGTGTGTGAAGGCTGTGTTAGAATAGTATAATGTGATATGTATTTGGACATGTTAAGTCATGTAACTTAACGTTGTAACTTAACGTTGTACCCCATGGGACATTTTATATTAGCCCATGGGTCCCCCCATTCTTTACCTTTTTCCCTATTTGCCACCCAACATGAGGACGTGGCACATATATATATGTACATCTCATGAGTTAGGGTAATACACAAGTTTCTTGCTTCTCCTTTGTTATTTGCTGCGTCTCCTCCTCTCTCTATAGTGTTCTGCTGTTCAGATCATCTTCTCCACTCAACATTTGGTATCAGAGCGGTGTTCCATCCTTGGGAGCTTCATTCTGTGTAGGAGAGGAAGTACTTTGAGAAGGTTTTTCTGCCTTGTGAAAAACAGAGCAGATTTTAACCCTAACTTCTGTTTGAGCCTAGAGAGAAGCATCCTTAAGCATTCTTCTGTTATGGAGAGTTGCATGCAGCGGTAACCAAGCTAAAAGCAGCCCTTGAGTGTAAAATCTGAAAGATTTCTTGCAGCAGCTTGCATATTGCCTTGCATGTTGAAGATAGAGTAGGGGTTTGCAGATTTGTGGCTTTGATTAGAAGAGGCTTGTGTTTTTTTTACAATGGACAGCCTGGAAAAGGTGTTCATGAATGAAAAGTTCTTGCTTAAAGGTAAGAACTACTCTATTTGGAAGGAGAAGATGACTTTGGCACTTGATCTTGCTGGAGTTTGGGATGTAGTAGCTGGTGAAGACCAAAATGAAGATGACAAATGGGAGGAGTTGAACAAAAAGGCCCTGCTGCTCATCAAACTTGCAGTGGATGATTCCATGCAAAGGCACATACTTGGAGTGAAAAGTGCTAGTGAAGCTTGGCGCAGATTTCAGCAAATCTATGAGACCAAGAATCATACAAGGAAGCAGCTGTTAAGAAATCAGCTTAACAGTCTAAAGCTAAGAGAATGTAAAGATGTGAGTGACTTCATTGCGAAGATCACAGAGATCGCTGCACAATTGGCTTCTATTGGAGTTGAAGTCGAAGAGGCCGAGCTCCTAAATGCTATATATCAAGGAGCACCTGAATATGAGCACTTCCTTGATGCTTTTCAAGCACGGGAGAGTGAGCCTAGCTTCGAAGAGCTTGCAGCAGCCTTACAGCAGAAAATTTTGAGATCACAAATCTTGGAACAAACGGAGCAGGTTAATTTCAGCCAATCAAGAAGAAATTTCAGACAATCAAGAAGTAGGGGGAGTAGGGGTCGAGGAAATCGGAGAAATTTCCAACACCAAGAAGAAGGTACTGCCAAGACTGATTCTCAATCTCATCAGTCTCAACGAGGAGAACGAGGAGAACCTCAACGAGGAAGAGGCCATGAAAGAGGCCGTACGAATAGAGGGAGAGGCGAACGTTGGAGTTCATACTCCAACAAAAATATCAAATGCTATTGTTGTGATGAAGTTGGCCATATGGTAAATGATTGCCCTCTAAAGAAGAGTATATTGAAAATGAAACTTGAAAAGGAGTCGCATTACCTTGAAGAAGGGTCGACATCAAGCTCAAAGGAGAAAACCCCTACGGCTGCACAAGATTTTGCAATGTTCGTAGATGAAGTCGATCATGTAAGATACAAGTCTGATAGGTGCGTTGCTTGTTTGGATAGTGGCTGCTCGACTCATGTAACAGGTGATGAATCCCTTTTCTCAAAATTCACAAAGTATGATGGAGACAAAATCCTTTTGGGAGATGATTCCTCGCTAGCAATAGAAGGGAATGGAAATGTGAGAGTGAAAGGAGAAGGAGACGCTATTGTGACATTTCAAAATGTCAAACTTGTACCAGATTTAAAGAGGAATCTGCTTTCTGTTGCTTGCATTACTCGTAAGGGCTTCAAAGTTTTCTTTGATGAAGATGAAGCAATAATTTTTCAGCCAAGTGAAGAATTCATGAAGATGATAAGAAAGATGAAGGTGATTGCTCGTGCAAGAAGAGAAGGCAATTTATATAAAATGGAGATTGTCCCTGCCCAAAATCAGGCCAATATCGTAGCAGGTAGCAGCAGCCAATCAGAGATTTGGCATAAAAGGTATGGCCATATCAGTTATGGAAGTTTGCGCACGCTGTCCCAGCAAGAAAATGTGCATGGTTTACCTCAAATACATGATGAAAAACAGATTTGTGAGCCTTGTGTTCTTGGAAAACAGCATAGGGTTTCATTTCCTCAAGAATCTGAATATAGAGCGCAAAAACCATTGGAATTAGTGCATGCTGACCTTTGCGGCTTTATGCCAACAAAATCCATTGGTGGATCCTTATATTTCTTCTTGTTAGTGGATGATTACTCAAGAAGAATGTGGGTTTATTTTCTGAAAACAAAATCAGAGGCCTTTTATCATTTCAAAGCCTTCAAGGAAGAAGTGGAATCTGAAACAGGGCAGAAAATACTCACGTTAAGGACTGATAATGGAGGAGAATTTTTGTCCACAAAGTTTGAACAATTTTGTGAAGACAATGGGATCAAAAGGCAATTGACAACGCCTCGCTCTCCACAACAAAACGGAGTTGTAGAAAGGCGCAATAGGACAATTTGCGAAATGGCAAATTGCCTAATGGCTCAATGGAAGATGCCGCATCGTTTTTGGGCTGAAGCAGTGCTCACTGCAGTGTATTTGCTGAATAGAGCGGGGACAAGAATTTTAGATGGGAAGACTCCACATGAGGTTTATTACAAAAGAAAGCCAGGTGTGAGCCAGGTGTGAATCATTTGCGTGTATTTGGATGTAAAGCTTATGCGCATGTCTTTAAGGAGGATGGCAGGAAGAAATTCGATGACAAAGCAAGAGTTTGTACAATGCTTGGCTATAGTTTGAGGGCTAAGGCTTACAGATTATGGGATCCTGCAAAGCAGAAAATAATTGTCTCGCGTGATGTGACGTTTGATGAGAACGCTGCAGGTCCAATATCAGTCACTGATCACCAAGAGCAAGAGGAGGAAATATTTGAATTTCCACTTAAATGGCAGCAACATGAAGCATCGGATCAAAACAGGCCTGTTACGCCTCAATGTCAACCAAGGATTTGGCCCGATAAAGTGCTTACCTATGAAAGAAGAGCTGGTAAGGAAGTAGCAAAAGAAGATGTTGGTGAAAAACCAACAACAAAGTCTGATGCAACTCAGCTGAATGCAAAATCAGCCCCTACTACTCATGTGGCACCTTGGGCGCAAAGACCATTTACAAGAAGCCAAGGCAATATTGAGTCCGAAGCAAGTGCAGCAGCTCATCAATGCAATTTTGTCAATATTTATGAACCCATTTCATTTGAAGATGCTAGGCATTCTAAGGAATGGAAGGACGCAATGGATGAGGAGTATAAATCCATACTAGTTAACAATACATGGGAATTGGTGCCAAGGCCAAAGGATAGAAATGTCATTGGATGCAAATGGGTCTATAAGCTAAAGTATAATGCAGATGGGACTGTTCAAAGGCACAAAACCAGGCTGGTGGCAAAAGGTTTTGCTCAAAGAGAAGGGGAAGATTACTTAGACACTTATGCTCCGGTAGCCAAAATGGAAACAGTGAGGTTATCCATATAAGCTTGCAGCTCAATTTGGATGGAAGTTGTATCAACTTGATGTGAAAAGCGCTTTCTTGAACGGAGAGCTCAAGGAGTTGGTCTATTTGGAGCAACCACCCGGATACAAGCACGAAGGTAATGATCTTGTTTGCAAACTGAATAAAGCATTATATGGGCTAAAACAGTCATCTCGGGCTTGGTATTCCAAACTTGATAGTTATTTGTTGAGCAAAAACTTTGTAAGGAGCAGTGCAGATTCTAGTCTCTATATTAAGCATGATGGTGATGACATTACTTTGATCGTAGTATATGTCGATGATCTCATTGTCACGGGCAGTTCTCTCAAGTTGATTCAACATGAGATAAAACAATTTGGAGAGTTCTTTGACATGACAAATCTTGGAGAGTTACACTACTTCTTGGGCATTGAAGTGAAGAAGGCTGCCAATGGAATTTTTATTTGTCAGAAAAAGTATGCAGCAGATCTACTAAGGAAATTCCACATGGAGACTGCTAAACCAGCTTCTACGCCAATGGAGGTTGGCATTAAACTTTCTGCTCATGAGAAAGGTGCAAAATCATTTGATGCAACACTCTACAGGGCATTAGTAGGGAGCTTGAACTATCTCACTGTGACCAGACCTGATATATCATTTGCGGTAGGAGTATTGAGTAGATTTTTGGCTAATCCTACTCAAACACATTGGATTGCTGCTAAGAGAGTACTGAGATACATCAAGGGAACACATGATTTTGGTATCTTGTATGAATCAAATAGTCAGCTTGATGTAGTTGGATACACAGACTCCGATATGGCTGGTTGTGTGGACACAAGAAGATCCACGAGTGGTTATGCATTCTCAATTGGAAATGGTGCTGTAACTTGGAAAAGTAAGAGACAAAGCACTGTTGCAATTAGCACTGCTGAAGCAGAATATAAAGGTTGTAGCATTGCAGCATGTGAATCCGTTTGGATTCAAAAATTCATGGAAGAAATTGGGATCAATGACAGCAGACCCACTTGCATTTTCACCGATAATATGAGCAGCATACGCATTGCAAACAATCCTGTTTTTCATGGCAGAACCAAGCATATTGAGACCACCTACCATTTTGTACGAGAAAAAGTTGAGAATGGAGAAATTGATATCCAATACTGCAGGTCAGAAGATCAGATTGCAGATATTTTCACAAAACCATTAGGAAAAGCCAAGTTTGAAGATTTCAGGTTGGCTCTTGGCGTGAGGAGTCTGGAATATCACATTAAGGGGGAGTGTTAGAATAGTATAATGTGATATGTATTTGGACATGTTAAGTCATGTAACTTAACGTTGTAACTTAACGTTGTACCCCATGGGACATTTTATATTAGCCCATGGGTCCCCCCATTCTTTACCTTTTTCCCTATTTGCCACCCAACATGAGGACGTGGCACATATATATATGTACATCTCATGAGTTAGGGTAATACACAAGTTTCTTGCTTCTCCTTTGTTATTTGCTGCGTCTCCTCCTCTCTCTATAGTGTTCTGCTGTTCAGATCATCTTCTCCACTCAACAGGCTGTATATACGTATAGCCTAGGCACACGAACTAAGAATTCCAAAGTGCCATTGCCAACTATTAGATGTTTCTTTCTTTCTTCCCTTCTGCGTGTGCCTCTGGCGCCCGTCCGACCTTCTGTCCCACAGCCTTCTCATGCTCTATGGTTTCTCCTATAAAGCCCAACTATGTAGCAATGAACCAATATGTTGGGTTTCAGAATGCTACATGCATTTTAAAGGTAAGCAAGCTTTGCTTTTCCAGCAGCTACTAAAAGAACATGTCATAGATCTCCTCCCCTAATTCAGTCCGCTCCAGAGTCAACACCTTTCTTATTTCATCTTCTCTGATTGTGTGTGAAGGCTGTATATACGTATAGCCTAGGCACACGAACTAAGAATTCCAAAGTGCCATTGCCAACTATTAGATGTTTCTTTCTTTCTTCCCTTCTGCGTGTGCCTCTGGCGCCCGTCCGACCTTCTGTCCCACAGCCTTCTCATGCTCTATGGTTTCTCCTATAAAGCCCAACTATGTAGCAATGTCTAGCCATCTTCCTTGATTATTCTGGACTGCATCGTGCTAATGCCAGAGGATTATAATAAGTTCTATCCGAGACTTTGGGCTGAAGCCCTCTATAGGGTACCTGATGCATGCATCAGTAAGGCATTTAGCGACCTTCCAAAGCCCCCTCTTGCCAATAAGCACCTCTATCGTTCGAACACTTCCTAGTGCGCTAGTATCAAGCTCTTGCAAATTGGCAGCCACAAGATCCTCACCTCGTCTCGTTCATCTATGTGTATCCCGTCAGTAGGTTCCAAGTTTTTCAATTCACAAAACCACAATGATCCTGGTTCTGACAAATTGCCCAGTCAAAGTTAGAACTTTCCGAGGAAAACCCTTCTCTGGAACAAATATAGTACTACAAATAAAAATTCTAGCCAGCTGTACTACATGCACAAGCTAGCTTATTAAACAAACTAATTTTAATCCACAGGTTTCACAGTAGTGGCAAGAATATTCTTAAAGTGCCATCCTTTATCTAACAGTATCTGTCAATCTGTCAAAACTTGGGATTGAAGTCAGAAGACTAAAGGCATATAAAATGATGCCCTCATTTTCAAACACCAAGCTAACATGCCTAGGTTCAATAGAGTACTATAAATTGAACCACCTTACCCGATGCCTTTGTTGCAACTTACTGTATCAATGGCAGCAAGTGTATGTAGGCATTTGTATTTTCCTGCCCATTGATTGATTTTGTCTAGCTTTTCTCTATGCACTTGTGCTTAGATCTTTGGCATTCTGCAGGTAGTATCGAGGCAGATAAACCTTGAACTTCTGGCGCTTGAGGTCAAACGGACAAGGCTGAATAGTATCTGTTTTATCGACGAACAATCATTCTCTGATCTTAATTCTCGGAATGGGTCTGTTCTGGCAAATTCTTCAGCAGGGGTGTTCCTAGCAAGCAAAACTACCTCCCGCCACCAGCGAAGAGTATCTGCCGGATCAAGCATTTCAGACGACTCAGTGAAAATAGGTCTACCTCCTCCATCGCCATACCATTCGGATTTTGGAAATGAGAATGAGTCTAGAACAAAGGCGTATCACAAGGGCCAATCTGGCCGTAGTTATAGGAGACCAAAAAATGCACTTGATGATGATCTGCGGTGATCAAACATATCATTTTTTGTACAATGTACTGTTCTGTACATTATTGGAATTGTAACGTAGTCCTGTATGCTCTAAATAATGCTTGAAACCTTCCAAATGCTCTTTACTGGATTCAGAACGAAATTAAATTTAGTCAACTTTGGCATCTTACAATTTCACAAAAAAATGCACTGCTGTGACTTTATTAAACAGTGGCCCACAAAATTGGAACATAAGATTTGTGTCTTTACTACTGTTAGATCGTATCGTTATTTATTACACTAGGGTATGGTTGCCCCCTTTCGTGCACTCCAAGGGGCGCCACTACAAATTACTCACAAATTTATCACGGATTTTGGTAATGTTGTGTGTTCTTGATTCGTGGCAAGATAACCTATGATGTGGGCTTGTTTTTACTGCAAAAAAGGCTCATTCCGACCTCCAATTTGGGCCTCAAACAAAGGGGGATCAAGGAGCCCCCTTGCAAGGTGCCATCTTCCCACATATGTGGCAAAACCCACGTATTGCAATAGGTATAGACTGTCGCAAAGGTTTAGGGCTTGTCAGTGGGTGCGAGTAGACCTTGATAAGGGGGACATGTTCGCACGCATCATGAGAACTCAGGCATCACACGGGTATGCCTTCTTGTCACGACCGTCTTTCATCATGAAATCGAGGGTTAATTTAGACCTAGCCCGCCAACTTCTCAAAACAAGTTGATTAGGGCTGTAAATTGGAGATTGATGGAGTTGCCTAGTTGATTAGGGCTGTAAATTGGAGATTGATGGAGTTGCCTAAGAATCGAGGTACATTGGGGAGTTGGGAATTGAGGTGCCGACCATTTAATGGCCAAATTCAAAAAAATCTTTCGAAGGATTGGACAATCACTTCATCTTCAATCCTCCCCTCTATAAAATGGAGGCAATTGATCCATTGCAATGCACAGAGGAGGCATTCAACTTAGTGCTATTGGAAATTGCTTCAGGTAAGTTGCACCCCACGATTTTCCAGCATTCGCATTCGTTCTTCTGGCATTTCTGATTGTTCCTTTGTTTTTTCGAGATTGTGTTGGATCCTTTCTAACCAAGTGTTGATTCTGCTTACAGCAAGTCAAGAATGGATCGAATGGAACGATCTCCTCGCGGTCGCGCTCGATTGAACCTGCAAGGCCGATTGGGGCTCAGCCCCTCTTCGAACACCCCAAAGCGCCCACGGGCTGCTAGCTCTTCATCTGATCCCAGTGAGGACCATCACCTTCAAGAATGGTTACACAACAGGAGGTGGACGAGGCAATCTCGTCCACAGTTCCCTGCACCTGTTCTCCAGACAGGTTGCAGAATAGTGTGTTCATTTGAGCTAGTGGTTCATGTGGCCAAAAGCCGTGATCAGCCAGCTCCATCCCCATCAAACCCATCATCCCGCTTGATCAAACCCCATGCATATGCCATGCGAAAACATTGGTGCATGCCCTTCACTCATTAATGGGGCCTGCAATCGTAGCTGCCAATGCCCACTTCAATCATTTCTGTTGTATAGTGCAAGTTGCAATAGACTTTCTGTCCCTGGTCCTGTACCCTATAGGAGCAGTTGTGTGAATGCAACTCGTGTGCCCAAGTGGTTAATATGGCCAATAAATGGCAGTGGTAAATTTGTCCACAAGGTAAATCTGACCATCCACAAGGTTAATCTCGCCATAGGTTAATTTGGCCACAAAATAGTGCCTAATCTGGTCGTAGGTGCTTACTAGTGGTTAATGTGGCCATAAGTTCTAGTGGTGAGGGGAAGATCCCCACTACAAAAATTGAGGCTAGCATACGTGCCACCATGGCCCGCATCATGGAGACCATAGCTAGTAGTATGTAGATTGCACTGGAGGCCGATTTCCTACTATGGGAACTTAGTTTGAACTTGGAGAGACTAACCACTTGCACGTTAAACACTGTTGCTGCACTTAGGCTACCCATTGTGGAGGACTTCTAGTGGAAAAACATTGGTTAGGCCAGTTCCATTGTGGAGTGTGGGAAGAAGCGAAAGACGGCCGTTGGGTCTAGATGTGTTTTGGGGGTGGTGCGATGGGCATCTTCGGGAATGAAGGATGTGGCCATATGTCTATTGTGGCTACTAGTCTGGCTATTGTAAAGTGATCAATATGTCCATACATGAATGTGTTGTAAAGGGGTTAATGTGTCCATAAGGTTAGTGTGGATAGGTTATAGTGGTTAATGTGGCCATAGGTGAATGTGGGCCAATGTGGTGATTGAGTCCACGATCACACTAACCACATTTGGAGATTGGCCACACTAACCACAAGGGTAATGGTTTAATGAAGCCAAGTTTATGTGGACATGGGTTAATGTGGCCATAGGTTATAGTGGTTAGTGTGGCCATAGGTTAATGTGACCATAGGTTAATGTGACCATAGGTTAATGTGGCCAAGAGTCCCCATAGGGTTAGTATGAATAGGTTATAGTGGTTAGTGTGGCCATAGGTTAATGTCGCCATACGTTAAGTTCAATATGGCCATAGGGCCATAGGTTAATGTGGCCATAGGGGGTTATTGTGTCCATGGTCACGTTAACCACATTTGGACATTGGCCACACCACAAGGGAAGTGGTTTAATGTGGCCATGGGTTAATGTGGACATGGGTTATGTGGCCATATATTAATGTGGCCATAGAGCCATAGGTTAATGTGGACATTGGTAATTATTGTGTCCACGGTCACATTAACCACATGGACATTGGCCATACTAACCACCGGAAAAAGTAGTTTAATGTGGTCATGGGTTAACGTGAACATGGATTAATGTGGCCATAGGTTATAGTGGTTAGTGTGGCCATAGGTGGATGTGGCCATAGGTTAATGTGGATATGGATGATTATTGGGTCCACGGTCACATTGGCCACACTAACCACCAGGGAAGTGGTTTAATGTAGACATGGGTTAATATGGTAAATGTGGCCATAGGTTAATATGGCCATAGGTTGATGTTGTCCACATTAACCTATGGCCACATTAAACCACTACCCTTGTGGTTAGTGTGGCCAATGTTCAAATGTGGTTAATGTGACCATGTTTAATGTGGCCACATTCACCTATGTCCACATGGCCACAGTAAAGCCACATGGCCACATGCCACACTAACCACTAAAACGTATGACCAAATTAACCCATGTCCACATAAACCCATGGCCACATTAAACCACTACCCTTGTGGTTAGTGTATCCAATGTCCAAATGTGGTTAATGTGACCGTGCTTAATGTGGCCACATTCGCCTGTGTCCACATGGCCATACTAAGGCCATATGGCCACATTAACCTACAGCTAACATCCACTTATGGCCACACTAACCACTATAACCTATGGCCACATTAACCCTAGGGCCAGATTAACCTATGGCCATATTAACCTATGTCCACATTAACCCATGTCCACATTAGCTCATGGCCACACTAACCATACTAACTTGTGACCACATTAACCTACATCCACATTAATCACAAAAACCCATGGCCACATTAACCTATGGCCACATTCACCACTATAACCTATGACCACATTAACCCATGTCCACTTAACCTATGGCTACATTAAATCACTATCCTTGTGGGTGTGGCCAATGTCTAAATGTGGTTAATGTGACCGTGCTTAATGTGGCTATGGTTAGTTGGTGGTTAATGTGGTCACCAAGTGGTTAATGTGACCATATTGGTTATCTTGCGGTCAATATGTATTAATTGGTTAATGTGGGCAAGCAACCCAGTGCGGGTCCATGGACAAAAAATGGGCTGCACTATACAACAGAAATGCTTGATAGGGAATTCGGTAGCTACGGTTGGGAGCCCCATAAATGAACGCAAGGCACGCATGACAATTTAGCATGGCATATGCATGGGCTTTGTCATCCTTGACCCATGAATGGGCCATGGTAGGGGCGATCCTATGGAGATCAAAGCGGGATGATGGGTTGAATGGGGATGGAGTCAGGCTGATCCGCGACTTTTTGGCCACAATAACCATATCCCGCTTGATATATGCGGGCTTCCTGGACTAATAACAAGAGTGCAAACGCATAGAGAGCTGCATTCTTATGTCCACCATGAATCCCATTTGCAAATGAAATTTATCCACATGCAGGAGGCGTCCCATTCTGGAAGCAACTAGAACCCAATTTATTCAGCATGGCTGAACTTTATGAAGTTCAAGCTTTCAATGCAGATGCACACATAACAGAGCACCTACCAATTTTCAACTTCTAAGTATTTCATGTTTGTTGCAACGACGGTTTTTTTTAAAGGCATGCTAATCCATCTTGTTTAGGTCACAAACTCGAATATTCTAGGCTTCAAAAAGAAATAAGCTGGCGGGAGTTGTTATGAGTAGATCAGATTGGTTCAGACACCCGAACTGTAAATCTAAAGAAATAAGAGAATGGTAAGAAACCCTGGGGGATGCACTTAGTCATAAGGGGGTATGGACATCTGTGTTCGAAGGGTGGCCAAAAACATTCATAGTATACTGATCTTTGGAAGTTAATTTAACCTCTAAACTATGTATTTTGCCCCAGATAATAGTGAAAAAAACCCCTAATGGTAAGTATACAGATACGAAATGGTAAAAAAAACCCTTTTATTGCACGCACATGTCCCATACTTGCAAACAATATTGAATCCCATGGGTAAGAAACTTACACACCATGACCACTATTGCCAACATTTTACTCTTGATCTGGCAGAATGGGATCACAGTTACATTTCAACCAACTAAATTAGTAACCTATAAATTTTATCATAAATGCATGATCCTTATGTCTGGCAAAAGCAACCCCGCTGGAAAAACGCCCAATTTTCTAAAGGTTGTGCGACCAGATCACTGCGGAATATGTTTGAGAGGTCAAGCCGAAAATATACCATCGCCAACATTGGAATCCGTCCTACAAACCCTTGACTAGAAAAACAGGAGCAACAGATTGCTTCACAAAATCATAGAACAGAAGTGGGTAAAAAATTGGGAATAGCACTTACCTACCATGATTAAACTTCGATCCAGCTTTGCGGATCGAATCCTTTTGAGCTCTCACAATCTCGCTAGCGATGTTAGCCGAAAACTAACTTTTGTAGAAAAGCATCCATAGGCGGAATTGTAGACCTCGGGAGAAATTCGCCCAGCCTAGCATCGGCTCCTTAGGCATAGAAAGATCGGCTCTACACCTTTGGAAGGCCTGACTTGCACAACAATGATTTCCGGGCCCCCGCAGCAATTTCTTACTACTACGGCTTTCTTCAAATCCGACTATATCCATGGCGATTAATTTCTTCAAATTGATAATTATTGATAATTATTATTAAAATTAATAATTTCTTCAAATTATACATACCTTTGTTGTTTTGTCGGGTTGCAATTAGGGCTCCTACAATTTCTGAACTAACGGTGGAAGCCATGTGCCCGTGGGCATATGCCAATTCAGGGAGGTCTATCGCTATTCTCGTCATCTCATGTACTTATATCCTCTTTGAGCAATAAAAAGGGTTTTTTCTGTGTGCTTGCTCCATTTCGTTTGTTCTCTATTATCATTATGTATGGCGGTATGGATATGGAATGCGGAAGCGGATTCGGGGGAGTCCCGCGACCCGTGAGGCTGGAGCGAGTCCCGAATCAACGACCCGGTTCGTGCCGCCACAACATGTTAACTGGGTCGCAGCTTAAAATTTACCTTCTCATTACCTGCTGAGCGGAATCATCATGCCGCTTTCCATTCCGGAGGCGGAATCACTGATCCAGTTTCCATGTTGGTAATGCATGAGTCTCATCGTACCACGTGGGATGTCTAAATATGGATGGGAGTCCCATGTGAAATAATTATCGAAATATGATTTTATTGTGATGCTTGAGTTGTATCCTTGACAATGTACAATTCATATAGTTTTCATGGTTGTGAACCATTAGGAACTTTAATCTCACCCATTCAGATTAGATTAGACCATGACTAAGTGTGTTAGAGATGTGATTGTCTCATGTGCAAATTATCGCAAGATGTGACAAGGGTTGACGCCTCATGTGCTGATGCATTGAGAGCATTTAACTATTTAATTTACCATGTGCTTTTGGCATTTGTGGCCAATATACTCATTTTTTAAATAAGAAACAAAGATAGCACATAAAGTTCCTCGTTTGTGGGGTATGCAAGTACAAAATTTGCTATACTGTATAATAAGATTCGCAAAATACTATAAGATTTCAAGCGGAATACTATATGGTATTGATTTACGTGCAAAATACAATTATGAGGGCTCTCACGCCTCCCTACGTCACCCCCGTGTGAATATGCACCCAAACCAAAGGGGGTTTCAAGGGGGATTTAATTTTAGGGTGTTGAATATAATGGTTTGTGTGTTAACCCAAAAAATTTTTGGCCCCTTCGGGGCCTTAAAAATTGACGAACGAACTACAAAACATTTATATCGTATCGTATCATATGTGTAATATTTGGGCCCAAATTGTAATGATGTCGTAGATATGTTTAAACAGGCATTTCTATGATAAAATTTACAATAAGCAAGTAGACTAAAAAATTAAAGTCATTGTGAGGGTGACATTAGAATACAAAGGAAACCTACATGCAAAATGCCAAGAAAAATGCATTTATACTTGGAACGTCCTATATAGTAGCATTTCATATGCTAAACATCATATGCTAAACATCTCATTTTTAGGAAATGGACCCATGAAGAATCTCACATTTGCTTAAATCACTAAATTGAACCAAGTCAAGTCACAACAATACCAACTAAGCAACCACAATCGATAACAACGAAAAGAAAGAAATGTGCTAATGTGTCATTATTTAGGGTATAACAAGTAAGGACCATAGGCCAACATGTTGTTATGAAATGTAAATTTGTAGATACATGTATTGCCAATATCTGGCAGCCCGATTAGTGCATTTATAAAGCTTTTGAATACATCATCTCGAATATGCATACACCTCATGGTTTTCCTTGTAAGAGTTAATAGAGCAGAAGTGCATAAAATGACATCATTCTTTGGCTTCAGTAAGTAGAGCAAGTGAATACAAGGGAAGGAAAAAACAAATTGACCTAGCAAAATAAGTTACACATAACAATAACAAAAACAATTATATTTAATGTTCAGTAAGTTGCAGAAGAGGAGAGCTTACCTAAACCTAGCTTCCCATAGCCGAAGCTTCATCCCTCATCATGAAAACCTCTACCATTGCCCTTTGATTGCATATGGATATGTGGCACAAAAACTTTTTACGAGAATAAGTATGTCTTGGTAGATAATGATGGATTAAAGCACATTGAAAAATCTTGGTGGCATGTATCACAATTTGCAAATAGGCACAACTAAAAAAAAGCACCATGTAACTAATCGCAGACTACTTTGGCTGAGCATGGTGACATTGATTTCTCAATGTGTTGTTGAATACAGATGAGCACCTTCAAAATGTAGGCTTAAACCCGAAAACATGTAATCCTCATTTCTAAAACATTATATCACAACAGAGATTTTTTTACCACAATTAACTTAATTTGCTTCCCATTTCTCTAGCTTATTTCCCCAAGCATAGACATGTTCCACAGTGTTTCATATGGCAATATATGAAGAGAGAGCTTGTGTTACAGACTTGTGAGCCGAGCTTTTTCCTTGTGACAAGAACATTAGCATTCTGAAGCCAATAACACTAGCATTCTGAATCCTATCTCTTTTCTAACTTGTTCAGTTTATTCCATCCACACCTACATATCATAGCATCTCTCACAGTTCACAATGTCTAATGATAAAATTAGTTTCAGCATACCTGTTACGAATTTTCCTTCACACCGATTCAGCAATGGACTGCACTATGCACTGGTCAGTATAAGAAAAGGAAGACCACAGTCATATCCACCGTAATGCCCTACTTCTAGGGGCGATTTATTAACCCTGTTGCTCCATGGAACAGGGGATTTAGCTCTTGCTCTGCATTTTTCCAAAGCCACGCTCCTGCTTCTCATCCGCGGCAATTTCTTCATCGCATACTCTCTCTTTTCTTCTTAGATCTTCAATTCCAATCGGTCTCGAGAGATCTGCCCAAACTATTCCAAATGGGCATTGAATTAAGTTTTCTGATTTCTCTCAATCCTTTTACCACTTACGCCATAGTTGGTCTCCTTGAACTTGAAAGCCTTACACATCTTGCGGCAATTCTTGCCATATCATTTAAAAGCATCCATATTCAGCGAGGCTTTTTACTTTTGGATCACAGACCGCCATAGCTTTACCTTGTTTTACCAACGGAATAGCCCAATCTACAATATTTGGAGGATGATATTGTACGTCAATAGCATTTCTTCCACTCATAATCTCAAGCAGAAGAATTCCAAAACTAAATACATCTGTTTTTGTGCTCAAATGACTAGGAGTAACATAACCTGGATCTAAATAACCCATTGTTCCGGCTTCCGTCCATCTGCCAGAGGCACCCACTTGTTGCTATTTCGATTCACTGCACACAAATCCGACCCAATCAGGCTATTCCGGCTAAAAAATCACCCTAAAACACCCTTGATGGAAGAGCATAAGAACCCTAAAGCATTAGCTCTCGAGCTTTGCATGCCACAAATCAGATTTCATCTTATTTTTAATGGGTTAAACCATTGGCTAAGTGCCATAAAAAATAAGGAAAGCGTATGCACACTCTAGATGTACGCATTAGTACATCCACACGAATACATCATGAAATCATAGCAAAACCATATAAAAAAGAGTATAAAAATACAACAGGAACCCCCTGTTATTATGCTACATATTGAATATAAAGAGGCTAAGGATGTGGACAAACAAATTGTGGGAAGAAGGAAGATGACGCCCAAGGTTGTTGCAGTGATAACATTTTTTGCATTGATGTTTATTGTGAATTCGCCAATGCTTGGCAACGCATATGGCGATTGTGCAGCTGGACCTTGCTACGGTTGGCAGTACAATGGTGAAACTTGTGACGGGAGCCCCTGGGGGGATTGTTGCAGCCTAAGCGGCTACTGTAGCGCATATTCTAACTACTGTCAATAAGTTTGTGATCATGCTGCTATGTGTTGCTTTACGATAAGCTAACTGGCATACCAGATAGCATATCATGTGTGGTGTCCATTGCAATGTTTCATATATTTGTAGCAATGTTTTCGTTCTAATGTTTATCATTATCAACCATATAATAAAGTGCTACTCTATTGAGTGACTGACTATGATGTTGTGCCTGCGTGTGTCTCCTCAAAAGGAGTGATGGGTTTATTAGATTGAATTTCAAAAAGGTATGGGTTATGGATCTGAGGACTTTAGATAAAGAAAATGTGTTGTGTTCTTGGACTGAAGAAATTTGCATTATTTGTACAACAATCCATAGCTGGTTCTCGCAACAACATGTTTGATGGGTATGAGTAAGTCATATCAGACCATAGTCACATCTGAGAAAATTGACTCAAAATGTGATCTTATATTAGTAAGATGGTTCTATGTGCGATAAGGTGTGGGTTATCAAAACGTCATAATACATATGCAGGGTCTCATGTGCAATAGTGTATGGGTTATCAAGAGATCATAATACACATGCAGATAAGAATGTACCGATATCATACAGGGTCTCATGTGCAATAGTGTATGGGTTATCAAGAGATCATAATACACATGCAGATAAGAATGTACCGATATCATACGCGGTAAAAGATGCATTCAAACTACAACAAACAATACCTAAGGATGTCTATATATACCAAAAAAATTATCATAAAAAGCAACATTCCTCTTCAATACAAACCTTGGTCACGAAATATTTCTCTTCAACACAAAGTACGAACACAACCACTAACCAACACAAACTACTAATAACTACAACTGCGATTAACCCAATGCCATTACACATTGGCATGCTGTATTCTATGGCATAGAGATTGCATATTTATAATTTACATAATTGGTCTCTAGATGTACTATAATTTAACCTACTTGTTCAAGGAAATTTCTTGAATGCATTTGGTTACTATGTTATTGAATCAACACAGACTTTAGACATCAGTATCATTTCGCATAATGAGTCTTTTGCAGATAAGGAAATAGGGAAGTTGAGTTATTTGGCCGTGTGGAGTTGTACCTAAAGTTGGTATATAGCCCTACATATGATCGGGTTTTGGCATGGTTTTTCTAGTTAAGAAGAGGGAATAGAATGAATAAACCATTACACGATATGTTCATAAGATGTTTTTCACCCGAAAATAGATATCAAAAACAATATTATCATATGAACCCCACTTTGGCACCGGACCACAAGTTTATTTGGTTGCTTCCTTGTCTAGGAAAAAGCTTGTAGCTATTGCATCAATTAAAGACGTGGTCCCACAAGCTACCAGTTGAGACGGTGTAGATGATTACCACGAAAACGAGATTATGTGCATGTTGCTAGTTCTGCTTTATTGAAGATGTGTAACGGTTTTGGCCCCTTGACAAATCTAATATGCGTATTTGTGCATGGTATGCATTACATGAGTTGCATACGCATTACATGAGGCATACATGCATCATGCACATAAGCAAGGGTTTGCTTCCTTGACCAAGGGTTTACAAAAAGAGATTTTTATTGCAAGAGAGGGTTTGAGGAGCTTTGTGGTGCTGAGGAGGAGGCCAGAGGAGGCACCCTGAGGAGGATTGCATCTAAGCCGTGGAGGCCGAGCTTGAAGAGACGGCATCGCATCAAATCTTCTTCTTTTCGTGGGATTTTGTGAAGTCTCGATCTAGAGGCAACGCTCTCTTCGTCTTCTTGTCAAACTCACTTGTGAGTGTTGATATGGTGTTCTTGTGGACTCTTGTCATCAAGGGGTGCCTTAAGAGCACGTCTGCAACCACATTGAGCTTGCCTGGCTTGTACACGATGGCGATGACGGTCGTTACTCTTCCGGGAACTCCATCCATCTCCTTTGCCTCAAGTTGAGATGTGGTTGGGTGAAGACATATTGTAGCCTCTGTGGTCCGTATCCAATTGGAACCTCCTTCCCAATAAATAATGTCTCCATATTCTCAATGCTCTCACTACTGCTAGCAACTCCTGATCGTGGGTTGGGTAGCTTGTATAGGCTACCATGATTAGCTTATGAGGATCCCTTGGAAATGATAACAATTGGAAAGTAGTATGGAGTTTATCGTGTTTGCAAATAACCGGGAAGCTAACAGAAGAGATCCAAACAAAGCCGAATAGCATGCCGAAATGGGTGCTAGCTTTTCAAGGCAATAGCTCGGATGATTTTAGAATTAAAATGTCTTTGGAATCAAAGTGGAGGATAAGAGCGGCGGTATGAACCTGTGAAAGCCGAGAAGGACTGGAATTGGGATAAGCTTGTAATTAAGCAAGAGGAGCCGAATTTGCTTCTTGTCAACCGGATTTGTACGCATAAGGACAAATTAGAGTGAATCAAGGGCTGAAAGTGAGCCTTCAATACGATTTGGGGCATTTAAGGATCCGCCGACTCGATTAATCCATGTATGTCATGTTGGGTAAGACTAGAACCATCCGAAGGCCCAATTTGGCCTAAGAAAGGGTAATTTGACCGAACATAATCAAATTGGAGAATCAATGTACATCTTGCAAGATTTGAAGAGTTTTAGAAGCTACCCAACCGCAGGGAAATCCAAGAAAACATACTCAAATCCAGTGGAATCAAGCCGATTTGGTGCGGGAACATGCCGATTTGGCTGTGGGTCATAAGTAGACTGAGAATTGAGGCTAAAATCAGATCTGGAAGAGGCTGAAATATGGATACGTCACTTTTGTCACCTTTGAGTTATGTAATTTCGTTTTCCTTTGCATGGAATTTCGTCCTTTGTTTGTTGCTAACATTTGACTTGGTTGAATTGTTACTTTAAGTCATATGATATATTAAAATTGCAAAGGAGATAATCATAGTTGGAAATGGGTTGTGCAATGGGCTTAAAGAAGGATTACTCAGGAGAAACAATAGGAACATGGAGAAGGAAGGAAGGAAGGTATTTTTATCATCCACGGAGACCAATCGGTCTATGGGACCCAATACAAAAGCTTACTATCCGGATTGGGTAAAAGCACGCTGTGGTGTATCAAAAACGCGCATTTTGACGCCACATTTTGGCACCACCTTTGTGGTAGAATCGGGTGGTGCATACCGGCGGAGATTAAGGAGTCTGCGAATTAATGGCGTCGATTATTTTGAATTTTATGCCACGTCATTGTCCACCTTTTTGAATTAAGAAATAATCACCTCTTCTTCTGTTTTTTTGGCGCTTCTTGCCGATTGAACCCTAATGGAGTCAGAATTGAGCGCCACTGGTTACACGATGAAATCTCTCCTCAAACAAGAGATTGTTCCCCACGAAGATCTAAGGAAGCTTTGGGGTGACAGAGTTCCAAATAAATCTGGCTACGGGTATTTTCCCCCAAATATTTTGTTCAAACTAAAAAATTAAGGCATATGTTTTCTTGTACAGGTTGAAGAATCTGAGCAATGAACAATACAAAGAGTTCATGCAAATTTACAAAAGAATTACAGGGAAGCCACATACATGGGGTGGAATGGCTCCTGGAACCTAGGCAATGGCTTATTATCTGCATATAAAGGGGGAGGCTGTTAATTGGAAGAGCTTCTCGGATTATTATAAAACTCCCGATGAGAAAGCAGAGGCCAGTTCTTCTAGACCCAAGAGAAAGCATAGGCAAATCCAACCTGATGAGGAGGAAAATAGTAAAAGTGACAGGGATGATGAAGATGATAGGGAAAAAAACAAATCAAGTTCCTCTAGACCACACATTCAATCTGAACTCACAATCAAAACAGAAAAGCAGAGCAATGTTCTGAGACCAAAACATGCCATTGCAGGTATGTTCAATTATTAGTTGTGTTACAACAGAAAAAAATCTCAAGCTTGATCTAGATTGTTTCTATCAACACAGAAAAGGTAACATCAAATCCACTTCAAGAATCAGGTATGTCTACTACCATTTTGCATCATGTTGGCTGTATTATCATGTTGTGTCTCTATGATGCCATCTGTGGGGCATTTCGTGCAATGGATGCCAGAATGATAGATGAGGTATGTGTGGTGGTGGTGAGTTGTTGGCATCCACTATGTCCCACACCACACCCCACCATCTCCCACCACTACACTCTACCATCTCCCACCGCCACACTCCACCATGTCCCACACCACACACCACCACCACCACCACACTCCACCACCACCACACCACACCACACCACACCACCCCACCATGTCCCACACCACAATCCACCACCACCACACTCCACCACCACCACCACCACACCACCACCCCACCACCACACCTCACCACCACCACCACCACACCACCCCCACCACCCCCACCCCCACCACCCCACCACCACCACACACACCACCACCACCACCACCACAAAATTGTTGTGTGGTGTGTACTTGCGGCAACAGTGTGTTGTGTGTGGTGTGTGGTATGTGGTGGTGTGTAGAGACTACCTTGTGTTGTGTGGTGTGTGATTGTGGTTTTCCATCAGTACAGTGGCTTACTATGTTAGGAGGCTGACATATACGTAGTGTTTTGTTTTTGCGCACTATGGCGACTTGTGAAGGAATGGTTGGCTGCAACATCAGCCTAGGTTTGATAGATGCAAGCAACGACTGCAAAAAACGAGGATAGGAAAAATGATATCAAAAGAAAGATTGAGTTGATGGAGCATAAAGCATCAGAAATTAGAGCTGATTTGGCACAGATGGCAATCAATCATGACAAAAAACCGAAAGCAGCAGAGGGTGTTTGGGTTGTGTTTAACCAAAGGACGAAGAGCTAAATGGTACAAAGTTGCCCGGCTGAATCAATTAAATAAGGAATTAGCAGAAATTGAAATTGAGCTAAAGGCATGTGAAGACTTATCACTGAGCTGCTACCTCAAATGCAAAGATTTGAGATTTTTTTCGGCGTAGTGGTCATGACACCTTTAGATCCTGCACTTCCAATGCTTCCTGAGGCAGAAGAAGAGGGTGATGAAGGTGGACGTTGTCTGAAATGGGAGGGTAAAATGTTGCCAGTTGTGATAGCAGAATGCAGTCACCAGTATCACATTCCATGTCTATCACACCATTTGAGGTAAATATTATCATCTCTAACCCTCGTCTAAAGACTCTATTGATTTTGAATTTGTTTTGCGTACACTCTAGAACTCGCCGCAGCCCCGCTTGTGCCCACATTATAACTGAGACATGGATTTTGGCTTTTGGTGTTTGAGTGGTACCACAAGAACCAATAGACACAAGTAAGTGCCTTAACTAATGTTTACTGATGTTGTCACAGGTCTACTGACTTAGTGTTTGTAGAATTGCAGAAATTTGAGACCAAGGATATCCAACAGTTATCCACGCCTCGATCAGTTATGAGACTGTAAGATACCTCCCGCGTTGTACCTAGAATTCACCCCATTTGTTACTCCTAAGTCAATCCCAGCTGTTGACGGCGTGGAGACTCTGAGATTGCATTGTGGTCCAGCATGGCTAAGAGTAATGTTGACTTGTTGATGAGAAAGTTGCTGCAGGAATATAAGGGCAGATTTCTTTTTATTTGGAATAAGGATGACTTCACCAACACAAAATTAAAAGTGGTTAATAAGCCAATTTTCCTTAAGGATCTGTCCAAAGTGTACCAGAAATTTTGGAGATACCAGGTGACAAACACATTGTTGATAGATGACAGCAGATATAAGGGTTCTGCCAACCAGCCGAACACAATGATATGTCCAAATAATTTTGCTCCCGACAGGTTGGATTCCAATTTCCTTTTGGAGCAACTCAAACATGGCTGGAGGGACTTCTGGCTGCAGAAAGTGTGCCAGCTTATGTGAAGGAACATCAAATGTGGAACATGTGGGATTCTGAAGAGTCGCGCAACTGCATGAAAATGCTCGACAAGTATTTAAATAAATGAATCTTGTAAAACTCTTTGAAAGTCAATATAAGTAAAAAAATTTCTATGATATGTGTTGTACTTTTTCAATTTAAAATATTTGAATGGATTGTGAGCAAATGTTCTCGTGTGTGTTTAGAACTAGAGATGATAGAGCTTCGGCAGTCCCTGACTATCTAAAACCAAATACACATCTGGAAGTGGTGCTGGGTGGAACTGAAACTGTCGTGATTAGCTCCACCAACATCAAAATTTTGGAAGCTGATACGCAGTGGTTCAATGATCAATTGATCCTCCTCTTCACAAGGTGATACTTTCATCTGATTTGTGATCATCAGGATTGTGCCATCATATGCATATGTTTGCAGATACATGGAATACTACTTGATTCTTCAAGGAATGAGTCATCCCTTTCATTTCTTTGACCCTCTTTTTCACTCGACATTGTCCAAGGACATAAATAGTTACAAAACAATAAGGAAACATGTGAATCTGGATAAGTGCCAGTACATGTTTTTGCCTGTTTGTGATGGACATCACTGGACCTGTTTTCTGATTGTAAGCCACGCGTGTCTCGCACAGAGATGTAAACCAGGGATATATCACTTTGATAGCTCGGGCTTGCATGGCAGAAGCAGACATATTGAGAGGTTAGTGCTTGCTCATTGCATTTTGCTGTTGTGGCACAATGACAACAAACTTTGAGTGCAGGTTCCTGGAATTGCTTGGACACAATAATTTCAGCTTTACAACCTCAGATGTTGTGAAAATTTCCTGAATGCCTCTTCAAACCGATGGTCATTCATGTGGCCCTGCCGTATGTTCGTTTATGCACAAATTTGTGAGGGGGTACTTGAAAGGAGTGAATATATTGTTGCCTGATCTAGTAAGTCAACTTAAATGCAACAGACAAACCAAACTCAAGTATTGACAAAGTGTGGTTAATCGCAGTTGTGGACATTTCGCACCAGGATCTAGTTGATGTTAGAGTGTTCATGCTTGAAGTTTTAAGATTATAAGCAACAAAAGCTGGAACTGAGAGGAACATATGTATTGGGAAGTATGTAGGTGCATGAGTCACCTCATACTTAAATCACTGTATATCTTTCTTATGTACATAATCATTAGAGGTTTGGTGGAGTCTATTAACGCCTTTGTAAGCCCTTTCCCAAATTTGGATTTTAGTTGGTACCAACCCTGCAGTATGGGCAAAAAGCCCCCACCTAACCTTTAACCTAACCTCAGCCCTGAGCAACCGAACCCGGTAAACGCCATTATTACTTGTTGTTTTACTCATTACGCCTAAATCCCTCCCCCACCTTCCCACAAAACCGAAGCTACAAGGAGTAGCCGAAGAAACACCTCAAGAATGCCTCAATTGGGCCAAAGCTTTGGAGGGCATTTCGAATTTAGTTTTGATGTCAATCCGCTTCAAATCCGGGGAATTCTCTAGTTTTCCTTCGTATTTTGGCTAAGAATTGCATCAATTTGGTCACGGACCGTGGAGCTCTGGAAAGCGATCACGACTCTCAATTCGATCTATGGCGAGGTAACCGCTTCTATTAATTTCGGGCAATGACAATGAGTAATTCTTTTTGAATACTAAACCGAAAGGCCAATTCGAGTGGAGATGCCCAAGAACCGCTTTGCCCTACAAAAATCAATATAATCGGAAGGAACAGTGTCGATGAGAATGCTCTTCGAGCTTCCGGTGCAATGAATATTGATCTCTAAGGCGGGGGGAATCAGATCCCATCGATCCGATCACCGTAAGACATCCTGAATTTCATTCTCCATCGGGCTTATTCATTTTGCCTCGTAAGGGTAATCAAGGTCCGCTTGGCTATTGCAATAATATTTCAAGTAATTTGATGTGCATTTGAGAACAATCAATTGTGTGGAGTGCATTGCAATATGGTAGCACAATTGTAATTACCTCCAACAAAGGTAACTATTTCTTAACCAACAGGTCTAAGAATACAGAAGAACTGCAAGCTTCCAATCTGGAGTCACTTAAACAAGGATTGAAGAGATGCTCTGAGGACAATGACAAACTGGAGAGGAAGTTAAAAAGACTAAAAATGACACCACTGGGCATGAGGGAGAGGAAAAACGAACTGAAGGCCCTAAGTATACTTGCCCCTAGTGGTGGGGGCTCTAGAAGAAGAATCCACGCTATTAAAAATCTGATGGATCCTAAGAAGAAGAGAAAACCTTGTAATATGGCTAGTTTGTTGAAAAAGCTTGTAACTAAAGATGATGTTATAGATATGTTGAAGCTTCCTGGAGCTAACCATTTAAGAAAAGCTGTTGTGGAACAGGTGCTTACTGAATTGGGAAAGAGTCAAAGTGCTGATAGCATGCAAGAATTATGTGACAATGTGGGTATCAGTCGACAAGCTTACATTGCTCTCTTTAGATGTTTGCAGGATGGTATCAAGCAACGGGGTATTACGAAGACCATACTTGCAAGACTCGGTTATGTCGAGAGCAAGCGTAACAAAGAGGAATGCGTAGTACACCGAACATTTGGGAGAGATGTACCGTGATCACCACATCCGTGCACTTGGGATCACTAATAACCGGAAAAGTAAGAAGAAGGGTGGCTCGAAATGATCTATTTGTTCTTAATGAGAAGAATAATTGTTGGATGGATCTCTCTAAAATGCTTCTTCTGTTAGTTCGCTTCTATGATATGAAAGTGGAAGAATGTGGAGGGAAACTTCAAATTGCTATAAAGTTGGATGAGATGGAACTGATCAAAGGTGAGAAGTATGAGAGGGTTTTGACATTAATGAACAGTATGCTGTCAAATTCTCGATAATGAGGAAGGGAAGTTCTCTGCTCAATCGGAGGACCATATTTGGTGGATAGGGATATTTCAAGTACCGGAAGAAAATCATGGTGTTCTTCATTGGGTCTTTCAGCACACCTATTCCTACTATTATTGCCGCCATGGAGTCGGAGAGAAGCTTCAGGTTCCTGACTACGGAGATTACGAGGTTGAATGGCATCTGATCTAAAGACCATCAAGTGCATGTATAACATGAAACATGGTTCTGGTAAGACTACCCACGCATGTCCTTACTGTTTGTATGCTAGGGTAGATGATAAGGGGAAGGGAATGAGTACTCTCGAATGTGACCAGGATGCTGAACCAACGCGTGAGAAGGAGGACAAAACTTTGATCCCCGTACTTGCAATTCATGTGAAGAGAGTACATATTTGCACTCTCCATGCCTTTCTAAGAATAGTGGATAAGATGGTGTACATGAGCATTCTTTTTGCTTGGAATAAGTCTCCACAATCAGCCAGAGAAAAGTGTATGAAAGATGTTGAGAACGTGCTTTCTGATCTTGGTCTTCATGGTGGTGACTATAAAATCTTGCAAGATCCTAAGAAGGGAGGCAAGGTTCCTTGTAAACCATCCATGGGTGGGGTGAAAGCGAAAAGATTTCTGCCTTGTACTAAATTACGTAAGAATGGATCATTGCCAACTGGAAAGTGGGAGGGGTATAAGGACTTGCTGGTAGCAGAAGATGACCGTACTTCACGTGGGAGGGCAAAACTAAAGAAAATTAAAGCGTGGCAGAATCTGAGCAGTCTGGTAACTTTGATGGCAGAGAAGAAAATGGTGGGTGGAAAGTTAGATGAATTCAAAGTAGCAATGCTCAATTCACAAGTCGCTTATACAAGCATGGGGAGAATGCAATGTCACACATTACATTCATATACTTCACGCCCATGGCTTGTGGTTTGCCAAAGAGTACCTGAGCTTGGGAATATGGAATACGCAGGGAATGGAGAAGTCACATAAGCAAGCCAAGAATGCTTTTTTCAGGTTCACACAACATCGAGGTTCGTGTGGTAACTCATTGCAACAGATGTGCCAATGGTTCTATAGAAGGATTATCCGCAAAGCTAGAGAAAAAAAGATAAAGCTAAACAAGACACGGCGCTGGCTAGAATATTGAGAAAAGTTGAGCGTAAAAAAAAGAAAAAATGATATGGTGTAGCTCTAGTGCAGCAGACAAGTTAAAGCGCGTGGCGATCCACAAGGATCGCATTGGTAGAAGATATACTGGGGAATCAATTGTATGAACAAATTCATATTATTGTATAACTATAGACCATGATGTGCAACTATAATGTTTCAAATATGTTAGGTTGGCAGCGTGGGCCGGTGTGAACTTAGTTGGTATTCAATTGATGAATGACAAGCATTCGCACCCGCCCATGGTGCAAAATGAAGTTGGGAATTAGTTATAGATTAACCGCTATTCGCACCGTACCGGTCGCAGGCGAAAAGCATTTGGTTCGCGTGGCTATCTTTTGCCGCTTTCATCTGGTAGCAACGATACTCTTTATATAATTATCTTTGTTATCGATGTTGTCCGCTTTTGATATTTGTTCTAAGTCATTACATTGCATATTTATCAATCTTGTCCACTCATTTGTTGCATTACGATTCGTAGACAATGGCGCTTGAAATAGCGGTAATGCCGGATCTAACAATCCCAACAACCAAAGAACAGAAGAGAAGGCGCCGCCCAGGCGCATACATCATGGTGAGGACAAAACAGGGCAGCCACTAACTATGTCGGTCCTTCTAACAACCGCAACAGAAAGCACCGCCTTCTTAGAGCCGAAACCATCCATCAAGCAGGTCTGGACGCTGCCAATGACGCAGAGGAGATTTTTAGAGACATACCTTCCGAGCCAAGGCGTGTTTACCTGTTCTCTTCTGGCCATTTAGTCGGAGAAGGAACCTTTGTGCAGGCAGCTATCTGTCATGGAGTTCCTGTGCCTGATGATTGCATCGTCGTTAACGCCGATGTGGTAGTTGCACCAGACACGCAGTTGCCTATTCCTTCGATGGGAGCTGACAACTTGCTTGAGGCACTCCATTCCTTTGTCGTGTGGCCCAGGTTGATGGCTTCTTTGACGCCAACTCCGAACACATTCTCTGTACTGGCTAATGAGATAGATTACATCACCGGACTTCCTTGTAGAGTGCCGGAAGTTGGATTGGTGGAGATAAACCAGGGGCCAGACTTGCTTGGAGCCGACAATGAGAATGCTAAGCCCCAAGAGGATGACCATCAGGATGTGCATGTCCAGAATGTTCCTTTTGCTGTTCAGAATGAGGATGTGCCTGTCCAGAACGTTCCTATTGCTGTTCAGAATGTATTTCAACCCCTGAATGTTATGTACCAGGGTGTCCCTATCCAGGTCCCTGTGACAGCTCAAATCGAAGAAAATGTCGTTCTACAAGAGGCAGCTGCAGTACCTGTGACGGTTGTACCTGAAATCGTAGTACCAGATGCAGTAGTGGTTCCTGTTGTTGAGCAGACTTTAGAGGTCAGGGAATCCAGTAGACGTAAGAGGAAGACTAAGCCTAAGCAGCTGCAGAAGAAACAAGTTCTCTGTAAAGGCCCTCCTAAGCTGAATAAGAAGGGCCAGCCGTTTAAGCAAAAGTTAAGATGGATCGGGAAATCCGGCACTTCCAGAACCACGTGGAGTGGGTGCTTCCGAAGCTCACAATGGCTAGAATATGTAAGGAGGTGGTTCAGGAGAGATACACTAAGATGAAGAGGGATGGTGCAAGGTACCGGAAAGCTGGTTACCGTTTTCCAATGCCAGAAGAGGTGACTCGATTCACTGCAGATGCCCTTGATGCTCTGCACGAGGCCGCTGAGAATCACATGGTCAGATTCTTCGAAGACTGTAGGAAATGTGCTGTGCATTCCAAAAGAGTGAATAATGAGGCAGGATGTTGCCTTGACAAATTACTTCCGAGGCATGTAAAGTGTTTTATATTAATGAAACGATCTTTATTGTATATTTTGTTTGCTTGCTAAGTATTTTCATTGTATCTATTCTCTATGTATACTTACAATGCACTGCTTGCCACTGGTTAGGAAATGGTATAAATTACACAAGAACGGGCAGTATTTTCGCGACTTGTACCCGCGTGCAAAATTCTGTAGTTACCGTGTAAAGCGGTAATTTCGCACCGTAGTACCAGCAACGAAATTGAATCATTCCATAGAAGGTGAATCACAAGATCAAAGGGAACATATTAACATGTTAGAGAATATATTAACATATTAGAGAACATTTAGAGAACGGACAAGTAACGGGCAAAGATGTCAAAGTAACCTTCCCCTAGGTTTCTAACCCCTTCCCCTTCCCCTTCCCCTGCGAGGGGTAACCCACGCAGCTGGGTTAGGAAACCAGAGCTCACGCGTATCCCAGCCTGATTCTTCCCACTATATGGGATACCTAGTCATTAGAAAAAGTAATTCCACATGATAATACTCATGGAAGAAGAGCGGACCCAACTCCACAAAACCGTTGTACTCGTTGTAGTACGCCCTAATAAGGCCATACATCCGTCCCCTTAGAAATTTCATGAATAAACTCGATATGTATTGATCCGAGAGTGTGCTAAATAACCAAAGACGAAGAAGAGGCCTCAAACTGCTGTAGCATCTCATCCGTGATAAGGAGGGGTTCAAGAATTCCCCTCATTGCAAGCCTCCTATAACATTCGGATGGATTGATTTCCATCGTTGGCTCATGACCACAATCAAATCACTCCGAATGAAGTTGATCAACTCCATTGCAAGCTCCTTGGTGGGACTGTGGTGTAACCTCCACCCAAGAAATGGTCAAATAGCTCATCGGTTCAGGCCGCATGAATGTCCGGGGCATGCTTGCAGCCTTCCGAGTGGCCTGGGAGGATTCGGTCAATCATTTGCAAAGAGCACGAAGATCAAGTAGCAAAGAACAAGGAGCACGAAGATCAAGTAGCAAGAAGCAAGGATCAAGGACGATCAAGGAGCAAGAAGATCAAAAAACAAGGAAGATCATGGAGCAAGAAAGCAAGGAACAAGATCAAGTAGCAAGATCAAGAGCAAGGAACAAGATGAAGTAGCGAAGAACAAACATCAAGATCAAGTAGCAAGGAACAAGGAAGACCAAAGACCAAGAAGTGAAAGAGTGAAAACATGGAACAAAGGTGAGAAGTGAAAGCAAGCTGAAAGAATTTATAGCTACGAATCCAATAATGTTGAAGTATAATACTAATACTGTTGAAGTATAATACCAAGAATGATGAAGAATAATACCAATAATGCTGAAGTATTATACCATTCGGTGGTGGTAACAAAACGGGATCTGCGTACTTTCCGTAGCCACGGTGCGAAATAGGCCCTTCAATAATTTGTAACTGAAGCAATTTCGCACCGTGGCTACGGTGCCGAATATGACCACAAATAGAACAATCACATGAAAAAATACAAGGAAAATGGTAGAAGATATTACTTAATTACTTAATTACTTAATTACACGAAAATCACTTAATTACACGAAGATGTTACTTAATTACACGAAAATCACTTGCTTATATACTTAATTTCTATGAAAATCTTTATACCAGTTTATACACATATTCCAATGAAGTATCTTCACCCCTGTGATATGTACGTATTATGTGCTGTGTGCTATGTAGCCATAGGTCACGTGTATCCCAAGGAATTGTATCCCAGGTGGGGAATTTAGACAGTAACCACAGGATGTTGAAGTCAAGGGAACAGAATAGGAGCTTACCAATATCCACAAAAGATTTGTAATGGAAGTTGTAAAGTTCAATGAGGATATAAATCCTATTCTTCTCACTAGTAGCAATGACCAGATGCGCATACTGATCCAGAGAGTAGGCCATGAAACCATGGAAAAGCATGTCCTTCAACTGTTCTAGCCTATCTTCTAAATCTGACACTTAGAGTGAACCTTGCCTGACTTGAATTGATCTCCTCCAGTGGAGGGAGATGACGAGTATAGCGATCGATAATGAAGTTGCTCAGCTGCCTTGCAAGCTCTGTGGTTGGACCGTGACGCCATCGATGCTCCCAAAAGTTGCAAAAAAAATCATCAAAAGTGCACGTATTTCTGCCGCACGCTTGCAAGTATTCCGGATCAGCCCAGCGAGGATGTTCTTGCAAAGTTACCATTTGCAAGAAATTAGTGGAGCAGACAAGAAATTAGTGGAGCAGACGGGGAGGCAAGGAGCAGACAAGAGGCGAGAAAGAGGGGGAAAGAGGCAAAGAAGCAGACAAGAAGAAGACAAGAGGCAAGGAGCAAACAAGAAGGATAGACAATGAAGGCATAGAAAGAGAAATCAGGTATATATGCCATTATACGAGTACCATACAAGTATGTATATAATCCAATAATTTCTATGTATATACCATCAATAATTTTGGTGGGTACATACCATCAATAATTTTGGTGGGTATAAATATACATCAAATTGCCGAGTGCAGCAACATTGGCCTCCATCTAGCCATGTGGTCTCATTCGTCCCGAACGTGATTCCATTACTCGCAAGATGAATCACGAAAACTTCAAGCAAAGGTCGCTGAAATGAAAATACCCATGGAAGATCGGATGAGCAATAAGCTCTCAATCCTCGCTATTATCCTGATCCCTTCGATGTTATCATCCATCTAATATGGAATAGAGAGCATCAAATGTACATGATAGAAAAGATCACTGGGGTGCCTGGTGACAATGACTCAGAAGAGTCCCCCTAAATCAATACTTGTCATCTGGATCATATTGTCAATACTTATTTGAAGAGTTCATGATCGTGTATTTTGTACATTATGCCGTATATATAACCAATAATGCTGCTACAGTGCATGTCAATAATTTTGTTCGATATAAGTACAGCTCCATTCATTCAATGGAGAAGGTATCCATTTGCTATGTCTCGGCCTGGTTATTCTTATTACAGGGGGTCTACCTTGCCTATAGACTCCATTACTTGCACTATGAAATATAATGATCTTTATAGATGTTCTCAGAGGGGTATCCCCCTTGATCCCTGGCTGGAAGGAGTAGCAGAGGGTCGAAATCATTCTTCCAATGGGGTTTATCGTGTTGTTATCCACCTTCATCGGGTTCTAGAGCGTCACGTCTATGAGATTAATCGCATCACTCAACTACGTGCTCATGATGATCCCGATTGCGAATGATCTTCTGCATTTATGTATGCTATGCCTCTTATATGAGTTCTAAATTCTGTTACTAGAATATTTCAGACATTCGCTAGTTATAAGTATGTAACCATAAGAGATAGATACATACGATCCATCTATTTACCGCACATTTTTATTTGGAAAGCTCTTGGCCATTTTCCTTACATGTAGATTCTAAATTCAGATAAGCATTCTCTTCGCAGTGTGTGTAGTCACGGTGCGAAATTGCACACTCCAAAAACGTTGGAACTGCTATTTTCGCACCGTGGCGTCGATGCGAAATAGACCTTTTCACATAATGTGAAATAGTCATTTTCGCACCGTGGCCACGGTGCGAATATTGGTTAGTTGTAAGCCACGTTAACACGGTCTTACGACTGGGCCGCAAGTAAAATAGAAGCGTAAAACAAATTAAAATGAAACTGAAGTTTATGTTCGATATAACAAGAATAGAGATTTCAAACAAGTCTTTGCATTAATTGACAATGGTTACAACTTCATTTTCTTAGAAACATGTAAGTCATCGGACATTTCGACTTCTTCCAATTCGGACTCCTGCAGACCAGCATCCAACAGATACATAAGGCGAGGAATCTGGGCTCCCTCTCTTCCCAAGTCGGGCGAATTGTAGCCTTATCCACGTGACAAGGCCAATGCAGCTCTCATCATGCCCATAGAATACATACTAAAGCCACCAAAATATGCGTGCGATATCTCTCCTAATGCAGCCACTACTTTCACGATCGGGATTGGCGATAATGGGTCATGATTACCAATCAACGAGAGGGCCTTGAGTTTCAAGACCTCTTCTGGTCCATATGGGCTGTACTTAGAATGGAACACAACGATCTCTCCCTTATAAAGGTAGCCCATATAGTGGGCTATACTTGCATCTCTCGCCAAGGGTAACTTCTGTCATGTCCGGGCGAAAAATCATCCACAAAAATCTCAAGAATAAACAATGGTTCTTAGGCACTTAACAAAATAAGCAAACTTATGATAGCTTACCTCCACTTCATCGATGCAATAACCCCTTTGGTAGAAATGTTGATGGATTCGACCTTGAAGAGCTTGATTCGCTCTTTGATACTTGTTTTGCACTATCTTTTTGAGCTTCCATGTACTCACCTCGAACTTTACTTCGAGACTTACTTCAAGCCCATTTACGCCATCTCTAGAACTCTATCAAAAGCATTCTCGGGAGCTATTGAAGTTCCATCATAGGTTAAGAGATCGATGGGGTCCCTAGGCACTTCCAAATCGAAGTCAATGAAGTCGCCTAGACCAACAACGAAAAGCATAGATTTGTCCAAGACCTCATCTTCCTTCAAACCAAAGAATGGAAGATATATCGTGGAGAAAAAGATAGTCCTTCCCTCCTATGTTAGTCGGCAAGGCTTCCGTGACACCCCATCTATCAAGATTCTCTTCATCTTTGCTTTCGTCTCGTCTTCATCCTCGTCCTCGCCGAGCTTTTCCACCAGTTCCTTCTCTTTCTCTCGCATCAAATACCTCCCTCTACAGTGACCCAGGTTCTCAAATAGCCTTCACATGTGGTTCTTCCCTATCTGTTGGTGGAACCGTATATACCATGTAAGTAGCAAACATGATGTCAATGGATATAAATTATCCTTCCCATCCTTCTCACATAAGTCGGCTCGGGCAGTCTCTTGAACGACCTTCTCAACCTTATCTTGGTCACCTTTGGGAAAAGCTTCGAAAGGACTTTAGACTCAATACAATCTTCCCAAATGAGGGAGAAGGACGGCTTCGCTTTCGCCACCATGAAACTCTGATGCATGCATTACCATACACGCCAATGTGTTTGTTAGCCTCGTAGATTATATCTACCGTTAGGCGTTATTATTGTAGACTACAATGGCGCCTACCGGGTTTCGTGGCCGTTGAGAACTCATCTAGGTGTGACAGTAGATACTCGCCTCCTTCCTCGACGATCTGGTCATACCATGCCCGAACTGTTCCCAAGCTTTCGACCTGCCGTTTGACATTGCGGAATTGTAGCGCCTCCTTTAGTGCAATAAAAAACCTGATCGCCTAAAAGTAAGTGCCTGCGAGCTGATGGCGCGAAACTAAAATGTCTTAAGTGTCCTGACGAGAAATATGTCGCACCGTGGCCACGGTGCGAAACGAGCATAAACGCCAAAGACAACAATAAGGTATTCGCACCGTGGCCACGGTGCGATATTTTGCCGAAAAGAAGGCCAAATTTATGTTAACTGCAAAACATACTACTCTGTGGCCACGGTGCGAAACTATACAACACGACTACACGAACTCCACATGTTTCGCACAGTGGCCACGGTGCTAACTTTGCAAAAGGATATAAGTTATTGGCAAATAACACTGGGATTTGAACCCAGTAACACCATTGTCATTTATTTGTTTAACTGTTTTCACTTAAAGAAAGTATAACAGGAGGCATACAGAGCTTTGTTGTATACAACTCTTCCCTACGTTTTCCTACCTTGACACCATCCACCAAAAAATGGAAGACGTTTAAGTCACATTCTGATTCCAAAATAATTCTTACATCAAATAAAGACCATGCTTCTTCGACTTTTAAGGTTTTAAACAGTTGACCACTTTTGAAGATAGCAATGTCAATGACCGCAGAATGGGTACCATCAAGCATCGCCTTGTTCCAATCGGAACCCACGCCCATCTGCTCCCTTCTTTTACTTCCCTCCATCTTCTCAGTATTTGAAGGTAATGTAAAACGTTTGCTTTCGAATACAATACCTGATTCGAACGCTTTCTTTCTTTATCCTGCTACAGCCCTTCTCAACTCCTTCATGCATCGGATGACCATTCATCACAAAAATGTCATCCGAAACAATCGACAATCACTTACATGTAAACATTTTTGAAGTCTTCTTTGACATTCTCGACATTCTTAAACAATGTAATAAACATATCGATGGGTACATTTACTTTCACGCGTCCACAGACTCCACATTTCTCCTTCAAAGCACCGAAAATTTCCGCGGACAATTTCAGCTTGGCAAGAAAAACGCGAACCTGAATCCATTGGGAACTAAGTCGTGATAATGGAGGCAATGGTAAGTCCACAATTTTGCCTTTTAGAGGATAATACTCATATTTTAAGAACCAAATCCCCTTCCCGCAAAATGCGCACTTCGCTTGACCTTCAAAAATCAAGGATCCAATATCATAATAGAAAGCACGTAAGATGCTTGTGATAGAACTCGATGGTTCCAGTCCAAAGACATCGAAAATACTGAGCCCTCGAGATACCAGAAACCCAATTAATTGATTTCTTCAAAATATAATGAATGACGGGTTAGCATAGATATAATGAAACTCACAATTAGCACGGCTCGGTGGAAATTACGCCGAGATCTTATCTTTTCTTTTTCTCATATGTCCGCCGGTGTGTATAGGTGTCCGACCTTGATATATACTTCCTCTCACCTCGAACCCGACAACAATAGCCTTCCAATGGCTTGAAATAACATTTCTTACGCCTTTGATCACCCAAAGAGGACCTCGAGTGGCGGCTCGGATTGTAATGAAGCTCCCAAGAAATATATTGAAGCAACCTCCGCCGCTTCACCGTGATGTAGGTAATCGCCATCCTAAACGAACCGCAAATTAATTAGATCCAAAGAGTCTCGAATCGGATGAGCTCGAAACTAGAAGGATTGAAAGCATTAGCAAACCCGGATGGAGAGGCGAAAAAGACGGGGAAGGGGCCGTTGAGGGGGGATACTTATAGACACCCCAATATTTGGGTGGATTCAGTATGAATAATTTGTAATTATTCCCCCCACCAAACCTCCGTAGCAGGTAGGTCGAGGATAATGCCGAACCGTATCTTGACGACACCGCGCGGGAAGGCGCACATGGATGAAGAAAAGCCTGTACTCGCAGAGCATTCTCATTGGCCGCTGCGATTTCCATCTTGGCATCGAGGTTGGGACAATAAGTGATCCCAAAAAAACTCTAATGTGTTATTGTAACCTCGATTCATTTCAATGAAAATTCATATTCAATTCATCTCACAAACAAAGGAATCAAGTGTTTCAGAAGAATTCAAATCTTCAAAAGAAATCAAGACAAACTCATTTTCACAGCTGAAGCACAAAACTTCACATGAGTTTTGAAAACTACAGAATGATTTTATATTTCATCATCATCAGAAAGAACTTCGGGTAAATTCAGTAAAATTTTCTCCTCATCTAAAGGATCCAGCCTATATACATCCTTTTTTGACGTTTAGTTGGTGGCATGTGAAGTCCATTGCAATGATCCGTGTTGTGAATACTATGCCTAAAGGCGCCTTTTTTGCACAAAAAGATCATAGATTGGCGCCCTTCTTGTAATACATACCTTCTATGACACTATCACCGGCGAGGTACCATGTTCCATTGAGTTGGAAGTCTTTCTCCACTATCCATTTTGGTTTTGTGCACATCAGAATCCAAAATTCAGAACCCTCATCATTCCCTTTCGGAGCAACGACAACAAAATTATCACCAACTCTAAGTGCCTCTGCTAACATCGTGGGATTGGAGGAGAACAAGGACCTGCTGGATTTACGGTCCTCAATGTCAGCATGCACATTGGAGGATGGTACAATCACTTGAAGTTTTCAATCATCAACATAGTGCTTGTTCACACAACTGTCCCACATGCCATCCAAGCAGTAGCTGTAGAAGCATGAAAGTTCCCTCGTGTGCAACTGCAATGGAGATTCAGGATTGAATGCATGTACACAATGGATCTGCCTAGTGTCGGTATGATGTGGTGTGGTGGTGGGGTGTGGTGGTGGTGTGTGGTGGTGTGTGGTGTGGTGTGGTGGTGGTGGAGTGTGGTGGGGGTGTAGTCTTTGGTGGTGTGGTGTGGTGTTGTGGATTGTGGTGTGATGTGGTGTGGTGGAGTGTGGTGGTGGTGGTGGTGGGAGGGGTGTGGCGTGGGATGTGGTGGGATGTGCTGGGATGTGTGTGCATGTGGTGGTAATATGGTGGTCGCAAAGATGTGGTGGTAGTCTATGGTGGTGGGATCGATGATGGGGTGTGGTGGGGTGAGGGGGGAGAATAAATAAAATTGAATCCACACATATCATACATTAACATGCACACACCCACATGACACCATGGACATAACGCACCCCACACCACACCACACCACACCACACCACTTTTATCCTATTTCACCGACATAAAAAAATCTGCCCCTCGCTCTCATAAACACTTCTGGAAATTCATACACCCCGATAATAATTACATTCCTCTTCTAATCATTAGAAAAGGATCCGGGTCCTAAATCCTCGCTCCTACACGCCCCATTTTTGGCGTTTCATTCCCAATTCGAACAAGTTCATTCCGCAACATGGTAGGAGGGATGTTCGAGATCACCACGGCTATTGTAGGGTGAGCGAGGAGGGCATTCCTGCACATGTTAAAAGCGAGGGGCTCGTGATCAATCTCTCAAGGTGGATATGCCTAAATCCACCTTCTTTGCTGATTTCGAATCCAACCTAAAGGCATACAAATGTGACCGGATCTTTGGGACTTCAATGGCTATGCTTGGAGTCGATTGATTGAAGTGAGCTCTTAGACAAGGTCCATGAGCTTATGTTACATCTTCTTTACAAAGGGCGTTGGTTTATTTGTTCTTCGTCACTTGTCCGCCTCACTTCTGCAATGGGAATTAATTAGGTGGTTGGCGTTCTTACCACCGGGGATGCGAAAGCACTAGCAAACCTCATCCCGTTAAATTCAGGATGATTTGCCGCAAAAGCTTAGATGCTTTAGTACGTAAAACAATAATTTTGATGCACCGGTTCGAAGCTACCATACCAAAGATTTCATGTTGCTTAGAAATGCATGTAAATTTAGTTCTCTGCACGAGCTTTCAATGGAAAGCCAAATTTTGTAAAGCCAAATTTTGTAAGATCCTTTTTTAATATATTATACTTTCCAAAGAGAGTCGTGCTTGAATCGACAAAAAAAATTGTCTTTATTCAACAAAAATTTGTATCTTAGGATCGCTTAGTTATCATTCTCAAATATTTTTAGACCAGACACACACCCAATAAAGGAGTACTCAATTCCGCATGTTCTAATAATATTCCAAACATTAAATATTGCATTTCGGACTAGAGTCAACTACACACAATTCACATGCTGCATGATTACACCACAATCATCTGACAACACAATAACCACCACATGCACCACCACACTAAGCACTATAACTAAGAAAACATGAATAATGAAATAAACTAACCTCGTGATTCCTCCGGATAGTGGGCGATGTTCTTCTCTTTACATTTCTCTCCAATCTTCTAGTTCTAACATCCTTTGTGTTAGGAGACACTCTGGTGTTCTCAATCCAAAATTTTTGAATCTTTTCTATATGTTCATTTGAAATTGCACCGAATCTTTTAGTCCTCTTGTAAGAAACCCATTTTCCACCATTGTAATCGATCTCTTCCCTCTTTTTCTTTGTCTTTTGCAGGTTTCTTGGGTGAACACCTAATACCTTTCCAAGATCTCGTTGGCTGATTTTGTCACTTGTTTCCTGATCAGACGGCGTGGTACGCACATTGCAAGGCAGACTATTCTTGGCTGCTAGGCGGCACATCGGGTAGAGAGTTTGATTAAATCACATGGAGTCCCGTGAGGCTCCTCATAACGATGCTCTTGGCTTCCAAATCCTTTAATTCTTCACCTATGAATTTTTCCAATGTTTTATCCCTCAAAAACTCAAGTAAAATTTCTTTCTTCATGCTATCCTCCATTCTTTTGGTCATGGAAAGACGTTAGCAAATTAAGGACAATACGGCGTTTACTGCTTGCACTTCTTTGATGAACCGGATCCTTCCCCGCCAATTACGCAAGCTCCATTTTTCTTCTTCTTCTTCTTTTCCTCCGCGCTCTTTTCTTCAACATTTATTGTTCCTTGGTTCTTCTTCATTTTCTCCCCGCGAAATGCAGCTTAACGCTTGTGGACGATTACCTCTTTGACATCCATATCCACAATGGATTGGAGCTTGCGGCAAATGGGGAGCCAAAGAACAGGGGGCGTGGCAAAGAAATCGGAAGGGGCCAAAGAATAGACATTTAAATTTGAATTTTAGTTTTTGAAATTAGAATTTCCCCCACAAATTGAGACTCTATTCTTAAATAACGGATGCAACGCCACATTTGGGGGGACAGGGGGGACAGTCGAATTGGAACACCACAGCGTGCTTTTACCCGATTAAAAAACCCCCGTCCCGAAGGGTTTTCGAGGGAAAAACCGTGGCAGCAATCAGCCTGCTGACAAACTGTTCCAATATATACGAAATGCAAAAACACACAAATATATACACTCCAGGCGGGGGCAAAGGTGGGCTCGCAGATCCAGTACCACCTGAATGTACGATCCTAGAGCACGTACTGACGGTGTGTTCAGCATCAAATGTAGGGGCAAGTCCGGCCGTACTAAGGGAACGTATCTGGCCTAGATCTGACTGAATCCCGGGCAACTCTGGAAAGTGTGAGACTCATCCTCAATGGCACACGTTTGACAGCACTGACAGAGCCTGTCCTGGCGGGGCTTTCCAATCCACCTACCTTTCGATCGCGGAGATGGTGGGCACCCGTATGCCGAATGGAGGCAATGAGTCCGCACTTTTCGGGGCAGCCGGGAACGAGGGTAGAGCAAGGGGCCCGGACCAATCTTGATTGATGTGCTTCTTGTAATAGGCGTTTTGACCCTTTCAGAGCCGGGTCCCGTGAGCTTGCCAAAGAAGCAAGTGTCCGGCATTCTAGCGGTAGCTGTCACGATCGGCCTCTGTGTCCACACTGACGATCATTATCCTCACGTTCCATCTGGCGAACCAGCGATCTCTTACCCTCCAACAAATTCCACGAGGCGCCTGCGGGCCCATTGCCACACAGAAGCCAGGTGCGGGAGCCGAGTATCACCCATATTAACCACTTTCAAAATAGACGATGTGTCTATCAAACGCTGCCGTTAGGCGGCAAGAATCCAGTTTCAGCAAAAAATCGATGGGGGACTGAAAGGTTTCACCCCAAGTGCCCGTGCCAAAAATGCCTCACACTGCTCCAAGTCATTCCGTGTCGCCAAAGAGACGGCCAGGGCCCCAAACCTCGACCCGTCTGAAGGACGAGGGCTCGACCCGGTGCAAAACAGATGTGGACTGATGACCCCAATCATAGAGCTCGCCTGGTGACTGTTGTTCGCATGGCATAAAGCTTTTCAGCTGGCACCCATAAGCGGATGGATGTCTCCCCAACAGAGCAAGGAGAGGAACTCCACCCCTAGGTACTTGTAGGTGGACGGACCTCCACAAAGTTGTCCTCGATATGTGAGTGCAGGGGCGTGGGGTGGCATGAAGAGGATATGAGAACCACCCCGGTCTTGGCCAGATTCACGCCAGCATGTCGTAGAAATCCGGCGTATCGTGTTTAGGGCATCCGATGAGATCGCATAGCTTCGGGTGTGGGCCGGAAGGTCAACATCGGCCCGATAGATGAGCCGGTGGATGACCTGGTGCAAAAGTCAGATGCCATCCCCCCATGCTCGAAGCCGTGGCTCTAACCGGGTCAATGTAGAGGCCAAAAAGTTTTGGTGAGAGGGCAGCCCCGCCAGACCACGATACTAATTGGTGAATGCTTGGTTAAAACCGGTGATCCCCGCCAAAACAACTCTCATACAGCCTGTATATGGCATTCTCGCACAGCAGCCCAGCCCCGATTACGCAGCCTTCAGCCTACGCCTTTTTCCCCGGACCGTATCGAAAAGCCTTCGCGAAGTCCACAAGCAGAATACAAGTCCCGCCGATGGTTTTGGTTGTCTTCAATCGGTGGTCGGTGTAAAGATATGGTCAATCGTTGAGTGGCGGGGTCTAAAGCCTCTTGTGTGGGGGCTCGCACATCCGCCGCCTCCAGCCAGGGTCAATCTATTTGCTTTCGAGAATGCCAGATAACAGTTTGGCAAATCTTGAACTTATCATGATCGTCCGTAATTGGCGGACAAAGGTGGGTCGCCAGCCTTGTGAATGGGGACAACCCCGCTTGTGGTCCATTGTCTGGGAAACCTTCCCCGCAATGCTCTATTGAACAGGGGTAGTGAGGATCGGCACCGCCGGGTCCCACCGCCCATTTGAGTAACTCGCCCGCATACCGTCGAGATCACCGCCTTGCCATTAGCCGCCCGTAGTGTCAGCCCACAACATCCTCCTCCTCGAGTAGAACCAATGGGGGCCATCCCCTGGGGGTATGGGCGTCACGCCACCCCGTGGGTCATAGAGCCGCCGCAAGTACCGCCCCACCGCCTGGTGTGATCCCCGTAGGCCGGGCTGGCCTCGGCCAAAGGTTCGAGGGATGAGTGTCCGCCAGGTACAACATCTCCCCCGGTGTTCGGCAAGGTATCGCCTTTGTCTCCTCTTCGGATGGGCACGAGATCGCGGTGGTGGCCTCGCAAGCCGGGTACCTCGATCGATAATGTGACCTGAAGCCGCGCCATGCTATTTACACCGCATCAAACCCACCGGTTACGCCAGAAAGGTTGTTGCCCCCGAAGGCTACGCCGGGAGGGGGGTCCTAAAACACCTGTCCGCAGATCCCGTAATAGCTCGCCAAACCGGTCTGCTCGCTGTTTTAGTGTGGGGGTCCGCAGAATCGCCGGGTGGCGCCCATGAGCATCTCTCGGCGTGATCCTCTCGCCGCTTATAATCCAGTCAAGAATCGAGGATGGCGAGGGGCTGGCATAGTGGGGGTTCCGCGCGCTTGCCAAGCCATGTCCAAATAAAGTGGGAGGTGATCTGAAGTCGACCTCCTCATCCCAACCGTCGGTGCCCACCCTAAACCACCGATGAGATGCATATCTTGGCGCGAACTATGAGCACATAGTCCACCACACTAGACCCTCCCCCCGATTGTCCTATCTGCAGTGCATCGCGTGAGAAGCAGAGCCACCGTGATGTGCCATTGCAAATTATCAAGTCAAAAATACCGCGATAGCAGAGCAACCGTCGCAAAGCGAAAGGACTGGTTGTCATCCTAATCCTCGGGCGGGTTGCCTCTGCAAGGTATGAGCCGCAGGACATCGTCGCCGAGGGGGTCAAGTCTCATGGGCTGCTCTACTCCCCGTCCGTGCATTGAAATCCCCAAGAAGGATCTAATTCTACCCAATCAAGCTTGGCTGGCCAGATGTCATCATATAGATCGACATAAGGGTCCATCCTATCCGCATCGGAGTGGCTGCGATAGAAGGTGCTCTCTCATGAGGGAAATAACAAAGCGCCGTAAAAGAGGGTTGCCACCGGTATTATGCACACGAACCCACAAGTACCGGTTGTGTCTATCTCTCTTAAGAATCATGCCAAGGTTGTCCGGTAGTAGCAAGCAACCCCACCATGACCCCTCCGTCCTATACACTGTATTGAAGATCGAGAAATGTTGGTAACCCTACAGATCGTAGCTTTGTGCGTCTGATGCTCCCATGTCTCCATGAGAAAGATGAGATCCATATCGGGCCCACGAGTTGAAACTATCCCTCTTTCGCCAAGGGAAGCCTCGACAATTCCATGAGACCACCCTGAGGCACAATTCCTATTTGTCGTCGGCCCAGGTGGTATCACCCGAAATGAGTGGGGAGGACGAAAGCAGAGGGCCGAAAGGAGAAGTAGATGGAGCAGCAGGCAAAGATGTGGCTGAGAGGGCGCAATCGGAGGGAGCAAGAGTAGGAGCAGGAGAAGGGGACTGCGGGTAGGAGAAGCAGAAGCAGGGCCACGCTCACCGCCGGACAGGGCTGCGGGTCTCCGCAGCAGAAGAGTGTGGCTGGGTGGAAAATGTGCATCCCCGCCTCAACCAATCCCTCCTTGGTAGCGGATGTCTCGACCCCGACAAGCTCCCCGCCTCAGGTGCCTCCCTGCAGGGGTGTGAGGTCCCGTCCCACGCATGTGGACGCCCCTTCAAAGATCTTGCCCTGGGCGCAATACGCATCACGCACTGCGAATCCGGCGCATTAGGGACATCCGCAGAATCGCTGCATAGGCCCTGTGGAATGTCATCCGATCGAAAGTATGTGTTTCGGATGTTGTGGGCGGTGACTCTCCCTCCTCTTCCCCGGACATGCCTCGACTACCGATATGGCCTCTCCGTCCGCACTCTTGGAGTTCTCTGCCCTGCCGTCAAAGGTGGGCGGGCCGAGGCCCCAGGCCGGGTGGTGGTGGTGGTGGCCGGGATGGCGCGGGGTGGCTTGGAGGCGGGGCAGCAAGCAGGTGGGTCCCGGGCCGCCGACGCAAGCCGCGCATACCGGGAGGGTAGCGGGGTAGCGGCCCGCCGCCCCTCGCCCCCAGAAAGCCTGGAGCTCAGCCTCTGCGTGGCCCGGCCGCCGCTTGGCCATCTCCCCTCGCCCGCTGACCGCCGCAGCATGGACTATGAACCCTCTGTGGGGAGACCCCGCCCTCCTGGATGGATGGCTGCCTGCAACCCCCGGAGCTCCAAGCTCGAGTAGCGAGGGCGCAGCTTGAGCCCCAGCACACGGGCGCCCGTGAAGCCGGGCTTGCCGCCCGACGACTCAAGAACCCGGCCGGGTTCCGGCTTGCTCGGCAGAGCTTCCAAGGCCGGTACATGGTGGTGGCTTCTCAACCTCTTCGACCAAGCCGAGACACTTTAACCATCGTCGTGCATTGCCCGCTCCCTCTCGTGCCATGGTGTCGAGTGATGAACCGCGAGTCTGGCGGGCCTTGTGTCGTGACTCTGCCTGGCTCTTATTCTTGGGTTCGAAATGTGCCGGAGCCAAGGCCATCTTCGTCTTTGTGTCGCGGGTCTCGGGGCGTGGTGCGGTTCTTCGACCACCGGTTGCTTTACGAGCTCATGGGATGCCGGGACTCCATCTCCCTTGCCATACCAGCCGGCCCAGTGAGCCTTGTTAGCCTCAATGCGACGCTGTTAGCCTCCAGCCCGCTTTGGCGTGGCTTCAATTCTCTGCCCGAGGCAGGAGTTCATGTGTGGTGCGAGCAATCAATCCTGCCTTTCGATATGGCCTTGCCCGGGGGCTTAGCCTTGGCAGAGCCTCCTTCTTCATGGAGGATGACTCTCCCATCCATGATGGCTGATCCGGGGCCCGTTTAGTGGCGGCCCCTAAGCCTTGGTTTTCCCGTGGCCCATCTTCCGTGGCCATGATCGGGGTGTGGCATGTCAAGCAAGGTTTAGGCTATGGCGTGGGCTTGTCATGTCCGGCGGGGGGCTAAGGCGAGCTATGGCAGGGCTATGGCGTGGTTGTGGCCGAACTAGGCAAGGCCAAGAGGCAGTTGGTTGGGCTATGGCAATGTCAGGCAAATGTTGGAGCCTAGCTCAACATTATTCTGTGCCCTGACTTCCAAAGGCTATGGGGTCTCTGGCTGTAAAAAGCGTGCTCATAATCCAATTTGGGGACCCAAAATCGCAGTCAGAGCACCTTTTGGGGGTTTGGGGGTTTGGGGGTTTTGGGGCTAGAGAGAGATTGTAAACCCTAGAGAGAGAAAGCCAGAAAGGGGCAAATCAGCATAGCATAGTAATAATAAATAGGATAATTTTCTTTGCATAAAATCGTGGAAGTCATTTAAGTAAGAAAACATGTGATATAAGGATAAAAACAATGCTGCGGTTCTATTGCGCTAGCTATAGAACCGCCATTCCTTGGATGGGGACGCCACCTCAGCCCATTTTTCCCTTTTTATAGTCCATTTTTTCTTCTCTTTGGCTATCGGCGTTCTCCTTGAGCTTTTTTCCTAGCTTCATCCTCCTCTACCTAGTTTTGTTACCTCCTAAAGTTTGTCACATTCGAAAGCTCTACACGGAATCCTGGCCGGTGCAGTGCGTGTTGCCTAAAGCGCTGCGTTCAACAAAGTTTTCAAGACATCTCCCGCGTTATGGCCCGGATCAAAGGCGTTCCTAGCACTTCTCGGGGTTTCTTTGCGGGCTCGAAAGGGCCAAGCGAATTAAAAGCCATGCAACGCCCCCTTCCACCCGCCTATGCGGGCGTGCTTTCGCTCCCTTCTTTGTTTAGATTGCCTCTGAGGGTGTCCATGCGCTATGCATACCCCCTGGCGCTTTGTTGAACTGTCACCCCAATTTTTTCCTCTATTGGATGCACGGGCCTACCTTCTCACTCTGGCTCGGCTGGTCCATCTCGCTTTTTCCTCATGTCTTTTGCCTGCATCTTCACCTCCTGTGTTCTCCTTTTGCCTCTGTGGGCCCCCTTTGTGGGATTGAGCCACTCTTTGCTTCCACCATGAGTTAAGTAGCGGTTCCCTCCTCTCGACCCATGGATATGGTGCCCTCAGTATGCCGGACCCTTTCGCCACGGATGGCGCAGATCCAGAGCCTTCAATCAACCCTCTCTTCTAACACTACGTTCATGGCAGATCAGTGCTGCGCGCCAAGTTCGCGTTAACGTTCGTGTGTCGGTTCCCAACTTTAAGAGGGAGTCAACGCGCCATCAGTATGAGTTCCTTTGTACGACGGAGTCCAGATTCCGGGAGCTTCATGCTCGATTGATTGCCTTATCTCCTCGAGTGCCCGATGCTATCCTCCAGATTGTCGAGGAAGAATGTGCTCCTATCACCACCGTCATTCCTCATCTGGGCATCGACCCCTCCCCTGCTGACGATTTGGCTTCTGCTTCTATAGTCCTTAACCGTCTCCAGGCCGCTCTTCCTTTCTGGCAGTCTATATGTTCCTCGCAGCAAGTCTTGCATTGGATTCAGTTTGGTTATCGCCTCCCTTGGTTATCTTCTTGTCCATCGGTTGCTTTCTCCGCCCCGAACCATTCTTCTCTGTCCGCCCACCTAGAGTTTGCTCTTTTCGGTTATCCCGGATCTCTTATGCGACGGGTCTTTGCGTCCCAGTCCTCTCCCGGTTCTTTTGCTCCCCTTTGGGTGTCGTCCCCAAAGCCCTCAACAAGTTTTGCCTTATCCTTGATTTGCGTTGTTTGAACTCCTTCTTGACCATCCCCTCCTTCCGGTACGAGTCTCTTCAGTTGCTTTCACATTTATGTCTATCTAAAGATTTCCTCTTTGCAGTCGACCTTAAGTCTGGGTATCACCATGTCTCTATCTGGCCTCCTCACCGCACTTTTTTGGGATTTGAGCTTGAGGGTCTATTCTATGTCTTTAATGTTCTCCCTTTTGGTCTTGCTTCCGCTCCTTTTGTCTTTACCAAGTTAGTTAGGCAGTTAGTTCGGTTTTGGCGTGGTCGGGGTATCCGTTGCTTGCCCTATGTCGATGATATCTTGTTTTTATGCCAGTCCCTCCCTGAGTCTCTCCAGATTCGCGTCATTGCCGATTTGCAGTGGGCCGGTTTTCTCTTGGCATGGAAGAAGTGTCGTTTTCATCTCTCACACCGCACAATCTTCTTAGGCTTCATCGTAGATGCTCAGGAAGGTTTCTTTCGCATTTCTCGAGCCAAGAAGAAGCGGGTCTTGTCTCTTTGCTCTAGTATGTTGGCCTCCCAGTATGTCACCCCTCGCCTCATTGCCCGCTTTCTTGGTTTTATCCGGTCTGCAGCTAGTCCCAGTCATCTTTGTCTTGCCTTGACTTGGGGCCTCAATTCAGATTTGCGCGATGCGGACCTTTGGGATACCCCTCTCCTCTTGTCGCCTCTTGCGTCTCAGGAGATCCGGTTGTGGGAGACTGTTATACGTCATTTCGATCGAGCCCCTGTTTGGCCCCCACTGCGTAGTCAAGTCTACCTTGGGTTTTGATGCTAGCGATGAGGGCCGGGGTGGCTGGCTTTCACGCCCGGTTCTCGCCTCTCTCCTTCTCGGTGTCTTCTCGGCCGGATGCTGTCCTCAATCTTCCACTTGGCGCGAACTCTTTGCTCTTTTTTTCAGATCCCGCAGCGGTTGTGCCCTTTGTCGACCGCATCTCGCGTGGATAGCTCATGGGGATAACCAAAATGTGTTTTTCTATTACGTATCGGCGGTTCACGATCTCCCGATCCTTCATTTGTTGCTCCTTGAAGTACTAATTTTTGCTATCAAAGATCGGATTCATTGGAGCCATTGTGGGTTCCACGCTTGGAGAACGAGTGGGCTGATTATCTATCGAAGATTCGGGCCTTTGACGAAGTTTTCTCTCCCCCATCTGTTTTTCATCTCTTGGAGGAGCGCTGGGGCCCTCATCATGTGGATCGTTTTGCTAGCCCATCCAATGCCTTGCTGCCAGTCTTCAACACTAAGGATTGTTACCCTCATCGGATTCCGCCTCGATGCATTGTTCTATGATTGGCGCCCGTTCAATAACTACCGCTTTCCCTCCTTTGCCTTGATTCCCCCGGTATTGCATCATGCTCGTCTTTGTAGAGCACGCTCACGCCCGGGTGCACACAATGGGACCGTATAAAATACGCGGCGCGTGTACGGAAGGGGGTTTAATTGAAGGTATTTCCGTACGTATACGTACGGATGACATAAGGGTCCAAAAATGTCTACCCACGTTAGGGGTAGGATGCAATGGTCTACCCCCAATTTTTTAGATAATGTTAGGGTATTGTCTTTTTTTTTGGTCGAGTAAACTTCGAGGGCTCCCGTCGGGCGGTCCTTGAGCACCACCGAGTATCACCGAAGCCGGCATTCAAAAGCTCTTGGGAGCTTTCAAGCATCCGCATTAGGCGTCTCTTCCAGCCTCGGTTTGGTCTCGGTTCGCGATATTCACTTCTTGATTCGGTCTCGATTTGCAGTATTCACTTCTTCATTCGGGTATTGATTCAGCGATATTCGGTCATTTGGTTTGGCAGTATTCACTTCTTCCAGTAGTGCTCTAAGTAAATCTCATTTGGTCGGCATTTGGAATGGCACAAGAAGATACAGTAAGGCCCTCTGTTTCTCTCTTTTTATATGAAGCATGATACTTTATATGTTGGAGTTTTAATATAATTTGTTGTTGGAGTTTTAATGGCTGATGTGCCAAAACTTTCTGAGTTTTAAATTTCTTGTTTGCTAAGAATGTGTATATTTTGTTGGCTGGAAGAAGTCTCTGCAGCAGGCCAGAATGAAACGATACGAATGAGGGAGAAGATTTTAAGCCAAATAAAGTCACATTCATTCATGTTCTTTTTGCATTTAGTCATGCAGGTCTGCTAGTCATGCAGGTCTGCTTCATAGTTTTTGCAATTTGTAGTAGGATGTCTACAGTCTTTGAAAGAGGCTTTAGTTTTTCGCTTCCTATAATGGCACTAAGATTATTAGTCATGAGTTCAAGAACAAGGCATCTTCTCTTCACAGACCTTTCTATCTTTAACCATTAACAGACCATTAATAGGCCTTTCTTTACCATTAACAAGGCATCTTTTCTTCTCTGTTTTACCATTAACAGACCATTAATCTTGCCATGGAATGTTTCAAAGGAATGCAGGTGGATGGGGTAAAGTCAGATGAGGTGACCTTCACGACTTTCTTGACAACATGTGTGACCCTAGCAGCACTAAAGCAAGACAAGCTTCACCAAGACAAAGTCATCCCAAAGCAATTTATGTCTACCAGGGCTGGAACGCTTTGTAGCTTGTCAATACCATTTTCAGTGATGAATTGTTTTGAGGAAATGCATAAGGAAGGTTTAAAGCGAAACATTGTGTCATTGCAGCACACGTGCAACATGGACAAGACCTTTTAGCTTAGGAAAGTTTTAAAAGGCTGCAGTGTGAAGGCATGCAGCCGAATGAGATAACAGCAGAATTCTGATATCATGAAGGCCAAGTACCTTTTGGATATTGGAAGGCTTCAGTGGTTAAATAGTCAGGGTATGGTAACCAAAGTGGTATCTCCAGAGAATAAACTTTTGATGGCTTGATGGCTTCAGTGGTATCTCCAGAGAATAAACTTTTGATGGCAAAATGGGCATAATTATGCTCTATTGCAGTCGTGTAGGTTATAGGCTGCGACTAAAGAACTTGCAGTTTGATGAAAAACCAGAGCATACTGTGCTGTGGAGCTCATGTTGTAAAAATCGCAGTTACTTACACTGAACCTCCTATGATTGTTTAAAGAACAGGTATGGCAGAATGACTACAAGTGTGCTCCATTGCTAGTCATCTAGACCATAGGCTGTGGTAATGAGCCTGCGGTTTGACGCATACACAAAAACAGGAGCATACCATGTTGTCGATGTTAATTCTTATTATGTTTCAATTTTGGAAGCGAGTGATCTTATTTTGTGACATAAACTGATTTGTGGATTTGTGAAAGAGCACATGGGGATGGATACAGGTCTACCTCTCAAGTTATATTTCTTATGTCAGCCTTTTCAGTTGTCATAAAATTTGTTTTGAAGGAAACCTCCACTTTATTGAGTTTTAGGAACTCCAGGCATGCATGACAAATTGAACATGCTAGCATGCATCCACATGAGCAGCATAATGGAATGTTGTATACTAGGTTAATGAAGCTTAGTTTGGTGAGGCTTTGTTCAAGAATTTAGGGACAATTTTGTTAACATAGCAGTGTAACTTCTTTTTTCCATCTGCTGCAGCAGTAGATACAGTATACTAGATGAGAATATTTTAATCTTTGTGTGAGCGTTATATATTTAATGTGCAGCAAATTCGAATACAAATGTTGCTCATTTATAGTTGGAAGTACTTCCGAAACCATAGAAACGGGATGTGGCATTTATATTGTAAGCAACTATTGCTGCTTCAAGATTTCTAATATGACCAATATGCTTCTAAAAGCCCAAGCCTTAATAGTACGGGGATACCCTCTTCGTCATAAACACAAAAGAACATCCGCAAATCCTATTGTTTAAATTCGGTTTTTCCGAGGTTCCGAAAAGTTTTTAGAATTTTTTTTAAGGTTAATTTCCTAAGATTACTAAGATTTTGGCTGCCGGCACAAATTCCCGGTTATCCAAAAATCGGGATGTTTTTTTCCCTCAATATTTCATCAAGTTTTTATTTCTTTCTGTTGTGGGTGTCCTTATCCGATCCATCTTATTTTGGTAACATCGTGCATGCTTCCAGCCATCGACATGTCCAGGTTTTGAATCAGTGGACGATTTGCTTAGTTCGTTGTGCAATATTCCCTAAACTGTGGTTGGATCATATAAAAATCCTGAAAGATTTTTGCGTATGATTTTATGGGTTCGTGTTATTGCCGGATATGGAATTTTCAGCTCCACGCATGGATGCCACATGATAGATCCCGAGGTTGAAACACAGTTTTCCTGGGCTGGACTGTCTTAGTTTGTATTGGCAAAAGCTCAAGTTTTCTGCCTGAGGAAACTCATTCTTCCGTTTTTGCAAGTATGTACTTCTTCGGATGTATGGTGTTCCTTGATTTTTATGTGCATCTCTAACTTTAGTATCTCTGTTATCCACGCAGTTTAGAGAACTAGAACATCCCATCTCACGAATTTATTGGTTTTCGTGTGCTCTGCAGAGTCCTGAGTGATCGCTGTCATGGTATTACTTAGGTCAAATTTCTTGACTGATTGCATATCAAGCTCTGATATTTCTTAACTCATACTTACCATGCATGATATGGTTGCCAGCGAATAGGGATGGATAGCTGCATCAAATGCAGAATTGGTTTATTGCTTCAAGAATTGGTATTTCATTCTTTATTATTGGGCTTGAAGGCACTACGAAGTTATTTAATTAGATTTGTTCATCTATATCAACATGTTTTCATGGCTATCATCCTTGCATAACAAGGTAAGCATTTTGTTGTATGCAACTTCTATTCTTACCCATTAATATCATTGATCGATAGAATTGCAGTACATAGAAGTTCATTTTGAGCCATGTTTGTAATTGCAGTGAGCTGAAGTTCACCGTATCTGCTATGTGCAGGTACTTCATTCAGCATCTTTACTTGCCTGTATGCAGCCACTTATGGCCACGTTTTCCATTTTCAAGGTTTATCTTTTGCGGTTGTTGCATTATGAACACTTGATGCCCGTTATAAGCTCAGAGTAGGGATCCTTATTGTTAAATGTTAAATGTGCAGAAGAACACTTTAGATGCAGACTATTTGCTCCAGAATGATTCAGGTTAGGCACTGTTTTGGAGCCCCTTTCCGTTTTTTAAGTTTTATAGCAGATTTTCTGGAGTCCTTGAAGACAGGGACTCCCTTTTTGCATCTCTATTTTTAAGTCCTTTATTGTATGGCTCTCAAAATCGTTCTGCTTGGTTGCTACATGGAAAGGCATGGTTGTTGTGTATGATATTTGGTTCCCAAAACTTAGAAACTTAGAAGCTTTTGCAATAGGATAAGTTTTGCTTGCAAGAGAAACTTATAATATGGAGCATGTAGTGCAGGACTTCGAATCCCCAGCGGAATACATGGTATGTTTTATTTCTGTGATTGATCCACCAATAGAAAAAGTCAAGAGTTTTTATTACTTCGAGGTACATAGAATATGGAAATATTAGCTTGACTTCTCTTCTTCCAGATCTGCCATTGCTTACAAATATATACCTGATGATGTAGTTGCCTACAAATTGTGGCAGCATAGTCCATTGGAGCAGCTATTTGTGCAGCTTCAAATTGAATGTTCTGGCTATAGCACCAGCAGTAGACTACTCTGTATTGCTTTTCTACTTTCTTTTTGTAATTTCACCATGTCTGATTCCATGTGTTTATTGTGGTCATAATGGACTAATAGTTTTGTTGGTGGCATGCAGCAGAATCTTTTGTGCTAAAGGATTGAATAAGATAGTGAGAGGCAAATGTAACATCTGGCCCATAACGGAGAGCTTCATTCCACAAGCCGACAAGTTGAGAAGTTATCACTTCTGATACAAGTGAGAAGGTATGAGATGTAAGTCCATTTCCCACTAAGTTGCAAGATTATCTACAAGAATATTGCTATATATGTGGTAGATTAAGAAATCAAACTCATCTACGTATCTAGAATAGCTTTGCTATGCAGATTTAGAGGATATATCTCCATTCATTTTTCACGAATTCCATCTTTTCCTGTGAGCATTCCAGATTTGCTAGCATCCAAGCACAACTTCAAGATTACAAAATCCAAATTCAACATGGTAAATTGCAAGCACAATTTCTTCAATCTAGGTAAGAGTTATATCCTTTGCTCTCAGCTTGCATTTTAGATTTGTTCTTCAAAGTATATTGTATGTCATTCTGACCACTTGCAAAACTACTAGCTTGCCAATTAACATTATGAGATAGTGATGTCTTAGCTTCATTTATATCATTTCTTATGGATTGATAATGGTACTTCATGGTTGCTCAGGTTATTGCCCCTTTGAATGGAGCAGAATGCAACCATGTGGAAGCAAGTAAGTGCTCTTTGTATATCAGTTCTTTGGGCTTCTCACCCTTGGTTTCAAAAATAGATTGCTCTTTGAAGTCTCGGATAATGCAAAACATATATTTAGGTGTTGCTTTTGGCTTGGAGGTAATTTGACCGTGTATAGTCAGCACTTCTATCTTTTGCTCTAGCAAATGCATTTGCATTATATTGTTGCTTTTTGCATCATAGGGTGGTGGAATATCGCAATTGAACCAACAACAACCAGCACTTGAGGAACCTTTTGCCAACCCAAGTGGAAAGGCACCTATCTCTGCAAATGGAGCTGTTATGGGTTCTGATTCCATGAATCTCTATCAAGATGCAAGAAGCTATCGTCATTCAAATCTTGACATGAGGTGTAGATCTTTTGTTCATGTAATTTAGGCCCTGTGAATAATGCAGATGTTTAAGTTTATTGTGCAATTTTAAGAGAGTTGATTTTCCTATAAAATAAGTAATGAGTCCATTCTGCAGAAATGGTGTTGTGACATTATTTTGCATTAAGCACAAGTTGTTTGGAGCTGAGTATGTCAATACTGAATCGACAGCAGATACATTGATGGACTGGGACAGGGTGTAGAGTGGTAATGTAGATTGTCATAATTAGAAAAAAAGGAAGACCAAGGTTTATGGCATGGATTTATTACTGTCAACACATTTTCACTGTGCAAAGTAACTGCTACGTACGTTAGAGCGACTGCAGTTACATAACTCTGAGTGATCGAGAAGAAGGTTATGGCTCACGAATACACTGCAGTTTGTTATTTTTTTCTCCGCATCAGCAGCTTCATGGTGAATTTGAAGTGCTAAAGTGATATTACCCTTAAATTCTAAACTTATATTTCACCAGCCATGTTATTGTGGGTTTCTTATGCAGCCTTTTCCAATCACAAACCAGGATTACTGCTCGCTTATGCAGCTTTCGCTGGCCTCCAGGCCAACTGCGTGTTATTGTCATCAAACAGACCTTATCAGGCTGATAAGGAATGCTTGAGCTTTTTCAGAGGTTTTGAAATACTCAGAGTAGATGAGGAATGCTTTAGGACTGCCCAACCACCTTTTTTCCTTCCAGATGCGCGTGCACAGAATGCTTAGTAAATGCTAAATGTCCAAAAGTATACATGCTAAAAACTACTTTTATGGTTTGTAGTTTAAAGTTGCTATTAGAACGTGTTGTGTGGTGCATGATGTTCAAGTGTCTACATCAAGATGTTAAAATGTACTGGACTTGCATTGTTACACATCAAGATGTTAAAATGAACTGGACTTGCATTGTTTCTGGTTCGTCTTGCAAACAGGGATCATGTCTCATATCAATCATGTTCAGGAGTAAGCAACTTCCTGTTGTGTGATACGGATCTGCTCAAATTCTAGAAGTAGTTGCGCGTCCAACCAAGCATTTTTTGGATTAAGTATAGCATTTGCTGAATTCCAAGTAGATTCATGGTTGCAAAGCCCAGCAACAACATTGTATTTGCACCATGCAACAACACAACTTAGCACAGTTGCAAAGTCTAGCAACAACATTTTATGACATTATATTTGCACTGTGCAACAAGACAGCCTAGCATAGTTGCAAAGTCCAGCAACATTTTATTACAGGCATTGAAAGAGAATTGTTGGTCTTTCATGTGGAATTGGGATATAATTGAAATGGCAGGCCACTGCATCCAACTGTTTTATGTGTTGTAAATGTTTAATTGAGCAATCACAAAGCGAAGAATCACAGAGCCAATATATAAGTATTTTAACATATTGCCTAGCATCTACCTGATGTTGTGGAACGACGATTATTGCTTCAATTATTTATGCAATGTGAATGTGCAGTTGAAAATTTGGAAAACCAAGTGTGCCCCGCATCTACTTGATAATTTAACTGTTTATCTGATGTAAATGTGTAGGTGACTGTACTAGAGCCAAGTGTGTAGTGCAATGTCTAAATCTTTTATATGACTACAATTTCGTGGTTGTGCGACTTGGTAGGTTCAAGCCAACATTGATGCAACATATCAAATATATCAAACCATTTACTCCTGTTCCCCTATATATTTTAACACAAATTACCTAAAGACCCATCTCGAGTTCATATGGACCTAAAGCCCGGCAACGCCGGGCACCATAACTAGTGTATATAGTATGACACAAATTTGTTTGTCATGGAAGAACATTTGTTTGTTTATTTGAACATAGAACATTTGTTTGTTTATTTGAACATTTACAAATATCTATAGTAGAACGCAGATTTATTTAAGAGGTTGAAATACATTAATAAACAAGATCTCATGCATGCAAATCCTTCCAATGCAATAAAGTGTATCCAACACACCCTTCCGCTAATATAAAGGGCAAACTGGGAGTGACAAATTGCAAGTTAGTTTTAAATTGTAAATAGCAATTGTGGTTGGGCTGAAATGCTATATGAACTTGATACATCTATTTAATTTACTTCATATTTGTTGCCACCATGACACCATTTTCGTATCAACACAAATTGTGAGATATGTGTGCGTTCTTTTCTATTCTATTCTATTCTATTCTTTTAGATCTGGGTCTTAGATATGAATTTTTTTTTCCAACAACTTATTGTGTAAGATTTTGTACATTACTTGTACATATCCTTAGGATGTTTTGGAACATTTTGCAGTACATTTTGTCTTTGTTGCTTAGTCTTTGGGGACATTTTGTCTTTGCGAATATATTTTTAAGATACAATACATTGTTCTAACAATCAAGATCATGTTGCAATGAGAAGTCCTTACAACCCAAAAAGAGCGCTAAAGCAAGGACTTGCATAATTTGTCTATTCTTATAATTGTCCCTCTTGTCCCCAAGTTAAACCCAGGTTAACCCTAAACTATAGCTACTTAACACTCAACTTGGTCACTCAAATAGTCAAATGTATATATAACTTGATCGAGGGCACTTGTGGGCAGGCTTGTAGCAGCTTGTAGTAAGGTGTAAATGGATTTATGAAACTTATTCTATAAATATGGTAAGGGGTCTGGCTGAATTTGGATAATTGATTGTACAAATATGGTAGAGGGTATGACTGAATTTATAGAATTCAAGGTACATATATGGTAGGGGGTATATTTGGAGTTTCTAAAAAATTCCGTATAAGGGGGTTTTTTCGTGGATTTTTAACCGTATAAGGGCCTTTTTCTTTAACCCTGTGCACGCACATGCCATATAGACCTTACATTAGCTTCACCCCCCGGGGCTCACGCTAGTTGTCTTCGCTTGGCCTTCTGCACCGTGGTGGCCGTTGCTTGCCGTCGATTCCTCTTCTTGGCAGTCCTTTGTTCACGATGCCGTCTTTTTTCATGAATTTGCTCATGCCTTACTCCCATCACCCTCGTCTCCCATTGCAGGCTCTCGCCGACATACTGCTTTATTTGCCTTACGTTGTAATTTTTTCGATTAAATGGATCTTTATTGGTTCAGCTGGTCATTTTTTCTCTTTTTCGTTTGTCTTGTTCTAAGTTATGTTTTTCTAGTTTAGGGGTTGCTTGGGTTTTGCTTGTCGTGTGCGTAGCTAGAAGTTGTTTAACTTTGAGGTTTATGATAGGTTTTGACTACTGTGGTTTGTCTTGTTTTCCAGATATCTTACCTTTCTTCGACGATCCCTCTTTGCCCTTCTTCACCTCGGCTTTGGTATCATCCTCCAAATCCGTGCTTCATCTACCTTGCTTAGTTACTCCTCCGGCTTGCTATCTTTTCATTGAATTGGTGCAAAATTCTTGATGGAATTCTGACACTACCGCTTCCCCTACATGTTCTTTTGCCTTTTTCTCCTCTTTGGTATCCGCCCATCGCAGTCCTACCTCCATCCATGGTATAAACCTGTCACAAGAATTGCCTTTTTTCACGGCCTGGTCAACTTCCCGTCTTCTTGCTTCATCAGGCAGCCCCACGTGTCCATTGCCCTTCACGAGCCGCCCACAATCGCCGCCCACGCTCGCCGGATCATTTCTTTGCTTACCTCACAAGACGCCGATTGGCGTGGTATTATGAAGGCCTGCCTTGTCACAATCTGCTTTGCTGGGTTTCTTCGTGTCTCTGAGGCCCTGCATCTGAATTGGCGCGAACCTTTCTTTCTTCCCTGACCATGTCCAGTTGCATATCCGCAAATCCAAATGCGACCAAGCTGCTGCCGGCCAGGAAGTCCTCATAGCTCGCACTTTTTCTCCCTCTTGTCCTGTAATGTTACTGCAACGTTTGTTATCTGCCTGTGGTTTTCGCACCTCGGACCCACCTTCAGGTGGACCGCTTTTTCGCTCTTCCTTGGCTTCTTCGCGCCCGTTGTCTTATGCAGCTGCTCGCTCCTGGTGGTTCGAGTCTCTGCGTCTTATCGGCTTGGAGCCTCAGGCATTTGGCACCCATGCTGGTCGTAGGGGGGGCGCCACCGTCGCTGCTGCTTCTTCCGTCCCATCGGACATTGTCCGCTTCCCATAGGCGTTGGCGCCCGCCTCCCATTCGCTATGTTCTTCCCAAGATTCGTGAGCCTCATCGTGTCTAGCCATCTTGGTCTTTGGTAGGTTCCTCTTCTATCGGCCACTTGTTGTATCGGGACCCATCCTAGGAATCTTTCGGGTTCTATTGTGCTAGCTATAGAACCGCCATTCCTTGAATGGGGACGCCACCTCAAAATTTATATTTTTCCCTTTTTATAGCCCATTTTTTTTTCCTCTTTGGCTATCGGCGTTCTCCTTGAGCTTTTTTCCTAGCTTCATCCGCCTCTACCTAGTTTTCCCGCCCCCTCCCTCTTAGTTGGTCAGCTTGGTTTATGGTCACTGATTTGGTCTCCTTTTTCATTCTCGGCATGGCACTATAGCCTCCGAGGCATTCTTCTTCTTTTATCTCTCGGCGTGGCGATGTAGCCTCCGAGGCAGCACTAGTCGGATGTTTTTTCCCGCGATGGTCATTCCGCGGATGGTTCCCGATTGGTCGGCTGTTGTTTCTTTGTTCAGCACTAATCGGATGTTTTTTCCCGCGATGGTCATTCCGCGGACGGTTCCCGATTGGTCGGCTGTTGTTTTCTTTGTTCAGCGTGGCCCTGGAGCCTCTGAACTTTTTTAGATATTTGATACATTTAATGCACAAATGTCTAACCCCTTGACGGGTCACTATCTTTTTCGTCTTGTCTTTGCAGGTTTTGGAGCTTTCTTGGTGGTCGGTTGTACGAGGTCGCGCAAGGGCGGGTTTTTTCCATTCTGTTGAGAGCGAGCACCAGTTTTCTCATCCTTGAATAGCCCGAGCGACGGATGATTGTTTTTGTATTCCCTAGTTTCAGCATGCTCTCGATGATTGTCTAGTTTCAGAGCACTCAAATTTCAAGTTTTTTCAAAGTTCTACCCCACTAGGGGCATCTATTTGTACTCAACGTTTTTACAAAGCTCAATGAGAACACCACTTCACTTCGGCCACTTGTTGTATCTCAGGACCCATCCTAGGAAATGAGTTAATGGTAATTTTGGTTTTAAAGATGGATTTTGAATCGAATGATTCTTGAGCAAGAGATAGAGCAGTTACGGTCATGTGACCGTGTGGAATTTTAAGCTGGAGTGCAGGATTTTGAGAACTCGCATTAAATGTCCTATTAAATTGGAAGAAATTTGGCGGTTTTAATATGGAATATTAAAACCATAGCTAATGGTTATTGTAAACATGGAGATGTAGCTATGCTAAGAAATAGCCTTGTACAGATATCGCACCTAGATGGTCTCTCAAAGATCAAGGGTAACTAAGGTGGCGTGTGGGTTGTCAAGTGTTGCAACTTAGATCGGGAGCTATGGAAAGTGGTATTTAATATGAGACATTTAGGTCCTTAGCTAAGTATTTATTTGTGACCATGAGATATTTTGGGTGTATGTGTGATACAAGATTGAGTTGGTCAAAAGAGCTACAAAACGCCTATTGGGGAACTTTTTAGAATAAGGTGGCATTGCTGGGTTACAAAATGCCTAAGGTGTAAATTGATTTATTAACAAGAGAATGTAAGTTGTCATAGCTAGCAGATTTAGTAGAGATATTGTATGTGAATTCCTTACGGGGAAATGCAATGAGATGCATAAGTATTGGGACTTACACCGGATCTTTGAACAAGCTACTTCAACCCGGACAGGTTGTATGGCAACGTCGGCAAGAGTATGAGTTAGGCACACATATAGTAAATCTGTATTGAACCTCATACATCATGGTCTTTGCATTGTCCCACTGTTGTCTTGGTACTTTGATGTCCCTTGAACCTCCTCGGTCGGACTTCTAGGTTCTATGGCCCTAGGTTGCTCCGGCATGCTTATGTTCATCCGTGATTCTCTCGTGGTATTCTTGTGCTCGCGGGACACCGGGCGAGTTTCCCTAATCAGAATGCTACGCCACCTCGGACTCCATAGTAAGAGGTCTCCTCCAAATACAGACGGGCCGGAAGGGTATGATATCTGAGGTTTACCCCACCAACTCTGCCGACGGGGCTCTGAATGTGAGCTGGCTGGGCATTTCTCTGCTAACAAGGCCTGCATGTAGGCTAGCTGAGCTTCTCATTGTCCCAGAGCTATATGTCATGATGGTTTGGTATTTGGATATGTTCTTTTCTTCTGATGTTCATGTTTGATATTTTCTTGGATTACATTGTCATTGTCTTAGCATTGTACTCACGTAGGATTTTCCGTCCGTATTTGTGCTTATCCAAGATTTCCAGAGTATTTCCATGCATGCAATGGGCAGCCGGGATCCCCACTTAGTCACGAGGACTAACCCTAGTAAGTGCATGTGCAGTGAAAGAGCAAGGCGATGGCACCAGCGCTGTTGTGGCTCATGGATGAGCGAGAAGCTTCTAGGGTTGAGTTCTTAAACATAGATATTGTAACCATTGAGAATATGGATTCTTTGGATGTTAATGTTATCTGATTATATTGAGATCTCCAGTATTTGCTCATTGAGTTTTGAGTGTGCAATTTAGCTGTGCAAGAGGAAGATTCAATTCTTCACCATATTCAATTGTTTGTCACACCAACCTAGAATTAGGGCAATATTGACAAGATCCCGAGTTGCCCGGAGGGTCAACTCAGCAGGCTCGTCACAGTTGGCATCAGAGCAATGTTGGATCTTTGGGAGTTGACTTGTTTGATTGTGCCATTGCGATGCTAATGGGTTTTCTTTCAGAGACATCAGGAGATGGTATCCTCAGAGGGAGGAGCAATATCTAGAGGGGGTTAGCATGAAGGTGCTAAGCAAGAATTCTCCATGTAAGCTTCAGAAGTAACTTTCGATGATGTGGAGGTACAGTTTTCCTTGTATAAATTTGGTGTATATATGATCATGATGGTTCCGATGGATTCAACAAGTGCTTAGATTCAGGATCACCCATGAGGACATGGGTTAATTTTTTAGAAGGGGAGACAAGCTGGTAATGGGGTTTTCTTTTGGGAGCTTGCAGTAATGGATCATTTAAATTATAAGCTAGGGGTAGTGGAATTTTATATGAAATATTAAAATCCTTAGCTAGGTGGTTTATTATAAATATGGAATGTGGGATGGAATTATATGCAGAGATGTGTGATATGAATTTGAACAAGGGAACCATCGGAACCTTATGGGGAATTGCCTTAGTGCAAACTCTGAGTATTGTGAAAATGCTGAGTATGAGATCTACTTCGATGTCATAGTACGAATCATTGGATAAGCTGCTTCAACATGTATGGGCAACATCGGCAATAGTATGAGCTAGGCACGTGTATAGTAAACATTCTAATGAACACCGCATGTCATAGTCTTCGCATTGTTCCACTGTTGTCTTGCTATTTGATTATGTCTGTTGGAACCTCCGGCGTCGGGCTTCTAGGTTCTGTGGCCTAGATTGCTCGCATGCTCATGTTCATCCGTGATTCTCTCGTGGGTATTCTTGTACTCTCGTGACACCGGCGAGTTTTTCCCCGATCGTGATGCTACGCCAACTCTTGTGACTCCATGGTAACAGTCCCTCCAAAGACCGCACGGGCTAGGAAGGGTATGCGCAGACGAGGTTCACCCCACTAACTCTACCAACGGGGCTCGGAATGTGAGCCGGCTGGCATTTCTCTCGCTAATGTGGCCCTGCATGTAGGTCGGGCTTCCCATTGTCCCGAGCTATGTTTCGATGCTTTGTTGTTCTGGCTATGTTCTTTGCTTTTGTTGCTCATAGTTTGATATTTCCTTGGATTATGTTGTCATTGTCTTAGCACTGTACTCACGTAGGATTTTCCGCCTGTGTTTGTGCTTATCCAAGACTTCCAGATTATTTCCATGCATGTAGAGGTAGCCAGGGATCCCCACTTAGTCAGGAGGACTAACCCCAGTGGGTGTATGTGCAGTGAAGTAGCAAGCATAGACATGGAGCTTGGGAGCATGGTTGCTTAGAAGGTTCCGAGCGAATTGTCATTTTTATTATATTGTGTAGTGAATTCATATTGTACTTGATGGATATGGAGTTTATAAGAATTTGTCCATTGAATTTGAAGAATGAAAGTTCAATTGTCAAGAAAGATTCAATTCTTCACCATACTCAACTGTTTGTCACACCAACCTAGTAAGAGTTTTCGCAAGTTTTGACAAGATCCCGAGTTGCCTTGAGGGTCAACTCGGCAGGCTCGTCACAGTTGGTACCATACTGCAATCTCCTTGGAACAGGCCGATTTGAAGTAAGAATTGCCAGTTTGATAGGATTCACATCTCAAGGGACAAGCCTTTCCACACTTATCTTAGCTATCGCGTCCTGCATTAAACATTTATTCTTTTTACATGTTATTTCCAACAATATTGACATTATTCATATATTCCCGCCTTAGATCTCTAGCATTTGCACCGCTTACTCACGATACTCCATCTCTATCCAAGCCCCCCAGGCATTCTTATTCCTTCCCTTAATTAGCCATTCTAAATAGAAAACAACAAAGATAGCAACACTATCCTATTGTTTAAATTTGATTTTTTTCGAATTTTCATTTAACTTGATTTCCTAAGGTTTCGAGCCTCTTGGCTGCCAGAAAAAAATTCCGATTTTCCAAAAATCGGACAAATTTCCTTGGCCTTCATTTGGGGTTTCAAACTTTTCCCTTTCTGATTTCGGCCCTTCCAATCCGACATGCATATGCCACGATGAACCAAAAATCATTGAAGGGATGATTTTGCCAAATAACAAAGTCGTCTGCTTCTCCTTTGCCGCTATGACTGAATGCATAGGTGGGTTAGGCTGCAGTTATTCTAGCAAGAATCTGGAGGATATTAATTCATTGGTCCGGCATTCTGTTCCTGGATTCCGATGCCCATACTTAGGTAATCTCCTATCTACTACAGACTTACAGATGTTTATCATAATTATTATATGGCAGATTGCTAACCAGAATTTTGTATTTCCTTTAGCTATCTCTATTTTCTCTCTGTTTGCTACTAGATCTTCGTCATTGACTGCATCATATTTATGGATGTCTTTTGCTCAGATCTAAGGATGGAAATATTCAACTGTGATTTGGCTTCTATTTCATCGAAAAAAAAAAACCGATTTCCAAAAATCAGTAAGACTTCTTTGCTTATGATTTTGATTTTCCCCTCCCAATCTTCTTCTGTATGCATATGCCACGATTGCTGTATGATTTCGAGAACATTTCATGTGGATGCCCAGATTATTGTTGGAAAAATTCTGTGGTGCTTATAGGTGCTTACGCTGTGTAAGCAGCTCTGCTTTAAATATGGTACTTACCGATGGTGAGTAGACATGCAAATCAAGATGAAGATGGATTTAAAGCTCCAAATTGTAAGTTAGGGCTTATTTGAGCTTTAGTTTTCCTTAGTATTCTTGGTCTCTTATAAACATGTTTCAGAGATGCAAAGGCTTGAAAGAGCTAGGGAGTACATAAACCTTCGCTTTATGCTATTAATTTACATCCTGCTTTGATTGGCGTGAGATATGATATTGGGACCCAATGTTGGTTTTAGTTCTTTTTCTTTCAATTATATAGTAGAAGGAGGAGACCACTCGATTTTTTCAATGCAAATGATTTGAACTCCACATTTTTTCAATCTCATATTTGTCTATTCTTATACAGCAGGTTCATTGATATCATAGCATGTGGCAGTAGGAAGGTTTTAACAGATACATCATGGCCAAGGCCTTGAAACTTTAAGATAGATAGCTCATGCAGACGGGAAGCCCCAATCCAGGCACGTAGATATTTGATTTATGCTTCTTCCACGCATGCGTAAAACCACTATTCATTTCAAGGTCACTTAACAACTGGCCACTGGAGTGCATCTAGAGCTGGAGTTTTTTACAATGGGAGAATATGTGGTAGCATAGAAGTATGCAACTTGCTAGATCACAGTAAACAACCTACAACCCGCAAAGAAGTATGTACGTTGAGGGTCTCAATGACGAATTTTATGTGATTCTTATAGAGATTTATGTTAATGCTAGCATTGGCAAAATCAAATGGTTAAGAAGTGTTTTTTTTTAACCGGATAAACCACATGTAATACTTCGCTTAGGGTTTTGAAGGTGATAATTGCTTGCCTGCTTTGCCCCCGATAGTTTTTAACCGGATAAACCACATGTAATAATTCTCTAGGGGTTTTGAAGGTGATAATTCATTTGGTGCTTTGCCTTGATAGAGTTGGGTACATATCTCATATGTTATTTCTATGCATGGGTTAGCATATATCGTGGGAGTCGGGCTTTTGGATCAAGATGTACCCACTCGCCTTCGAGGTTTACTACAATTTTTATCGTGCAAGTACTACCCTCTCGGGCCCTGGACTTCTCCATCTTATATTTCTGTCCCTACTAAATGTTGATGTTGGGTTGCCCAGTAAAGGTTCTCCAATACTATGCTTTAGATTGAAAATTTAATGGCAGTATAACATATAGACATGCAAATTATATCTTTTGACAAGCAAAGCTTCGTGCCCTTGATCTAAAAGTAAGTGTTATGTTCTCTTTACATTCTCTAGAGAAATATTTCAATTTAAATGAAATGTGGAGTACTGTTTGTAATATGCTTAAAGTTGACAGAGCCAGGATCCCCTTCTTAATAGTTTTATCCTCATTTAATGTTGATGCATGATCGCTCTATCAAATGTGATTGCAGAGAAGAGCTAGGCGTCCAATCTACGACAGGTCAAGGTTCACCTTTAATATGTAAGTATTGTTCTTTAAGACTTTTTTTAGCCCCAAATTTTGCGCTGGCAGTGCCAGGAAGCTATTCATCATGAATTCAATTGTATGCATTCTTTAAATTGGCGCCGATGCCAAGAAGCTGTTTACAACGAATTCAATAGGCATCGACAATGAGCCACCAAGTTTGGCGATGCATAAAAGAGGATCATTCTACTCTCTTATATTAGCAAGGTGTAGTAGAGTAACTTTTATCTATTTCTTGCATGCTTTTTTAATTTGATAATTTCTTAAATAGAGGATTCAAGGTTTGAAGCCAATGATGGTAGTAGAGGTAGATTTATACATTCAGATCATATAAATTTATAAGAACATTTCTAAAGAAATGGTTGAAATTTTGTCTTCTAGCAGGGTAAGGGACCCATAATGACTCTTCGGCATTCTTTTGGCATGTATTCAATGGGATCAAACATCTATCTGTCCATCGAGCATCTGAAATATACAGGGTAAACAATGATCTTGCTAAAACAGTATGGCCTGACAAGGCTCAAACATGCCATGCAGGCTCACTTAGGCTCCAACATGCCAAGGTGGCTCAAATATGCCACCTAGGCTCCAACATGACAAGGTGGCTCAAACATGCCAAGGTGGCTCAAACATGCCACGTATCCAACATGCCACCTAGGCTCCAACATGCCAAGGTGGCTCAAACATGCCACATGGGCTCAAACATGCCACGTGGTCTCAAACATGCCAAGGTGGCTCACACATGCCACCTAGGCTCAAATATGCCAATGTGGCTCAAACATACCACCTAGGCCCTAACATGCCAAGGTAGCTCAAACATGCCATGTGGGCTCCAACATGCCACCTGCCAAGGTGGCTCAAGCATGCCACTTAGGCACCAACATGCCACCTAGGCTCAAACATGCCAAGGTGTCTCAAACATGCCACGTGGGCTCCACCATGCCACCTAGGCTCCAACATGCCAAGGTGGCTCACAACATGCCACCTAGGCTCCAATACGCTAAGGTGGCTCACAACATGCCACCTAGGGCTCAAACATGCCAAGGTGGCTCAAACATGCCACCTAGGCTCCAACATGCCACCGCGGGCTCTAACATGCCACCTACCCCTCTAACATGCCACCGGCTCCCACCATGCCACCTAGGGCTCCAACATGCCATCGCGGGCTCTAACATGCCACCTAGGCTCAAACATGCCACCTAGGGCTCAAACATGCCACGCGGGTCGCAACATGCCAAGGTGGCTCACAACATGCCACCTAGGCTCCAACATGCCATCGTGGCTCTAACATGCCACCTAGGCTCAAACATGCCACGTAGGGTCCTAAACATGCCAAGTTGGCTCAAACATGCCACCTAGGCTCCAACATGACAAGGTGGCTCAAACATGCCAAGGTGGCTCAAACATGCCACGATCCAACATGCCACCTAGGCTCCAACATGCCAAGGTGGCTCAAACATGCCACATGGGCTCAAACATGCCACGGGTTCCAAATATGCCAAGGTGGCTCAAACATGCCACCTAGGCTCTAAAATGCCACCTAGGCTCTAAAATGCCACCTAGGCTCAAAAATGCCAATGTGGCTCAAACATACCACCTAGGCACTAACATGCCAAGGTAGCTCAAACATGCCATGTGGGCTCCAACATGCCATCTAGGCTCCAACATGCCAAGGTGGCTCAAACATGCCACCTACATGCCACCTAGGCTAAAACATGCCAAGGTGGCTCAAACATGCCACCTAGGCTCCAACATGCCACCGTGGCTCTAACATGCCACCTACGCTCTAACATGCCACCTAGGCTCCAACATGCCAAGGTGGCTCACAACATGCCACCTAGGCTCCAACATGCCACCGTGGCTCTAACATGCCACCTAGGCTCAAACATACCACGTGGGCTCAAACATGCCACGTGGACTCCAACATGGCACCTAGGCTCCAACATGCCAAGGTGGCTCAAACATGCCACCTAGGCTCCAACATGACAAGGTGGCTCAAACATGCCAAGGTGGCTCAAACATGCCACTTGTCCAACATGCCACCTAGGCTCCAAAAGGTGGCTCAAACATGCCACCTATGCTCAAACATGCCAAGGTGGCTCAAACATGCCATGTGGGCTCCAACATGCCACCTAGGCTCCAACATGCCAAGGTGGCTCAAACATGCCACCTAGGCTCTAACATGACAAGGTGGCTCAAACATGCCAATGTAGCAAAAACATGTCATGTGGGCTCCAACATGCCACCTAGGCTCCAACATGCCAAGGTGGCTCAAACATGCCACATGGACTCCAACATGCCACACGGGCTCCAACATTATAATAATAATAATAATAATAATAATAATAATAATAATAATAATAATAATAATAATAATAATAATAATAATAATAATAATAATAATAATAATAATAATAATAATAATAATAATAATAATAATAATAATAATAATAAAATTTTTTAACGTCCTCGGGAGCCCGAAGGCTATGGGACAAGAACCAAACAAGATTACATGTAAAAGTATTGCGTAATAGATGCCACTAAACGCTAGTGACACTCAATATGGTCTAAGAGCTCACGGATAAAATTCCCCAAGATAGGCAATGTAGGATGATGTCGAAACAACTCATCCATGGGCAAGCTCCAGTCTAGCATGGGATATTTATCTCGCAAGGCCTTATGCCTCTGACAAAAATATATGGCGTGTTTTTCGGTCTCAATGTCCTCCCCACGCATACAAAAATCTTTGATCAGCCTCTATCTTTAACCACCTCCCTTTTTCAATCATCGATTATGTGAGCTCATGCGATAATGCGCAATGGCCCAGATCGCTACTGGAAACATGCTATGCAAACATAAGTATGGGTGTATGACGAGTGCGCAAGGTGGTTAAAATCACGAAAGTAATATTGAAGTTTTTTTTATTAGAAACTTCACAATAAGTCGTGAAATGCTTGTGCTTTAAATCCCCGTATATGGGCTGACAGCTAAGTGAAGGCGAGCCAACCATCCCCGCAAAATCCTTATACCAAAGAATTTTATTGTCTCTTTCAAGTTTTGCAGCAAAAAGATTAAGAGTTTGTTTCATGAGAGAATCTTCGGTGGCCTTTCCTTTATGATCTAAATATCTCAATGTGTTGTTCATGGCCTGGATTTCCAGCGGGAAAGATCCACTGTCATACAAGAGAAGCTCATAGGGAACGGCTCGTTTCACTTTTAAAGCCATATGGAGCCATGTTTTCTGAATAGCCTCAATCTCTTGCCACTTAGATCTACACAAGGAGGGGCCCCAAATCTCGCTAGCGTATAAGATAACAAGAACAACTAAAGCATCAAATTATAGGCAGTTTATCAACCCTCACCTGCAATCACCGAAATATCTCGAGATGGGGATTTCAGTTAAGTCCAGGCATGCAATCAGCAAAATTAGACTTAGTTCACATAGGCTGGGCGTGGAAGTAGGGCGTTGGAATCACATTCCACATGTCTTAAGAGTATGTAAGTTGTGTGATGTGAATGCCGTTGAAGATGAAGCACATACGCTTTTAAGTTGTTCAGCGTATACATATCTTAGGGGTAAGTATCAATTCACTTGTGATAATTTGAGGGACTTTTTTTATCTACCACGCACTAAGATAGCACAATTTATTATAGACGTGCTTGAGCATCGAGATCATTTATTGAAATTATCTAATTGTAAAGAGAGAACTGAGGATGAGTGGGAGGGAACTAATGCATTTCTATCTGAAGATGCATTAGAAGATATTTTCTACAATGTTGATTGTATTCATTGAACGTCTCATAGGCTTGGTGGCCTCAAGGCGACGATATTTATATACATTTCATTTCATTTCATCTCCTCCCTCCCTCCCCCTCCCTCCCTCCTCCTTCCCCTCCCTCCCTCCCCACCCACCCACCCACCCACCGGGCTTTTTGTCTGAACAACTTAGCAAGCATTGACTCACTCTAGTTTTGTGATTTCTTGTCCCTTTGGACACGAACCTCTTGTAAAACCATTGACATATCTGCTGTAAGGAACTCCCAATTGAACATCTGTGTAGAGTGAAGCGGAAGAATGCCTTCTTTGCTCGCTTATGGGACTTCTCCATTCTCTGTGTATTCCAAATTCCCAGGCTTCCATATTCCTTGACAAACTACACGATGTGTGCGAACAAAACATGAACATAGTATGTCAAATTGGCTTCATCCTATGTTGTTAGGAAAGGCTTAGTGAAGTTTGTGACACCCTCCTAGAATTTGGCAACATCATTTTCCTGCACTACCTTTTTCTGCATTTCCTTCACCAACATAGATCTGCCATGCCTTGAGTTTCTTCAGGCATGATCTACCACGACCATTTTGATCATCCTTAACTGCCATAAGATCCTTGTAAGATTCTCAAACACCAGATGAGTTCTTTTTCGCGGAAGGCAAAAACCTCTTGGCCTTTGGACCATCCATACTGGGTTTCAGGGGAACTTTGCTTTTGGATCTTGAAGTATTTTGTAGTGCCCGCCATGAAGTCCCATATTAGATAGCACCTTTTCAACCTCATGTATGGCAGCTTCCCTAGAGATTTAAGGTGATTTATTCCAAGCAAACAGGATACTGATGTAAACCATCTCGTCTATGATTCTCAAGAAAGCATGGAAGGTGCATATGTGTATTCTTTTTAAGGGAATTGGCAGAATTGGTATCAAAGTCGCGTCCTTCTCTTCTCTATTTGGTGGCTCATCTTGGGCACAGTCTAGGGTACTTTTGCCCAACCCATCTGAATCTTTTCTCGCATAGAGACAGTAAGGACAAGCATGAGTAGTCTTACTAGCACTACGCTTCATTCGGTACATACATTTTATTGTCTTCAAATCTATAGCAAGATGCCATTCAATCTTGTACTCACCATATCCAAAAATTGCAAGCTGGTACCTGAAATAAACCAACCCACCAAATGTGATCTTCAAACTGGATGGAAAACTTACTGTCTTGGTTTGACTCTTCATTCCCTGTATTCACCAAAGCTCGGTTCATTAGACTCAGTGAAACCCTCTCGTACTTCTCACCTTTCACCAATTCCATTTTATCCAACTTCAAAACAATTCTTAGTTTACCAGCGCACTCTTCTACCTTCATGTCATAGAATCGAACCAGAAGCTTAAGCATTCTACTTAAGTCTATCCAGCAATTGTTATTTTCATTAAGACAGAAAGTATCACCAAACTTTGACTTCTCCTTACCTTTGGTATAAGATGGCAATGTATCCAAATTGACATTGCTGATCAGCTGATACATGTCACCAAGAAGCTCTTGCACTTGTCTATTTCTCGATGATCTACAAGCCCTTACACTAGTTATCCTTGGTAGTAAAATAGCTTTGGTGATGCCTTGTTGTTTAAAGGCCATCCTGCAGGCATCTGAACAAAGCAATATAAGCCTGTCTACTTATTTTGACATTGTCACACAGTTCTTGCATTGATTCTGAGGTTTGATCGTTCCCCAATCCCTGCAGCACTTGGTGTACTACAGCTTTCCTAAGTGGAATGCTACCAGAAGCTTTAACATTCTTAATACATCATCTTTACTAACTATATAATTTCTTTCACAAACAGGCAATATTAGCAGGTTTTCTCTTATTTTCTTGTGCAAGGTTTGGATCTATAAGCTTTTTAATAGCCATGATCCTTTTTTTTGACCCTCCACCCCCAAGGGCTAATATATTTATGGGCTTCAAGTTTCTTGCCCTTTCCCTGAACTCCAGTGGAGTTGTTTTCATTCTTTTGACTCGCTTGTAGAGGGAATCATTTTCTTGCGCAACCCTCTTCATTCCTTGATGCAGTGACTTCATCTCCGTCACCAATTTTTTATTTTCTACCTCCAATTCATTGAGCTTGAGGCATTGTTGAGACAACAAGTAGTTCGCCTGTTGGAGCTGATTAACATCTGATAAAACTTTGCAATTGAATCCATACAAGTAGTCATACATAGCCAGCAAATGTGGATCAGTATTACCATTAACCAAATTATTACAAGAATCACAGAACCCTTTGCGACCCTTTGCAAGCAAATTCAATAAGACCGGATGCAGAGTGGAAGTTTGGATGGGCTCGAGGGAAAGGATCACAAGGATACAGTTGCCCTTTAGCCCAGAGATCTATATTCATGGCTCTAGAAGCTCGCAATACATCTTCATCTATTGGTTGCTTCCAAGTGAACTTATTTTCGTAAGGCGGACATCCTTTTGGCACTTGCACTCTAAATTGACCTTTGAAATTAGTTTAATTTTGAAACAGAAGTATCAGAAACAAGAACACTCAAAAGAATGCAATGAGAATTTGGAAACCAAATACCTTTGCCATTGAGATTGCAAAAGACCAAGTACTGGAGTCGAGCTTAGAATTAGGAGATTCTTGCCAACAACAGAGCGAAATTGAAAACTTTCACTCTATTTGCTGGCAAGAATCCGCCATAATTCGAATTCAAACGATGCTTTGGCGCGATAGCACAATAGCAAACTTGATGGCACGAGCAAGCTCGATGGTGGGAAAGGGAAAATCTTAGATGTAATCATCAAATTTTATGGTCATTAGGAAATAATGATTGCAAAACTTTAGGATTGGGAGAGTGAAAGTTAGGTATGGAGGGAAGGGGAAAAGTAGGTTTGGGATCCTACGCGGCAGCCCCAAAAATACTCTTACAAAGCCTCTAAATGATCCCAAATATTCTCTAATGATCCCGCACTGGTAATGACTGCTCTGGAAATTTCAATTTCAATGCCCCATCTTCTCATCAAAGTTTGTCCTTCTGCATCCCTTTTCTGCATTACCTTGTATAGCTTTATAAGGCAATCTATTATGTGACATCGCCCTTACTCTGAAAAAAGTATATTAGAAACTGATATAATGCTTTCACTTTAAGAGGTAACATACCTGTTTCAACTAATATCATTGCATATGATGTTTGGATTTTCACACCTAACTCATCAATCAAAAAAAGCTTCTGGCCAGATTCAATAATATTCCATTTCTTTCCTGCCAAACTAGGTGTCTGCACTTGACATCTATATAATATGACAGACTGCACTAACACACGATATAAATGAAGCCTCATTTGCCAGTCCCAAGTTGAATCTGCGTGCATGTTACTTGCATTGCAAAAAGTGATTTTCAACCTCCGATTGCTCGTTTATCAATTGCCATGTTCCATCTGTAATTATCTATGATTTCAAGACCTAAGTACTTATAACTATGAATCTGTTCAATAACCTCTCTATTGAAATGAAAATTCATCTTCTTCTTGGATCCAAATATTATTATTTTTGTTTATCGAAATTCACAGACATACCTGAATTGTAAGAAATGTGTGAAGCAACTTATTCAGAAAAATGTTCATATCATAATCTTGCAGTATAAAAGCTTCTGAAGTGCATATGCAGCAAGTGTAAAAACTAAGAAAGTTGTCTAGAAAGAAGCAGAGAAATTGGTTGGACAATATGCAGAGTTGTTTTTATAGTTAAAATTTTAATAATTCATGCTAAAATCGGACATATGGGCATAGAAACCTGATAGTGCTCATGTGATGTAAATATGTATTTAGAAGCATGGTTTTTTATTTGAAAAACCATTGAACAGACATTTATAGAAATTATTCATTGGAAATAGGTCGGCCCAATGAATTGGAGCCATTTTTGTATTTGAATATTTCGGTCTAATGAGACCTCGACAAACTCTGTAAGAATGGAGGTCGGTCCGGCAAAGAGGCCAGGACTGATTCTATTTGTATAGTCTAAGATGTATAGTTTAAGTCCATCTAATGGTGATGGTCTTTTAATTTTAGATAGTGGAGCTAAGAAAACCATTGCATGCTCAACCAAAATCTTGAAAGAATGCAGTGGAAATCGATGAGGACACATCCAAGTAAGAAATGGAAATTTACAAAAAGTTGAAGATGTAGGAGTATTAGAGTTATTTGATTTGAAAGAAAGAAGAGTAAATCTGCAGAATGTACTTTGTGTTCCTAGCCTAGTCAAAAACTTGATATCTATTGCTCAGTTGGTTGACATGGGGTTTAAAGTTGTATTTGAACAAATGCATTGTAAGATTTTTGAAGGAAATGAATTGAAATTTTTAGGAAGACGAGTTGGAAATCTATTTGGCATCAACAACTGTTATGCAACTATAAACTCAGCAACAATCCAAACATTGAACTGTGGCATGAGAGACTTGGGCATACAAATGTGAAGAATATAGAAATGATGATTAAACAAGGCTGGTTGACTTCATCAGATAGCAAAATAAATGACTTTGTTTGCAACAGTTGCATGCTAGGTAAACTTAGCAGACTGCCCTTCTCAAAGGTAAAAAGAAAAACAAAAGAAACTCTAGAATTGATTCATACTGACATTTGTGGACCACTAAATGTCATAGGGATTTCTGGAAAACGTTATTTTATAACTTTTGTAGATGATCTTAGCAGGAAAACAAGATTCTACTGCCTCAAAACAAAGAACTTAGCCTTTGAAGCCTTCAAAAGATTTGCAGCAGAACATGGAGTGCACAACATGGAAGAAAATCAAATGCGTCATATCTGACCGAGAAGATGAGTACATGTCATCTAAATTTGCAAGTTATTGCATAGATAAGGGAATTAAAAGACAATACACATGTAGTTATACACCTCAACAGAATGGAGTATCAGAAAGAATGAACAAAACAATTTTAAATGCAACTAGATCAATGCTTAAGCTTGTTGGTCTACCCAATTTTCTCTGGGAGGAAGCCATCAAAAAGCATAAATGGAAAAACACCTGAGCAAGTGTGGTCAGGTAAAGAACCAAGTTATGAGAAATATAGGGCATATGGACGTTTGGGATATACTCATGTTCCTGAAGAATTGAGGCAAAAATTAGACAATAGATCAACTATAAGTTTCTTAGTGGAATATGATGAATAAAGGGATACAGAATGTATAATCCTGAAAAAAGAAATATTTTGATGAGTAGAGATGTCACTTTTGTGGAAAATCAATTGTATAAACCCAAGATAAGCAGTGAAATAACAAAGGAATATGATGACACAGCTTCAGTTGATCAAGTTCAAAAGGAGACTGTAGAAAATAAAACTGAAAAACTAAAGGAAGATGCAAACATGGATGAAGATGAGGAAGATGAAAGGACTGTCATGGATAAAGCAGAACAAGCATTGTTGATATGCAAGCAAACAAAATTACTGCACAACAAGTGGAACAGGAGCAAATTAGGAAACGGATGCAGGATGAAGCAGACCAGAGGGCGAGGGAAGTAACAGAAGCAGTTAAGGAGCGGCTTAGGAAGGAAGAGGAAGAACGGGGTCGTCTGGGGGGAACAGCTGGTAGTACAAGACAATGGAGAACAAAGTTTAGAACTAGGCGGGAAAGAGAGGAAGAAGAGAAATGAAGGACAGAGGCTTAAGGAAGAAGCAAGGTTTAACACAGATTTATATGGAAGAAAAGAAAATGGTAAAAGTGGCAGAATAGAGAGATAGTCTGAAAATGTACCAGAAGCTTTAATGATAGTATAAGCAGGGGTACCTGAGACTTTTGAAGATGCAATAAATGGTTTTGAAAGTGAGAAATAAAAAGAGGCCATGAATGAAGAGAAGGAGTCGTTTGAAAGGACCTCAACCTATGAAATCACAGATATGCCAAAGGGAAAGCAAGCAATTGGGAATAAATGGATATTCAGACTTAAACAAAATGCTGATAGAAGCCCAAAGTACAAGGCTAGATTGGTGGCCTAGGGATATTGACAAAAAAGGGTGTAGATTTTGAAGAAATATATTCTCCAATGGTAAAAATGTCCAATATTAGGATGATAATTGCTATGGCAAATGCATTGAATATGGAGTTACATCATATGGATGTATGCACAGCCTTCTTGAATGCAAAATTAGAAGAGGAAGTACACATGAAGCAAACACAAGGACATGAACATGGAAAAACAAAAGTCTGGAGATTGAAAGGGTTGTTTATGGGCTAAAACAAGCCCCCAGGCAATGGTATAGATGTATTGATAAATATCTAAAGGAACAGGACAAAATTAGAAAATGATGGAAATGTCTATGTTCTTAAAAGGGGAAAGGATTATTGCATAATGGCCGATGATTGTGTGCTGGCAGCCAATGGCATGGATATACTCAAACAATGCAAGGAGATACTCAAAGAAAAATACAAAATGACATTTGGGGTTATTCAAATTTTTTGGGAATACAAGTAAAAAGGGACCCAAGACTGACAAAGAAAGAGAAGAAATGACAAAGATACCATATAGGCAGTTGGTTGGAATTTTATTGCACATTGCTAATAATACCAGACCTGACATAACATTTATTGTGAATGTTTTAAGCAGATACAATAGTAATCCAGGAAAACAACATTGGTTTGGGCAAAGAAAGAAGGTACTAAGGTTTCTAAAGAGGACAAAACAACAGGGATTATGTATTGTGGAGATGACTTGGAGTTAAAAGCTTATCTTGAGATCTGCACTAGTGTGGAGATTTAGGCGAGAGGAAGTCGACCTCCGGATACACACCGAGAACAAAGAAGCAAATATCCATAGCATTATCTACAGCCAGAATCCGAGTATGTTGCCACAACCAAAGGGGACTAAGGAGATAATTTGGAGCAGGAGATTCTTGAATGAGTTGGGGATCATGCAAAAGAAAGGTACAATTTTATTCTGCGACAATCAAAGTTGTATAGCTACAACCAAGGATCCAGTTATGCATGAAAGAACAAAACATATAGAAATGGAAATGCATTTTATCAGAGAAATGATTAACAGAGGTGTGATAGAACTTGAGTATATCAATTCAGAAAGACAGTTAGCAGACATCTTCACAAAGGGTCTGAACTATAACAGGTTCATAAAATTGGCAGAAGAGTTAAATTGCAAGAAAACTTGAGATTATGATCTGAAAGGGGAATGTAAGAAATATGTGAAGCAACTTATTCAGAAAAATGTTCATATCATAATCTTGCAGTATAAAAGATTCTGAAGTGCATATGCAGCAAGTGTAAAAACTGAGAAAGTTGTCTAGACAAAAGAAGCAGAGAAATTGGTTGGACAATATGCAGAGTTGGTTTTACAGTGAAAGTTTTAATGGTTCATGCTAAAGTCGGACATATGGGCATAGAAACGTAATAGTGCTCATGTGATGTAAATATGTATTTAGAAGCATGGTTTTTTATTTGAAAAACCATTGAACAGACATTTATAGAAATTCTTCATTGCGAAACAGGTCGGCCCAATGAATTGAGGCCATTTTTCTATTTGAACTTTTTGGTCTAATGAGACCTCGACAAACTCTGTAAGCATGGAGGTCGGTCCGGCAAAGAGGCCGGGACTGATTCTATTTGTATAACCTAAGATGTATAGTTTAAGTATTCAGTTCCTAGAGGAGATCAAGCTCGGTTGCAAAGGTTTGTATTATTGCATTAAGCTAAGATGTAAGTATCTTTGATAATGAGCAATTGGATAAGTTCAGTGGTTCAATGGTTCCTCTAGTTTAATAAAGAAGGGCAATAGTTGGGTAAAAGCATGTTAGGGTGTCCCTTAAAAAGTATTATTTAGTGACCAAAAAGGTACCTAAAAAGGTAGCCAGGACTGGGTACTGGGTACTTATATAATATCTCAATATAAGGTATGTTTTAGAACTTTTTATATATATATTGGTCTCCGATAGCATTATCTTTATCTTAACTTTGAATATTACCATGTCCTTGACTTTTATTTTGGATTTTTGTATTAGTTTTAATGAAAAGAAAAATGAGAAAGTACCCAGTTCTGAAGTACCTAGTGTATGTACTTTTGCAGGTTCCAAAAGTGGTACACCCTAACATGCTTTTACCCAGTTGTTGATTAATAAATCATGCATAGGTGAATTGCTATGCTATAATGATTTGGCATTGTATTGAGAATTATTGTTAATGCATAAAGTAATGCATTGGTTCAAAGGTTGATTTGAAACTTAAAACCTAACATGAATGATGACAAAACTTTACCAAAATCTCAAGATGATATTAATTGTAGACCTTTTTCAGTGCGTGATAGGAGATCTGTATCATATGCATAGAGAAGAATTTGAATGATATATCCTGCCAATATTACTCCATTTGAATAGTGCTCTTGGAGCCACTTTTCTATCTCATCAATTTAAATGCCAAATAATGTTGGGGATATTGGACAACCCTACTATTTGCCAATCACATTCTGCACTAAGTGGAAAACTAAGTTGAGCAAGCACCGTCTCATACAAGCGTGCTACAACCACTTGCAGTTCTTATATATGTCTCTTTCAATAGGTTTGGTAGCAGAAAGGAATGTTCAAATGGAAAGGTAGATCAGTCCATGGAAGCTTTGTTGTCTCTATTTAATGTTGTGTTGCATGTGGGATGCATTGGCAACTGAACATAGTTGTTCCCCTTCATAAGTTTGGAGATGAAGGTGATCTAAGGAACTATAGAATGATTTTGGCCCAGTAGTTTATATGCTAAACTAATCGCTACTATGTTGGAACTGTAAATTGAATACTTGATCAGAAGAGCATAATATCAGGGCCATTGGGCAAGAAGGCTTTAGGCCTAAAAAATCCACAGTGGATCACTTGGTCTCCTTGCATACTATGGTTGATTGTGTCAAAGGGAAGAAATAACCACTTTGTGCTCATTTTTTTTTTACGCCAAGGCATTTGACACAGTATCTCGCCATAATCTACGGGGGAGAATGGAAATTCTAGAGGTGCCAGTTGAGCTTAGACAAACAGTGAAAATACTCTATGAGAACGTTTTAGTGCAATTATCTTTCCCCTACATACAACAGTACACAGAGGTGGTGGAGAGCAATATTGGAGTCAAAGCAAGGATGTCCTTTGTCACCCACTCTGTTTGCTTTGTTTATACACCAACTAGGGTGGGAAGGGAACACCTCTATCTGGATATGTGGTTTTGTTGCTCATATACACTGATGATGTGGTTCTTCTCTTATGCTTGGTTGCAGGCATGCAGAAGCAGTTAGATGGTTTGCCTTACTTTTGTGGTCGAAAAGGTATGCAGGTGAATATGACAAGGACTAAGATGGTGGTTTTTGGAGGCTGAAAAAGTAGTTCACCTTCTGTGGAGATTATGATCTCGTATAAATATTTAGGAATACATATGGGCAAAGGACCTAGTGGGAATCTTGCTGTTGAACATAGAGTAAATGGGGGGCTAAAAGCACTATACAGCATGCAGGTAAAAGTGGAAAAGCTGAAATGTGGAATTTCAACTTGAAACAAACTTTCTTTCGTGTTCTGGTACAGCCAGCAGATTCTCGAAAAAAAGTTTAGAAGGTGCAAAAAATATCCTTGAGAACTGAACTGAGAACTAAAGCTCAAACTCCGTATCACATGTTGCTTGTGGAATGCGGTATGATGCTTTGAAGGCCAAAGAAGCTTACCAAGATGGGCATTAGATGGGACAAGATACAAGAGATGGTTTAGACATTCATGGATGCAGACAAGGCATTTAAACATTCATTATTTCCAAGAAAATAGATCGAGCATTTGGGGATGGGTGCACCAACATCTCATTAGAAGAAATAGGAGGGTTTCAAAAACGAAGAAAGAATTTGATAGAAAATATATGAATCCCCCACTTCAAAAGGCCAAGCATCTTAATGAAGGTATATTTTTAAGAACAAGATACATGATAAGCAGGATGTGATTAGCTCCCATAGATTGGGGGTTGAAGAGGGCACTGAAGTGATATTTCTCATCGGTTGAGATTGTATAAGGTGCGTAATATACAGGAAGTTGAAAATGAAACACATGCGATCATAAGATGTCCGTCATACATGGGGATTCACCACAAGCATGATGTTCATTGAAGCTCGTTGTTGGAATTTTTTTACTTACTTGGATAAAGGTTGGGAGGTATTCAAAGGAGGTATTAGCGCTGAGAGAATAGTTATTGCATGGTAAAGATTGTAATAGTATAGTTGATGAGGGATGGGAAGAATCTAATGCATTTATATCAGAGGGTGCAAAAGAAGACATGTTCTATAATGTTGAGTGTACATATTTGAGTGTCTCATAAACCTGTTGGTCTGCAGGCAAAATCCTCTATTACACACAAATATAAGAACTAATTTACAATTGCATACGAAATCAATAAAGTTTCTCATCCAAAAATATTTTACAAACAACCAACTACCCATGTCGTTCAATCCGGCTTTCCAACACCATCCCAACCTTTTGCTTTTCCAACAATGTATATCAAAAAATATTGTAATGCATTGACGGTCAAAATCTTAGTGTACATGTTGCAAAATGGAAACCCCATCTTCAACTATCTTTTTGAAGGTTACTTGTCCACCTAATGGTCAAAATTTTTGAGAAGTCTTATGAAGGCCAAAAGTGATATGAGTTGTTGGCATTAACTAACATTCTAGCCCTTCATGGGGAAATTAGAACAATTAACAACCTCCTCAAACAAAGAAGGCAACCCATGAGATGCGCGTGCATCTTATTTGTACGAGTGAATGCACACGCAACTAGCTTGAAGACGATTTACACATCAATGCCTCTTGTTTTTAACACGATTCAAATTGAAATAAGTTTTCCATGCTTAGACTCAAAATTTAGACAAGAAAGAGAAAGGGTTGGCCGAACAAGCTACTCAATGAACCTGGCTGGTAGTGGTCGTTCCATATCTAGACAAGTCGTGTCTAATCTTTTGGAAGAAGAGAACCCAAGGTCATGAAAAGCTTTGGCACATCTTTCTTCAAGAGAGGCCAATTCTTCCTCTGCAGTCATGTTCAACTTGCGCAGGATATCTTCCAAATGATCCACCGTCAGCAAGCTATTGACGGGACTTTCGGAAATCTGCAGCCGTTAAAAACTGGTTAGTATCTTACATGAAGATAAAACCAAGCAGTGTTTTCTCTTGACGAATGTGCACATTAAAACATTGCTTTCATGCTTCACAATTAAAGTAATTTTGCTTACACAACTCAAGCCATGAATACCTCCTTCCCTTGGCTGCCTGTTGAGCTGTTATATTTGGAAGACTTTGTTGAAGATTGTGTGGCCACAGAACATTTGCTTGAACTTCCATTCGTATTTACCTGAAATTCAGAGTGTCTAAATTATCTAGAAGAAAATTTTCATACGTCCTTGGATATTTCACTACCTCGACATTTTTCCAACTTTCTGGAGATTCGCTTGATTGAATAGAGCGGCTACTCCTCCTAGATGACATTGCCATCCTGTCCAATTTCACCTGTAGTATATACAATAGGAAGATATATTATAATTCACAACAGAAGTCTGATCTAACAGCTAGCGCTCGCTTACCTGCTCAATACCTTCAGATAGATTGTTCAATTGTCGAGTAAGGACTGCAACTTGTTCTTGTAGAGATGGAATTATAGTTTTTGTCTCATGAAGCTCCCTTTCTTGCTTTTGACATAGATCTCGCAGCCTCAATGTTTCGCTTATTGCTTCTGGGAGTGCTGACTTGAGGGCTTTCAATTCCTCATTCTGATTCTGACATAATCTTTTGAGCATCATGCCTGCACGTCTAAATGTCTCTACCTGATACACATGCAAAGTAGCCTCCAAATTAGACAATGTTTTAACAAAAAATCACTTACAAAACCTAATGGCCAGAAACAATTGTTTATAACTTAATGGTAAATAAATGTAAACATTAACAACTTAAAAGGCCATTCCTAGAACCAATAAGATTATAACTAAATGTTGATGTAATATATAAAAAGTGCAACTTATAAAGCTAAAACTGGAAGAACTAACCTCGGATTCTTTTTCTCTCAATAGATCTTCCTGCTTCTGCAATAGCTCTTCATATTTCTTGTTCTGCTTAATAAGCTGTTCTTCATTCCTTATCACCATAGACAGTGGACGAGGATCACCGTCTTTATTTATGCTGCTGATTAGAACATTCTTCTTTCTCGAAATAGACCTTCCCATAACCTTCTCCAATATCTTCTTCTGTAATCCAGAGAGCTGGGGAGTCCGATCTGACAATTGGGAATCTGCCAATATCTCTGCCTTCTTCTTTGGTTCTGATACACCATGAAGCTTCGATTTGCCAAACAAAGACTGCTTACGAAAACTAGGGCTAGACTTATCTTTCTCTGGCAATGCTACAGCTCCACATTTATACTTGAACTGCGAAGAAGAGGGCTTCGAAATTTGAGCTTCCTTTGACGGATTAGTTTTTACCATAGCCAGATTCATCTGCTCCTTAGTTTTACCAGCATGCTTATTCAAACCAGATGTGTCAGATTTGCCAAATACATACTTACTTATCCGTTTTCCCACTGTCTGCTTCAAAGAAGGCTTCTTACCTGCATTTGGCGGGTTTGGGCAAACAGAATCTAAAATTGAAGTGCTAAACATAATCGGCGATATATTTCTAGGGCGCAGCTTAGAAACAGCATCATCGGATTCTTCAAATCTGTTAGTAAGATCAGCCAAGGGTTTTTTGAAGCTAGAATTGGAACTTGAATTAGATCCTTTTCCATCTCCAGAAGATCGGTTGCTGTGCAGACTAACTGTTGCATTCTCTGAAGAGAAAGAACTGACCGAGGTACCAGATTTGTTGCCAGAGATCACCATGAATCCGATCTTCAACAAAATCCCGATGTTAACAGAACCTCAAAGTGATCTATAAGAATTGGAGCAGTGGAAACTGTATTATAAGAGGAACGGAACGGTGCCAACGGACTACATTTTTGAAAATCCAAAATACTGGTAACCCTAATTTGAGCCATTCCTATTCTAGGCTGTATAAATTCGCTGACGTGGCCTGGCACTTTGTAGAAAAAAAGTAGGCCGGGCTACATGGCATTTTGAGGGACTCCACCTCCGCAGCTTCCCAATCCACCAATGGTGGAGAGGCCCTCCCACCTTCATGCTCGATCCGGCAAATAATGGAAGCCGTGAGAAGAACACTCCAAACCGGCCTCCCCAGCCAAATGGAGGCCTCCATTGCCAATGGAGTCCTACTCTAATTGTGGAACACCATGTGGTCGCCCCTAATATTTCTTACGGGAGATCCTTGATCCACAAGCCAAGGAACGAGTACAAGGAGAACATACAAGCTAGTCTAAGAACATACGGGCATCACGCAAAGCCTGAGCATCCATGAAGATGGTGCAGCGGTGGAGAAGCAGCAACAACAACTGGATGCTGCAAGTTACCTCAGAATGGCATAGCCATTATTCATTCTTGAATAGAATGGATGCCACATGCAGCACTTCAATGGATAACAGCTAAGAACCTTCATCCACGTTGCTTAACGTTGTGGTATGGGTTATTTAGACTTTTTGTTCTTTACTGTAACGATCGACCTAGAAAATTTTATTTAATTTATGTCATGTTTTATTGCAAGTAAGAGTGGTTTCCCATGTCAAGTTAGGTTAATTTAACAATAGAGTTGTTACTAAAACTATTCTGGGTTCATCCACCAGAATTGGTCTACATACCCTATGCCACTTAAACCCAAGTATCTAACAAGAGAAATTTCCATTTCACAAGATACCACCACTTTTGGTATCTTCATTCAATTCTTTATGATCGTGGAGGATTTCATGACCAATAGATTTACTGATATATTGTGGTCATTGCCCAAACCTCATAGAATTCAACAGTTTTTACGCCAGGCCAAAACTGTATTCTCTAAACTTTCTAGTATAAAGGGGTCCAAACATTTCTAAAATTGAAAGTAATTAACGTTCTATAATAAAACATGTTGATTTTCATATTTTTATGTTTCACTGCTATTAGATGACATTACATTAGGTCATCAAACCATATTTAGCTCAAAAACGTTGTTTGAGATTGTGAATTATTTCTCCTTTGCTATAACAAGTTTCGATGGAAGACTTGCGGCCATAAGTTGTCAACTCTAAAAGCTATAGTCCAATCGTATTTTGAAGTGTCCATAAGTCATATTGGTCTCAATTTTCACTAAACAAGTTTTGATCAGAATTCGACACAAAAATAGAACTAAAATAGCTTAACTATACTCATATATAAGCTTTCTAAGAGCAATAAATGAGGCACTCCATACATTCCACTTATATCTACATAATAAAGAATTTTATCAACTTAAATATGGTGAAAAACCATGAATTTTTTATATTTAGAAGTGGTTGCTACTACACAAAATTGGAGTTTAGTTAAAATAATAGACAAAAAACTCATCTTTTATATAGGCAATATTTTTTATGAATGTGACTCTTCCTTGGCAATATAGATCTTGAATTTCATGTTACGTAACACATTATGTACAAGATTTGATTTAAAATAGGCATGGACCATTTCTGGTTTGTACTTAGACTTGCCATATTTTGAATCAAGATAATAATCTTTTTCAACTCATGATTGACGAAATATGTGGTAGAAGTTCAAAATATAATTTATGATAAACTTAGTACACGTGTTTGCCGGTTAGGTCTGGTTGGGCTTTAGGATGTGTTATAATGTTAAAGCAACAATCATTTTCGAAAGTAAAACTATCTTCGCGATATCATGGTTGCTCATTGATGCTCTTGGCAACGGCTTTTATTACGTGAGATAGTAGAAGTGATCTAAAATAGTGTGAGTGCGTATCAATGAAGTTGGAAGAAAGGATTGAATTGGAAGTTAGAAGAAAGACATGGGAGTTGCCACATCCACATCTATTCAGTTGCAAGATTGCTTCCAATTCTTTTATGTTACTTGTCATGTTCAAAGAACCATATCTCCCATCTCGGACCTCGGAATGAGATGTAGTTTTTTGTGTCTTACTCTCTAACTTGTGAAGAATAGAATAGAATAGAATATGATTTTATCGTCCACGAGGAGACCAACCGCCTATGGGACCCAAGTACAAAGAGAGAGC